>VDFB02168118.1:79313699-79547452 GCA_007258455.2 Sequoia sempervirens
CTGTTGCAAGAAGTATCACACTCAACATTGCCTATTACTGCATCAACATGAATATTTGAGGTATATTGCTCATGGGGAAGATTGTGTGTTGCACATCCAGAAAAAAGATCATCATATGCATCCATGTGATTGACACAATCACATTCTTCAAGTGCAAACTTGTCATAAAAAGGTTCATTAGTTGTACCAATATTTATCTCTACATTTTCACTTTCATGTACAACTACATCAATGCTATCCTCGTGCAAACATTCATTGATAACTTCAAATCCAATAAAAGGAGTAGAAGAAGATAAATCATCAAACAAAAATGGAGTTCCTTGTTCATCACTTACATTGCCAACATATGCATGCTCCTCATAATCAGCTACCTGAACTAATTCATCCAATGAATCTCTTGCATACATATCTCCTTCCTTATTCATACTGCTAAAACAATCAGCAAGGTCACATTCTCCATTGTCAATCTGAAAACCATCATTTGTTTCTTTATTATAGCTGCTTGTGGATGATCTCTCCAACTAAAATTCATTGCACACTTTTTCATTTGCATTTGATATACCACCACTTTCAAGATTATTCCCTAAATCAACAAAGTCCTTTGTCTCATCATAAACGCTTGTATCAATGCCACACTCAACACTTGTAGAAGAGGCAAGACCAAGTGTACCACAACACTGCTGCACACACATTTCCTCTTCAAATAAGATATTTAGTTCATATCCATCATCTTATTCTTGTGAGCCTTTAAAAGTATTGTCATCATCTTCATTGGAATACTCTTCACTTAAGGAGATCAATTCTACCGCTTCCTCTTGAGAGGAATCATAGTCACTAGGGCTGCAAATATAATTGTAACATCTCTGATCATCTGGAAAAGAATGTGTTTCAGCTAGTTGCACATTTACATCTACAACACTAATGTTGTCACCATGAAGACATGGGACTTGAAAATCAACATAATCTTCAATTGTATATTCAAATTCCATAGAGGAAAAAAATATTTTTGGTATCATCTACATCATTGCAACCATCCTTTGATACAAAAAATTAACTCCTCATTTCAACATTTTCACAAAAAGTAGGAGAGAATTCACATGCTTTATGTATCTCACCATGTCTTTCCTCTTGACAATTATGGCTGCAATATTCATTTGCATACATTTTTTCCATGGGCTAATTTGAAACAAAATTTTCACCACTAAATGATGCATTATCATTGTCTTCTGCTATACCATCTAGATTTGTTTGATTAAGTCTAGAAAAGGTACCATCACATAGTTGAGTTAGGAGACTACTTCCATGTTTCTCTATCATCTCCTCAATCACTAAAAGCCATTGATATAAAAATTTAAGTCTACAGGGCTTCAAGTGAACTACAATGGTACTTAGACCTGGGTCACAATTCTCACATAATACATCAATGGAAAATGATTCATCGGGTCTTTCTGATTCTGGTATATCAATTAGAAATTTCATGAATCTATCATGAATTTCATAGGAGGATTCATCCTCAAATATTTCTATATCGCACAATGCATCAACATAAGATATGGATTCAACTTGTTCTCAAAATTTTCTTCAAATTCTTCCTGGACATGTAGATTTCTACTTTTAAACAAGCTCTTATTATCATTTGACCAGTATTCCTTCAAATTGATCAATAAAAAGTGTTCCCAGCTCTTTCCATGAACGTATGGAATGCATTGGAAAATTGTAAAACCAACATTCAACAATACCTTCTAAAGTTCTTACAAAACATTTCATAATAGTATCCTCTTTTTCAATTTGACAATCTTCCATCAAATCAAGAAAACCCTGTACATGTTGTGATGCTGACTTTTCAAGATCTCCTCTAAACTTAGGCAAATATTCATTAATTCTTCTTGGGACAAAATGTGGGTAAGCTTGGATTTTACTGAAATCCATAGGGTTGTATCTTTCACTAGTGAACACCTTCCTTTGAGGACATGGCTATGTTTTAGGCATGACACTACAACTCTTGTAGAGGGAGAACTAGGGAAACCATACATATTTGCAAATAAAATTTATTTCCTCTATGACTATTCAATTCTCAACATCTCTTTTCAAAATATCCTACTTTCTCATTTCCCTTTCTACTAATACCTCAAAGTAAGTTGGATATGGGACTATATTAACTAGAACCTTTTTTGAAAACCTTCATACAAAAATTTTGCAATAGAAAAATACCAAAGAATTGTTGCAACCAACTCTCCTGATGATGTAGAAAATTTTGTAGAGTCGCCACCTCTTTGAAAGAGGAAAAGATATTCAAGCAGTAGAGAGATTCTTAAAAGATCTAAGTATTTCTGAGTTCTCTCCACTATTAGAGCACTAGACTTCAAGAATACACTAGAAATGTTGCAGCAATCTCCTTCAAGTATGCAATTCCTTAGATCATCAGACCAAAAACTATAGATCAGCAAACTGATTGACTCTTTTCAAATAAATAATCGTGGAGCTTTCCCTAGTATAGTCGCAAATATATTGGTTCCCAAATCTGTAATCCACATGAATCCTAAAGGGATGCCAAGCCTAATGATCAGACTCAAGGAGAGATTTGGACAATGGACGAGAAAGTGAATTTAAACCTTTTCTCCCCTACACTCCGGGCTCTATGAAACCTGAGAGGGTGATCTCGACAGTGTTTGTATGATACTCTTGTGTGCCAAAATATCTAGAACACTACTAAATAGATAATTCTCCTTCAAATGTTAAATGGACATGCTAGCTTAAATATTTGGCTAACCTTCATGGAAATATGCAATATAAACATGAGAGATATAATTCATTAAACCCTACACAATTACACCAAGAGAGATAAGCAAATTTGATTTTGAATTATTATTTGTTGTTGAATTAACCACCTAAGTGTAACAAGAATACTTCACTTAGATCAGTGCCTCATCCTTGCAACAAATTCAATTCAAATACTTACACAACCTGATAACAATTTCATACATGACATTAATTAAGCTTTGAAGATACTATATTATAGTATTTCAAAATTATATCTCAACCACCACTTCTTATGAGAATCCTAGCACTCAGTTTAACATAAACCAGTATCTTCACTCAAGCATTTACATTAATTCTTTGAATTAATAAGCAAGAACAAAACTAAAACATCCAATAGAAATCAATGGAGACTAATAATACAATCCTTGATTATTTTATTCATAGTTTACGAAACAAGTACATAGGAGAGAAAATGGCCTTGAATTTGCACCATTTAGTATTATTTTGCCAGTATTGCTATCAAATTTACATATGCATTTACAGACTTAGACCTAAGGCTTAACTCTAAAATGCTCTATATTCTCATATAATAATTCTCTATGATCAATTAAAAAAACCCACCTCCTCTTTCAAATGAAGCAGAAAACAACACTTAAAGGAAAAGAGGAAACCCTAACTGGAGATCAAGAATAGACATCTAGCGTCACTCAGCTCTGTTGATCAATAACTGTCACCGCTTGAAGAAAAGCTCCTTTTGCACTTAAAATCCCACCTCTTCATTCACTTTCCCTGCAACAAAAAAATATTCCTTTACCTAGAAGACTTCACTTCTTCCTCCATTTTTACCCGTCTAGCTAAAAATTATTTTGTTTGTGAAAGTCATTCCCTCTTCCTTATTTGGTCGTAAAAACCATCTACCTCGTGCATTTACCATTTACTTTTATCTGTAGCTCAAGTTTCTTATTTTCACAGTAAAAAACCTTCACATTTTACAGTAAATAAGTTTCTTATTTACCCATGCACTTTACATTTTATATTACCCAAGACATAAAACTTATGTTTTCACTGTAGCTGAAAATCATTTATTTATGAAGGCCACCCTTCTTTTCTTGAGCTTTTGATTATTTCTCAGTAATAAAAGTTTTATTTTTAACTTGGTGAAGGCTTTAATTCTTTTATTACTTGTGCATTTCACCTTTAAAAGATTCATCAAATAATAATATTTGACATTGGCCACGAGCCCCACCACACCTTGCACAAACACTACCGAACATCGCATATCTCTGATTGAATGAGAAAATGGAGACATCAATTAGTGATGCATGATAGATATTAAACTACATCGCACATTGTAAATGCACTGAGCAACAGGAGAAGGAAATCCATGATGCGCAATAGGAAGCATACCATCACGCCATTGCCAATACAATGAGGACAAAAGCCTTCAGAACCGTGATAGGAGGTGGAGTTAAAGAAAAATCTCCGTGAGATTGCCGAGAGACTACCATGAGACTCCTCACCAATAGGAACTAATTATTAAATTTTCCTTCAATAAAATTTTGATAATGTTCTATATCTGCCTCAAAAACCATCACGTCACATCAAATCATCGCTAATTTGTTTTAAAACTTCATTCTTCAATTGGCGATGTGCGATAGTATTGCTGTGTAGCTATGCATATGGTCTCCCGTGAACTTCAACCAATGGAAACCAAGAATTAAACCTTCCTTTTGTACAATGAACATTTGAAAATTTCCAATGGAAAATCATCGCTCAAACTCAAGCATCACTACTTTGAATTTGATTCCTCCATCCAAAATGGAGATGAGCGATAAACTGCCATGTAGCCATGCTGTTGTGAGCTTGAAGTTTTCAACCAATAGGATTTAAGAATTAAAGTTGCATTCAATATACATTTAACAATGTTTTATTTTCCCTCAAAATTCCATCTCTCAAGCTTAAGCCATCGCTGATTTTTATTTTCTCAGTAACTTTAAAACAACGATGTGATGCTTCTCCCATGAAGAAAATTTGATTGAGATTCTTGAAGTTTGACGGCCAATAGGAAAGAATAATTAAAATTATTTTTCCTCCTATTTAATGTTGAAATGTCAATGCCCTAAAATAATTTTCATAAACATTTTAAAATGTTTCCAATATAACATTTTAAAACATTAGAATTACGCAAAAAATAATTTCGCTTAGAGACCAAATGAAGAAAATTCACCGCGCACAAACAAAGACCCTTGGCGCTGATATTTTTTGCATGTAGCCATGATCAATTATTTAAAACATGGGTTTCAAATCAAATATTTTCCAACCATCAAAATTCAGGTACCTCATTTGTAAACTGGCCCCCGAAAAGTGTTCACTACATCCGAAATACATTAAAATAATGTATCAAATGACCTCCATTTTTGATGAAAATGGAGCTGGAGAATTTTTAGATGAAAACAAGAAATGGGTTGCCTTTAGAATTTTGAAAATTTCAAACTTTCCAGAACACCAATTTTGGCCCTGTTGCAGTCAGAAAAGGATTAATTAACCCATCAAAACTCATCCAGGAGGTGCAAAACTGAACAAGCACACTACCATATGTACCAAAAAACTCCACCAAAGGGATTTTCAAGATGACATCTGAGTTGTAAAAGATTAATGGACAAAGAGGGCCTCCGGGGCATATTTAGTAGAATGCAAGCTTAGGCTCCATCAGAACATTAAATAGATATAGGCACTTCAAATCTACAAAATTTGAAGGCTCCATTAGGCAGTTCCAAGCTTTCTTGAGTATTTTGAATAGTCTATTCATAACCTGAATGTTCACTTGTATGGTCTGCATTTTCTGCACTGACATCTTCATTGATTCCAACTGTTGGCTCTTCCTTAGTAGGATCATGAATATTGAACCTCACTCCATGAGGTACTCTGATTAAGCACCTACCACTTGATCTTTTCTTCTTCTTCCCTAGTGCGATGATTATTTGTGAATTTTTATGTGAACTGAAAAAGAAAAAACATCTGTTATGTTTCCAAATGAAAAAATCATAAGGTATATAATGTCAGACAATTACTTAATCAAACAAATACATGATTTTTTGATGGAGAGGGCATGATAAACAATGGTGAAATTGGTAAAAACAAATAGTAATCATTATTCAACCAAATAAGAAAACCTTTAGTGGTTGAAAAAATGTTGAATAAAAATATTCAGGCGTACCATTGTTTGCATTTTGAAAGGAGAATGATGTTTGTTGTTACCTCACACTGTGGAGATCAGACAACAATAAACTATCGAGGGTTTACATATATATGTATACATATATCTGTATATATATTTGTATAAACATACATACATATATATACATACATGTGTATGTATACATACATATATATTTATGTACATATACATACATACATACATACATATATATATATATGTGTGTGTGTGTGTGTGTGTGTGTGTGTGTGTGTGTGTGTGTGTGTGTGTGTATTTATATGTATACATGTATATATGTATAGATATATATCTTTGTGTGAACATCTAAGAGTACAATAAAAACGTAAGCTATGAAGTAACGAATAGAGGATAAAAAGTTTTTCCTATATATGTATGGTGCCCTGTTGTATGTGCAATGGAAAGTATAAAATGACTAACACATTTTATAGTAAATGAATACTACTATGTTGTATTGGAGAACCAAAGGATAGAAATTTAAACAGAGGTAAGACGAATACAAACTTGGGCTTTCAAATATATGCCCAAAAAAGTAAGCAAGGGCCCAACTTTATATAATAACATGCCATTTATTAATATAAATATATTAACTATTTTCTAAAAATAAACATAAAACAAAATAAAAATTGACATGAATATGCAAATTTCCCATAACATTAACTTATGTTTACATTAATAGGAATAACCTTAGTGAGGGGCATTGAATAAGTGAAATATATTGATGATGAGAGTAAAAGGAATACCATCAAAAGGATCCTGATCGTTGAATTTAAAATAAATACATAATTTTGACATGTAAAAATATAAAATTTATTTTGTCTCATGTGGTCAAAATGATTTTTGTGCTAGAAAAATTTCCCCTAATTTATTTTTCATACATTATTTTTTCAATCAAACACAATATTTTTGGTTCAATTCTCACATTTTCTTTTCCTCCTTACCCTTTATTCATTTCCCAAATTTCACCACCATTGCATCACTATGAAAAGATATTAGATTGTATAAAGATAATTTGAAGGGATAGGCCGTTGCATGATAAATATAATATAATGGTGTAATTCCAATTTCTCTTCAACTATGAAGCCACCATTTTTTTGTCAAACTTTTGAATGTTTGTATGAACCACATTAGTGTCCATGTGGAAGAATTAGGTGGTGTGGAGATACTTGTTGAGGATGTTGAGATTAAGAAGCATATCTTTGGTCAAGGCCTCTACTTTCCTAAAAATTCCTCTAAAATCCACAATGATTTTTGGTGCACTTAATGAGTGGGACTTGGTGCCCATGATTATTTTTCTCCATTTTGAGACCATGTTGAAAATGAATCCATCAAATCTATTCCAATAGAGGGTGGATGATATTGAACTTCAAGAATTTCTAGAGCATTTCCATTTCAATGTCTAGACCATGGTAATTCTCTTATAGAATTTGTTCTTGTGTGTACATTCCTTGAACCATGTTGGCTACTATGCATCCCTATCATCTAGATCTCACCTAGAAAAAGGCCAAAAAAGAGTGAATGAAAGTCATTCAATACTTCATTTGCCTCATGTTATAAATTATTATCATGAATTTCATTTCATAATGGTAAAACCCCTCTTTTTACTAATTCCTTATTTATCTTGTGATCTCACATATGATTTGTAGGTCAACCAACATCCTTGTTCGATATTAAATTCATATCAATAATTTTACAATTATATTAAATGGGAGCATCTCCCATCTCCAATAGGTATTTTCTATGTCAATGACCATTTTAATTATAGCTTCATAAAGTGAACCAAATCCATAAAATTTCTCATGGTACCATTTTATTAATCAAATTGTACATGGACTATGACTTGCATATTTGTGTGAGTTTGAATGAAATATTTCTTAGGTGTTAAAACCATCTTAGAAAAGTGACAATCACATTTCCTTTTAGCAAAAAAATATTTTCTCCTTGTAGACACTTAAAATTGTCTTGAATGGTATTACACACTTGAATCTGATTACTAACATCATTTCATCCTAAAATTCATCCTCTTTGCACCTATTTGATTAAATAAGCCTAGTTATTTAATCAAATGCATCATTTTCATCAATCTAATGAATTTAATAAGGTTAATTTTTCCCCTTTCACATTCACCTCTCATCCTGTTTAATTGAATAATATAAATTATTCAATTTAAACACCTTGTGTCCTCTCATTTCACTAAAAAAATTCAATTATTTAATTAAATGTCATTTTAACCCCTTTCATTAAATAAACTAGCTATTTAATGATAATCTTGAAATTCCTCTACTTGCACATTTAAAATTTAGTTTTAATTAACTAATTACTAATTTTCTTCACCCATCCACTTGTATAGGGAATATTCCAAAGGAATATTCTCCTATTTGGCTCCAAAAACAATGGAATATTCTTTCCTAATAAACTTTGTAACAAACTTTCAAAGTTGTTAGAAAGTGTGTTTGTTTGAATCATTATGATCCTTTGATATTTTCTTTGATCCATGTGATCTTTGATTCTCATCCATTGATGAGAATCCTTGATCCATGTCTTCATCCTTGATTCCATCTTGACCATTGATTGATCCTTTTCATCTTGACCCTTGATTCTTCATTTTCTCTCTTATAAATACCTCACCATTTCGAAGGAAATGGATCCACTTCCATTAAAGGAAAGTTATGCTACCCATTTGAATACTATCTTTATTCATACTTGCACCATTATCAAGCCTTTTCATACTTTTCATCCACCCATAACATTGTTTTCTCAATTTTAGCTTAGTTAAATTCAACAATGGAGCTCTATTAGCTACTCATTTTTATCCAAGGGATTGGGAAAGGGTCGTTATTCCACACCAATATGACACCACTCCCCCAATGGGATAAGGTTTGGATTTCTAGATTAGGTTTATTTTAATATTTTGTGTTTATTTCATGCTTAGTTCAACAGTTTCTTATTTTTTGAAGCTTTTGAACATCTCATTGGGATTATAGCTTAGGGGGTTAAATAATGTGCACATTCATTAGGTTCTAGTGTATTTAACTTATACTATGATTACAATCACATTTTGGTGCTAGAATGAGGGCTCTACTAACTTGTTTTGATGAATTTCTCTTAAGTTTTTGTGAGTTGCACATTCTAGAGAAACGATGATGCTATTGATGGCTACATTGACGCATTTGAGATGCATTACTATATAGTGATGCACTTCAATTAAAACATAGCGACACATAATTAATACATTGATGCATATTTACTATGGTGACACACTTATCTATTTTGATATCGTAAATTTAAATATGGCAATGTGCATGATATAACAACGTGTTTGATGTCCCTATTTTGGTGCAGAGCGACACATCCAAATTTCACCAGAGTGACACACCTTGATTTTAGACACATTTGAAAGCTTTAGTGACACATTTGATTTTAGTGATGATTTTATATTGGTAAAAAATAGAGAGCCAATTTTCATGTGTGTTTTAAATTCTCAGTTTCATATGCTCTCTAATATTTTACTAACACCTGGTTTTATTCTATGAGGCTAACTTGTTTTGCAGATTTGTAAACTCTTGAAGTGAAGGATCATACTATCATTTTTCCATACATTGTAAAAAGTGTTTTTAACACTTATGGAACAATTATAACCCATCATATGCTGCTTTGCTTTATGTTTTAGGATCACTAAATTTCCATTAGGCTTAAAATTCACTTTCAAAGTTGGTTAAAATTGAAACCATACAAACCTCATTTTGTAATATTAGTTAAAATTGGAAAATTGGACAAAACAAACACTTCAATTGGTGCTTAAAATGAAGTCATTTTGCTATGTTGGGTTAAAATGAATGAGTTTTTTCCGATAAGGGCATGGTTTGGTAGTCAAGTCGCTTGGTTGTAGTTACGGCCACCAGGGTTTAAACCCTCGTTGGGCCAAAGTGCTCGCAGGCCTTGTGCCTTCGTTGGGCCATTGTGCTTGCGAGTTTGGTAGTATCTTATGGTTTTTTGTACTTGGTTCATAGCTCCGGTCAAAAGTGTTTACCCCTAATAATATGGGTGCATTGCACCTTTAAAAAAAGAAAAAATGAAAGAGTTTTTGATGTGCTTTCTTTGCTTGTATACACTTGCAGTGTGTATCCACTCCCCTTGTGCTTCGTGTGATATTGGGTGAAGAGAAACACTCAAGTGTACAAGTTCTTGTTTTGAGTCACCCATAAGAACTTGCTATGTATCATCTCCCCTTGTGCTTCGCACAATCTTGCGTGAAGAGAAATAACATTTCTCTTATTAAGAAAGGGTTTGTTGTGAGATACATCTGGCAATGGAGAACTCACAAGGGACTCTAAAAAATAATGTTTTCCAATGGGCTATATAAAGGTTGTGAAATTGAAAAGATAGTAGCTTCAATATGGGTGTAGTAACAGATATGTGCCTAATCCTGTCTAGATCTTTTTAGAACTAGGCAGGAACAATTAAAGCCTTAAGTGACTTACTGGTGGATTATGCATATTGGCGTTGTTTTTTTTTCATTAAAAACCTTTTTGTAGTATTCAACCAAGTCCAATTCTGAAGCATTCTTTAAAGTGGTGCATTGGAATTTACTTCCAAGAAGTTACTTACCAAGTTTGATTTGTGGGTTAAGGCATAAAAGGTTTAAAGAAAATGGAATATTTTGATTTTGAATCCTCCACAAGTTGCATGTAAAATCATCCCTTTGGGGGCATGAGGTATAAACCCACCAAGAAGATATGTTCCCACTTGAGCTAGGAGTGTTATATTGCTTGTGAGTCAGTTTGACACATTGTTTGGTTCCAAAAAACATCTAAAACACGCATCAACATGATTCATCAAATTTCAAACCCTTTGGATTAAGTGTGGATACCTTTGAAAAGTCCTAATATTGCTGCTTGTCCCTAAGGATTTTATCTTTGGAGGCTTCTAAATATTTGGACTTATATCTAAATTCACACTTTCCAATGTTAACATAGGGAGCTATGGCCTTAACTTCTTGAATTTCACATAATGGACTTTGTGGAATAAGGGTTTCTAAGATAGACATTTTTTTGAAATTAATTAAGACTTTATTGATGTGGTAATGAAGAAATCTCACTAAATGAAAGATTAAAATAAAAATGAACACACCACACATTGATCTTATGGTTGAGACACATTGATTCCCCAACACAAAAAAATTGAGACAAGGAAAATGTTGCAAAACATTGAGTACAAGTTCTATTATCAAAACCATTGATTTCTTAAGGTTTTCTCACTTTAGAGGTAAAACATGTTTCTCACCATCTTGGTCTTGTAAAATGAAGGTATCTTTTAGGTTAACACACTTTGGGTCAAAAAAATTCATCCACCTTCATCACATTTTACATTTCACTTCACCAACAACTTTATAAACTTTTTTGACACATCAACAGTTTGGACTTAGACAATTATCAAACCAATCCCCTAACTTAGCTACTTTGTGTGTGAAAAGGGTCCTTTTCCATACACTCAGTTGGGTTAGTTATCACATTTTTGAACTAGTTTGTCTTAAAGGTCACAAGTCTACCTTAAAGATTTACAAGTTCATTAAACACCTTTTATCCATGACATCAAAACAATCAAACCTATAGTTAAAAGTGTTGTCCAAAATTTTAGAAATTTCATCCCCCATATCATCCACCCTCTTCATCATCCATTCACATCATTGGTACAAAACAACTTAGAGGGTCCCTTTACGGAAATTTGAGTCAATTAGAGAGTTTCAACACTATAAATCTCAACACACTTCTCCCATAGTTGACCCACAATTTATGGTTACAACAAGATCACAACATAAGAGGATCATGGAGAAAATTAAAAATACATCTACCACAAGTGATACTATTCCACAAGAATTTGATCCAAGGAGCCATTATACCCCCCTCACAACAACCACAAAATTCATTAGGGTATGAGGTAGAAGATGTCACAAACAACCCCGTTGAGCTCACTGAGGAAGGAATCCTTGAATATCAATAAGATCCTAAGACAAGCCACATTTTTAACACTTTGATGAAGAATAAACCTACCCAATATATGATGAATTTAGCAAACCAAGGGGCTAAACTCCCTTCTACATTTGAATTTGACACAATTAGGGAAAAACCCTTAGAAAATGTGGCTTCAATTCCCCCAACTTTCGTTTGCACAAACCTTGACACAAGGATTGACTCAATATACTCCATCCCTTGTGCCAAGTCAAACATTAACTCCCAGTCTTGCAACTAAGATTGTCATTGATCTTGGTCACACTCTCCCTTTGGAAGGCAACACACTTCTAGGTACTTAAAACACCGAACTTCCACAAAACACAAGTTGGACACCAACATTTTGTGCCCCATCTCATTCTCCCACCACTATTCTTGAGAATCTCCTACATCCATACAAACCACTTAAATTTATTAACACCATGATGACCTTGACATTTCAAGTGCAACCATCTTCATCCATCACCACAAATACCCAAAGTGTTCCCAAGATTATGCAAGGTAATGTGAACCAGTTTCCTCAAATAGGACAACAAGGAAAGTTAACACCCTCACACAAATTCAACCCTTAACAGGTGGTTCCAACAACCCTATTGACACATCGAAAAAAGTGGTTACCAAGTGCTGCCACAATAGTGTGTCTCACTTTTGGGACATGCTGATTTTTGTTTGAAATCACTTTTTCTAGAAAAACTAATGATTTAAGCCTTGAGAGGTTCCATATAAATTTTTTAGTTTGAGAGGGATATATAAGACCCCCTTAGATAAAAACCCCTTGGATAGAGCCCCTCTAGTATTAAATCATACCCACAATAGAGTCTCCTTCACACCTATCAAAATGCTAGCAAAAAAACACTTTTTGTTTACCTTTTGAGGGATTAAATAACACCATTTAGAAATTATATTTTACAAGATTGTAGCCCTTAAAAGAGCTTTCCAAAAAGAATAATTTTGATATGTTTTCATTTGATCATGTATTTAATTTTTTTATTTTTACTAAACATAGTTTTTTCTTCTAACATCAAGCGGCTATGTGCAGGATAATGATGGGCCAAAAAGTGGCGATATGATGGGTATTTGTAGGGTATGTGGCTGACGACCTTTATTTTACCCAAAATTGATGAAATGAAAAGGGTTTTTAAAGGATATTCTTATCTTTCCACCAATATAAATTATGCTTTACTTTGAATTTAATAAGTAATTATTATTCATTTTCTACCTGAATTATGGCTAAAGTCCTGATTGATAGGTTGATTGAAAACAGCTATAGCTTTCAAACGGTATCACATTTTTGGAATCTAGAACATGCATCACATTCTATGCTTCACATACTATAGGATTAAAAAAGGAAAAATGAATTTCATGAAGTTTTGACCAGGTTAAGGTGGTCAGACATATGAGTTTTTATATTTTTTAAAAGTTGTAATAAAAAATTCATAATTAATTATTTACTTGGAAAAAAATTACAAAAAAGTATGCATCACATTCAAACATGAGTCCTCTATTTATTTCTAAAATCTTATAAAAAAATATTATCATTTTACTATGGTTAGGGTGGTTAGACAGACACCTACTTCTTATTTTTTCCCTGAAATTTAAGTACTACTACATTGAAATTTTAAATTTTCACCAAATAGATTTAAAAAAGATAAAATAAACCTAGTAGTTTAGAAACTGCATTCAATTTGCTAGAGATTCTATTCTTACATATTTTTGAAATAATATAGATAACTTATTCAAAATTTTATGTCAAGTTGCCTAACTCTATTTTTTTTGAATTTTTTGCCACTTAAGGGCCTGTTTTTTCCATGATGATCCTACACATACCCAAGCTCTTCATTTGCAAAGGTAAAAAATAGTAAACAATTGTAATTTTTTTTCAAAAAATACTCTTTCTATAGGTATTGATGTCCTTGTTTCACCAAAAAAATAAAAAAATGGATTTTGATATATACACAAGTTAGGTTGTACGACACACATGTATGTCAAAATTATAGTTACAGTGACTTCAAAAATTAATTTAAAAATATATGTAACAAAAAATTATGGAAAAATATCCTTTCCCTAGATATTGATGTTGAGAATCTATATTTCAAAAATTAGAATTTTATCCTTTATAGAAAAAAAAGGTTATGTTGTATGACACAAACACTACTTTATGAAAATGTTGTTTTCTATCTAAAACTAGTTATTAGAGGAGATGTTGAAAGATTCATGATTTATTTTAGAATTTTTTTAAAGGGCAATGAAAATCATCTTCAAATTCTTAATGGTTTAGTTGCAATAGGTCTTAGAAGATGTAGATTCAGTTAAAAATATTGATGTGAATGTTCATTTTGGGAAAAAAGTGAGAAAATATTGTGATTTCACCCTACCGAAACTACTCCAATCAATCTACCATCCACATCAACCCCATATATCATCATTCCAAATCAAAGAAATATATTGATCCTAAATCTTATCAACCAAGGTAATAACTTGGTCCCACATCAAACACAACAAGGGAACCCTCAACACATTAGTCAAGGGAACCCTTCTAATCACTTGATCTAAGGTTAGAATGTGTCATTAACATCACAATGCCAAATGGTGCCATCATCATATTTACCATTGGTCCCCCAAACCATGCAAAATCAAATGGGGCCCCAAATCCATCCCAATCAAAAATTGTACAAGGAATGATAACACAAAAAAACCCCCAACGACTCACCATCAACCCACAACCCACTGATACCATGATCAACCAAAACCCATCTCACATATCCCAACACCAAAAAACCTCCACATTAAAGGCGCAACAATCTCATGCTCTAGCTTTTCAACAAGCACAATAGGCTTACCAACAAGCGTTGCAAGAACAACAAGCTCAAGCTCAAGCTCAAGCTCTACAAGCACAACAAGATCAAGCTCAAGATTTGCAACAACAAGCTTATCAACAAGCATTGCAACAAAAACAAGCCCAAGCACAAGCCTTAATTGCACAACAACAACAAGAAGCTTAACAAAAGCCTTGATTGCACACCAACAACAAAATTCCCAACAACAAGCATTGCTAGCACAACAATACGCCCAACAACAATAAGTTCTTGTGCAACAACAACAACAACAACAAGGTTTGTACTATAATCCCCAATAGAACATTGTCAATCCAATTGCACAAGGAGAATTTACACCACCACCTCTATCACTCTCACCTTCACAGTATCAGAATCCATCCTACACACCATACATTACCCCATCATATCAATATACCAATTACAACTCATCCTCCATCCCACAGTACACAACATATGCTCCTACACCAAATCCACAAGACAATGTATGATCACAGCTCAAGGAACTCACACAAAAAATCTAGGACATTCAAATGGTCAAAAAAAAGAAGCCACATATACAACAAAACTTGTGTCCATACCCATTCGATAGGAACATCGCAATGGCACCTTTCCCACCCAGTTTTGAGGTCCCTAAGTTTGATAAATAAAAAGGGAAGGGAAATCCTATGGATCAAATCAAAGAATTCCACGCCATGTGTATGGAGGTTGCCTACAATTATTCCTACTTGATGCACCTCTTCCCATGTAGTTTGGTGGGCCCAACAATTGATTTGTTTTCATAGTTGCCTCCAGGGTTTAAGAACTTTCAAGAAATAATCGATAGGTTCATAGACCATTTCTCCTTCAATATTGACATGGATGTAAGCTCAAAGGAGTTGTACAATCTCAACCAAAATAAAGGAGAATCCTTTTTTTAATTTACTATAAAGATGGAGGCAAAGAGAGCTAGTAAGAGCAAGTAGCCCATTCTTGAAGAGCAACAGGTGGGGATTATCATAGAAAATGTTGATCCAAAGCTATCCTTCCAATTGAAGATGCAATGTGCCACCACTTATGAAAATCTTATCCCTAGGGCCCTCAACATTGAGAGATCCCTAATCTCACAAGGAAACACACAAGTGTATTGAGAAAACCTCCCATCAACTAGCTCTAATGACAAGCCCCGCGTGTGGGCTAAGAAAAAGAATGTAAGTGATCCTAGAAAAAACACCAATCAACGAATCAATGCACAACCAACTGTACAACAACCCACACCACCACCACAAAATTACCAAATCAATAACACCAAAACCCAACAAAGACGAACCCCCAATAGGAATAACTACCCTAAACACAAATACACACCATTCAGGGATCCTATTGAATCTGTCATGTAGAAATTTGTATAGTCAAACTTAATTACGCTCCCTAGTTTCCAAAACTACCAAGAACCTCAAGTTAAATCACCTTGGTATAACGAAAAGGATCTTTGCGACTTTCACAAGATCAGAGGACATAAAACATCAAGTTGTATGAAGTTGAAGAACATATCCAAGATCTTATAAAAAATGGAGATATAACTATTGATGTACCAATAGGTAACCAAGACCTCAAGATATATAAGAATCCAATGCTAGATCATAATAAAGGGAACACCAATTGCAAGGGAAAAAATATTCCAATGTGGTCACCTCTTGTGACAATGTCATAACAGTCGTCACCATTCATGGACCTAGTATAGAGTGTGGGGTCACCACACAACATGGAAAGGTTACAATCCAAGGAGCTTCATCTTAGCGTAGGGCACAACCTACACTATTGAGGTCAAATTCTAGCAACTATAGTCTCCTAGACTAGCTAAATAAGACCCCCACACAGATCTCTATTCTAGAACTATTGAAGCTATCCCCCGCCCATAGGGATATACTAGAAAAGGCTTTATTGGCTTTCTCCATCCCTAGGAATATTAATACAAAGTAGTTTCAAGCTATGATAGGGCTTATAACCACACCCCGTCTTCTTACCTTCTCAGAACAAGATCTCCCAACTCAACCATCTTACAATCGTGCTTTACACCTTGAGGTCATTGTTCATAAGAATAAAGTTAAAAGAGTCTTAGTAGATGGAGGTGCTGTTCTAGAAATTTGCACCCTTTATTTGGTCAAGAACTTGGGTTACTCAAAGGATGCTATTGAAAAGAAAAAAATTACAACGATAAGGGCATATGACAATCAAGAATGAGTGTCGCACGACATCATCAAGATACTTATCCAAGTGGAACCCAACATTGTTGAGACCACATGCCATGTGCTAAATCTTGACCTCCCCTACAACATCTTGACCTATCACCAATGTGTCAAGTTTCCTTTTGAGGATAAAGAAGTTACTATTCATGGAGATCTTGACCCTGTCTACTATTCCAAGAACCTTGAGGTTAAGTTCTACAAGATCCCCCAAATACCTAAGAATGATGAAGGACCTACATCCTCCTCAGTTGTTGACCCATCTTCCCTTGCATCTACCTCATAATCTAACATACCCAACATCAAGGTAGTAGTCAAGGCTGATGGTTGTGGGGATTATAAATTGAAGGACAATTTTGTGTTGGGTGAGTTACGTATTTCCCTAAAATCTCACAAGAAACCCCAACCTATCAATAAAGTGGATGAAATGTTAAAGCTTGCATCTACAATCTTCACCAAATTTGGGGACTTGAATAAAGAAGATGTCAATGAGGAAGATGTATCTAAATATTTCTATCAGGATGACCTACCCATGCCTGTTCTTCCAATGGAAGATGATAATAAATGCTTATAATTGATGATGGGATGGGGGTATAACAAGAATGAAAATCTGGGATAAAATGGCAACAATTTGTTAGAATCCATCATTCCTGAGGGACATCCAAAGAATCTTGTCTTAGGATGTACTACTAGAAAGGTTACCCTTATTGGAAAGGGTAATTTTAATAAACGAGTTGAGGCTTCCTCGTGGTTACCAACATCACATGACACTACCTTAGATGAATTTCCCCTTGATGTCACTGACCTATTTGAGGATACCTCTATCTTTATGATAACATGACATATTTCATCCCAAATGGCCAAACCACTAAATTAAGCCTAGTACACCTACAACTCATCAATTAGGACTTATAAGGACCACCAATTCTAGATATATTTGAAAATGATGAAGAGATCTTGAAATTCATGGGACTCCATGACAACTTACCATGTGGGGATCATAAAGCATGATTTTATATAGAGCTAGACACATAGGCATACTATGGGAGACAATTGAATCCCTTAGTTGGAAAATTGATGACATAAGAATAAGATGCAGATCTGTAAGTGAAAACCACATTGTGACACTCTTAGATCAAAAAATAGTAAAAAGAAAGGATGTATCCAAAGGTGAAAAACTCTCTGAGGCACCCAAGGATGATGGATTCAATCTCCCACTTAGCATAATGCATCCAAAAAAAATAATGGTACTGGTAGAGAAGGCTACTCTAGTGAATGTAGGAAGAAAAGAGGAACCTAAGATAACCTTCTATACTAAATCATTGTTGGATGAAGAACATAAAAACTTAGCAGCATTCCTAAAAGAAAGATGGAAAAAAATTGCATGGTCCTACATAGACATACTTGGACTCGATCCTAAAGTGGTTGTACATCACTTAAAAGTCTATCCTAAAGCCAAACCAGTGAAACAAAAATTGAGATAGATGCACCCATAAATTACATTAGTGGTCAAACTAGAATTATACAATCTCCTTGAAATCAGATTTATCTGACCAATTGTCTATCCTAAGTGGGTTTCCAACCTAGTACCATTCCCCAAACCCACTAGGGGAATTAGAATATGCACATATTTTAGAGACTTTCAAGTAAAGCATGTCCAAAGGATGATCCCCCTCTTCCCAATATCGACATCATTGTCGATTTAACTGCATGATATGAAATGTTATCAATCATGGATGGATTTTCAGGCTATAACAAAATCATGATCACTAAGGAGGACCAACATTGTGGAAAATGGAAATAGAGTCACAACTTCTCTTATCGACACCTAAAATGGGAATAAAGGAAGATGAATATGATTTCGCATCTTAGTTCACACTCAAGAATAATTCCGTGAGATTCCAATGCAATGAAGATTGAGATATGTCAAGGGAGATTATTCTTAAGGCTGTAAATTGATAAAGAAGATAAACTATGGATGCAAAACTAAGGAAATGCAAAATGTTTGAAAACACAATGTGATATGCAAAATGATCTAAGAATGCAAAAAAAATATAACAAAAATGAATGAGACTAGAGAGGTGCACCTTGAAATTGGAATGTGATGCAGAGAGGCCCTATAATCCTACATAAATCATTGTTGAAGCCAACTGGGACACTTATGCCAAGCTGGGAAACTTAGTCCTATTTCGGGGAAATTCTACTGGAACTGGTTTTAGCCAAAAGGGTATCCAGAACTGCAAAAAACACTTTTCAGACTTGGAAGTGGGACTAATTCACCACTAATGGTGACTTAGTCCACCTTCAGCTTTTGGGAATTTCGAAGATACAATTTGTAGCTAATGGTTTGCACTTCTGCTCCTAACAATTTTTTTGATATGAATCTGCAGAATCTGGTCTTTAGGTGATCTCCAAGCTGCTTTTAGGGTTTTGTTGACTTTGAAAGACTTTGATGAATTTTTGACACCTTTTAACACCTTGCTATTTGAAAAATATGCATACAAGACTTACAAGCACACATGCAAAGAGGGGAAAAAGGGTTAAGGGTTAGTGAATAGGGGTTTTCCTTGGTAAAACCCTAGTTTGGTAATTAAACCCTTGAAAATGAAATGAAATGAAAAGAGAATGATGAATGAACAACATGCAATGCTACAACTCACCAAACCCTTGGTGTAGAAATATGAAGATATGCAAGTAACGACCGTAAAGTGCTTGAACACAAAATCACTTGATTGCTTGTTGATTACTTGAATGATTATGTGAGTGAATTAGTGAGTGAATGAATGGGGGTGAAAATGTGGGGAAAACCTTATATTTATACATCATTATACAAAATTTCCCAAAAATACCACATCACAGGCTGACCTCAAGGTTTAGAAAATAATATCCTGTCAAAATTTTGAAATAATTTTGATTTTTGTGCCAAGTGGGACTAAGTCACCCCTAGTACGACTCTTTTCCTCCAAGGAAATTTTAATGGGTGTTGGGAATTAAATTGCATTAATTTATGTTTAATGAAATTATTCTCTAAAACACACTTAAGTAGGGCCTGTAAGTGTATAAAGGGTTCATTTAAACATAAGAAAGGGTCAAATTATTGATGACAAGCCTAGAGAAGTGTGAAAGTTTGTTACAACACTTTACAACACTTTGAAATAGGGCTTGATAAGTGATAAAAAGAGGTTGTTTAGGTGAATTATATTAAAAGGGTCTTAGAAAAGTGTGAAAATGTATTACAACACTTTACAACACTTAGGTAAGACACCACTTGAATTCTTTTAATTTTGATTTAAGGCCCAAGACCTAATGTGAATGTGTTGATGACACTAAAATATTAACTCAAGGCACAATTAAGCCAAAGTCACAAGGAGAACCTAAAAAAGACAAAAAAAGTAGAAGGGTTACTTTTTCGGTGTCTACATTTAGCCCCCACTTTAGTGAGAGGATGAACTTGCTTCAAACTTTTACTAAAGTAGACCTACATGCAATCAAGAGGGGTTCCCATGAACTAATGTTAGCAAGATTTGACAACAATGATCAAGAGGGGTGATCAAGCCCCGAGGAACAATATCTCATGACAAACTAGCATAAGTGCAAAGGGAACACACATGATATCAAGAACAATGACAAGGCACAAGGACACAATGCCAAAGATGAAAGAGAGACAAATGAAAGAAAGAAAGAATGAATCATATCAAGCTTTGACTATTTGTCCAACACGATGTGGATAAGATCTAGGATGTTTGTCCGAAAAAATGCATACTCACTCTGAGGCGACATAACTCCTGGCTATCGGTTGGGTGAGAAGGCCTAAAGGGTGAGACACATACACTCATGGCTAGTATGAACTCACACACGTAGGTGGCTATGGGGAAATTCATGCCTCAAAATGAGCTTCCCACTCAACCATACCAAAGTTATACCTCCTGATAACTTCAATAAGGTGCCACAAAAGAAAAATGACTTTTTGAACTTCACAAGGTAAGCAAAACTTCATATGCTTGGAGCTCATGAACAAATGCGATGGCACCACAAGCATGCAAGCTATGTTATGCAAGGTGGCCATATAATAAATGAAAAATGCAACATGCAAAGAATGTTCATAGGAGTCTTGCTTAGTTCATGCGAGGTATTTAACTTAGGGAACATTGTGTCTAATGTCTCCAAGAGAGGACCAATCAAAGAGTAGAAGATTCACAACTTAGGGGATTCAGTGTGTCACATCAAGCCACTTAGAGGAATGTAATATGCTAAGATAGATCACGCTCCTAAAGGACATCATACCCAATGTCATCAAAAAAGTGACAAATGCATCGTATGAAGTAAGAAGGTTGCACTAAGAACCAAGAAAAAGTTAAAATGCAAATGAATAGTGCCAATGTATGCCCCAACTTTAAAGGAATTGCTACAAACCTTTTTGTGAGAAATTACTTTAAAGTAGCGAATGAAAAATGAAAACAAGAAAGAAGACATGAGAGCTAACTTGGAAAGCCCTATGCCAAGTCATACATTTTCGAGTAAGGCTGCATCATGTGAAAGAAAGGAAAAAGAAAAGAAAGGGGTTTCCCCCAACATGAAAACACCAAACACATAAGGGGTCTATGGATTTGGGGTCAGTATGTTCTTTGCTGCAATGTTTTGTAAGGAGCTTGGAACTGTCATCATCCCCCAAATACATAGAACTGGAAGAATGACACAAAGAGAGTGAAAACAAAGAAAAAGAAAGAACCTTTTGGGTCAACATGGAAGAGACATAGGGTGTCTCGACACTTTGCATCATCCCCAAAAGGAAAACACAAGTCAAATGAAAAAGAAAAGGTGAAAGAAAAAAGAAAAGCTTTTGGGTCAACATGAGAGAGACATGAAATGTCTCAATGCCTTGCATCATCCCCAAAAGGAAAACACAAGAAAAAGACAAAAGAAAAGGAAAAGGAAAAGAAAAAGAAACACCTTTTGAGGCAACATGAAAGAGACAAAAATGTCTCGATGCCTTGCGTGATCCCCAAAAGGAAAACACAAGAAAAAGACAAAAGAAAAGGCGAAAGTGATGTACAACCTAGAGAAGAATGATGATACAAATAGAGGAATGCCACAAAAAGAGAGAGTACATCAAACTAATCATCACGGGGGAGCTAATTACGCACATGAAAACACCCAAATGAAAAAGAAAAAGAAAGTGCAAAAGACTAGTAAAGAAAATGCGACTCAGCCATCAAGCAAGTCATCTGCCTCCTAGTCATGTTCATGATATGCCAAGGGCGGGCAACTAGCCAAAGGGACAAGATCAAGTGTTGAACTAGGGGAAGCACCAAGTTCTACACTCTTTGTAGGGGATTTTTCGTTTAAGCTCATGGAAGAGGAGAACAATGTGTTCAAATCATTATGCACCTCTTCATTAATTTTAGTGATCTTGTCATCATCACCGAGATTAATGACAACACGAGGATGAATGATAATGTCCAATGAAGAGTGTACCTCATGTTGTGATTGTTGTATTGGATCGTTTTGTTGTGGTTGGGGAGGAGGGTCATCATGCATTGCTTCTGTCAAGTGTGGATTTTGATTTTCTTTATTTTCTTATTCACGTAACTTGCGAGCAAGGGCACGACATCTACACCTACAATCTCTAGCTCCTCTGTTTCATTTGGTTTTGTTGTCGAGTTGTGTTTTTGAAGGAGCGGGTTGATCAACCATAGGTTTATTTTCTTCTTGAAGGGGAGGGATGAAAGGAACCATCGAAGGTTGTTCACCATTTTCTCCTTTTCTTTGTAAACTTATTTTATTCGAGGAGGCATGACGAAGTTGTTATCATTGACTTGTGGTATTTTGGATGATGTCGGGAGGTTTCTAGTGTTGGTTGAGCTTGGTTGGTTGGTTCTTGTTCAAGTTGAAGCATGGTTTCATCTAGGATAGGAGTGTTAGAAGTGGACGAGGACATGTTGTAGAGAGATAATTCTGCTATTTTCTTCGCTTTAAATTTTTGGTAAGTAATGAAAAAGAAGTCTTGTCGAGATGTTATAGGTTCCATGGGCTTGAGTCAAAAGCTTCTAAGGAAAAGTTTCCTTTGGAAGACAAGGGGTTAAAGCTGCTATGGTGAATAGTGAATATTTCATTATCAAGTGGAAACTTTAAGCATTTGTGTATAATGAAAGGGACATCTTTCATTGAGCGAAGCCATGGATGGCCTAGTAAAAAATGAAGCTAGTTCGACTGTGGGATGATGGAGAATGTGACATCCAATATTTTTGGTCCTATTTGTAATGGAAGGATGATCGATCCTATGATAGGGCAAGAAAATACATTGTGTGTTTTGATCCATGCTTTCGGTTTATTATAATCATCTTGATAAAAGGTCATGTAATACCAAAAATTCCTCGGTGATCACGTTCTCTCCATAGGCTGGATCTATTAGTATCCCATTAGTGGGCTTGTCATAGATATGACTGGCTATGTAAAGAGGACCATCAGGGATATTTTGAAGTATTTCCTTAGAGGAGAAAGTAATATGAAGAGATTTCTTAGGTTGGCCCTTACGAGGGATAACGTCTATCGCTCCTACCATTTCATCCATAGGATTAACATGGGTAGTATGTGGAATGGGATCAAGATGTTCATCATCTGTATCATCATTCATCACATCATTCTTTGTAGTTTCACTAGCTTTGACAAATGAAACATTATGTTTGGGCATGGGATTAGTGAAAATTTTCAAGTTTTGATTTGGAGGGGCAACAAACTTATTTCCTTGATCATTAACACATGTAATGGATAGATAGCCGAAATAAAGGAGGTCTTGCACAAGATGTTTAAGATGCTTACAATGTTCTATGTCATGCCCATTTTGTCTATGATAATGGAAATAAGCATTGAATTTAAAGTTTGGAGGTAAAGGATTAGTAGGATTGGGTGGTTTGATGGTAGGAAAGGTAACCATTTGTTGTAAAATTTGGGATATTATGTTATGAAAGGTGTCTGGTAAAGGTGTGAATTGTCTTTTTGGATCTCCATAACTAAAGGGGACCTTCGTTTTAATAGCTACTACCTAGTTGTTGATAGTTTGAGGTGGTTGTTGAGGGGGGTTGAACTATAAGAACCCTTTTTTTTTCTTTCTAAATGGTTGAGAATTGTTTTGGTTGGCATGTTAAAATTTCTTATTTCAACTAGAAGTGGACTTTGCATCTTGAGTACTAACCAAATTGTGATAATCGCAAAGGGTAGTACACAAGTGCATAAAGGAGGGAAATTTCATCAGGGTTATTTTTTCTTGAAGTTTAGTTTGCAAGTTTTCAATAAACATCTTTTGAAGGTGTTGATCAGGAATCTTGACATGAATTTGGGAATAAAGCGATTGATAGCGTGAGATAAAATCAATTATCTTTTCATACTCATTTTACTTGCATCTCATCAAATCAGCCAAGGTCTTCTTGGGAGTCATATGCACTTGGAAATGATTTATAAATGCATAAAAAATTTCATTAAATGAACAAATTGAATTGTTCAGTAAAGATGAGAACCATTCCAAGGCACCGTCTTTTAAGGTCTTAGGAAACAGTTTTTCTAACAATTTATCATCAAGGACAAAGTCACTACATAAGGCAGTGTAGGCATTAACATGGTTGGAAGGATCTCCCTTCACTCCATATTTCTCAAATCTAGGAATCTCTATTCCTTGTGGTATCAGTGTTCACAATATCTCCAAATACAATGAGTTGCTTCAAACATAATATGTGGGTGGTCCATTTTGATTTTGGTTTATGGTGGATATTTGTTTCTGCATGGATGAAATAGTTTGGAAAAGTTGGGTAATGAGAGGGTCATTATAAGTGGTATGAGGTGGAAGTGAAAGTGGGGATGGAGTGTATGTAGTGGTAGGGAAAGTGAATGGAATACTTATAGATGGTATTGTAGAAGAGGATAGAACATGCAATGCCACATAGGAATTAGGGATGCTAACATGAATAGTTTAGGAAGGAATCACATTACTAACTTGTTGGAGTGATGTTGTGACATGAGGAGTGGTATAGGTAGGTATGGAGGCTACTATTGAGGGAGGAGGAGTGTGAGGTCCTCCTTGGCTAACCATAGTGTTTGCTGGTTGAGATGTACTAGAGGTGGAAGGAACATGTTTTGTATATATCTCAACTATTTGTTTCACAATGTCAAACCCTTCTTCACTTTGAAGCATGCAATGGACGTTTTCTATGGTAAGAATTGTAGTTGCTGAAATTTTTTCAAGGCTTACTTGATGTTGGAGATTTGTTAAGTCCTCATGAATGTAAATTATTTTGTCTTGCAGGATATGATCAGTTTGTGTGTCAACTTGCATGTTATTGGAAGACAAAGAGTTGGTAAGGGTAATATCCATGTTGAGTGTGCTAGTTGCCATACTAGGAGTGGAAGCTTTGGATAACCCAAGATCCACAACGAGTGTATTATCATGGGACAACATGAGTCTCAAACTTCTTCTCACTAAGGTATTAGCAATAGGACACCAAAAACTCATGCAAAGGTCTCAAAATGTGGGGTGAATGAAAATGCAATGTAAACTGATAAGAAGGAAATGCTTGAAATTAAAATTTTGAAAAATAAAACTAAAATGCAAAAATAGCAAGAAGAAACTCAAAAAATGCAGATTAAATTCCAGAAAATGCAGTGAAAAATATGCAACTAGACTAAGTCGCCTAGGGTGGAAAATGAGTCCAGGTAGTGATTTTTTTGAAAAAAATTATAATTTTTTTAATTGGATTTTATGCTTTTTAGGTTGTGAGATGCAGATATAATATGAACATGCAGAATTTTGAGAATTTTTAATGAAATGCAATGCAAAAATGCAAGCTAAATGATCTTTTCACTAATGTAAATGTTAAAACCCTAGGATGCAAATTAAACAATGCAAAATGCAATGCAATGTAGTTCTAGGATGTAAATGCACTTGAAATCAGAAATATAATGTTCTAAAGTTGGGTTCACCAAAATGTGGACAATGGAAATGGAGTCACAAATTCTCTTATCCACACCTAAAAGGGGAATAAAGGAAGAGGAATCCGATTTCGCAAAGTTCACACTCAAGAACAATTCTGTGAGATTCCAATGCAATGAAAATTTAAATCTGTCAAGGGAGATTGTTCCTAAGGTTGTAAATTGATAAAGAAGATAAACCATGGATGCAAAACTAAGGAAATGCAAAATGTTTGAAAACATAATGTGCTATGCAAAATGATATAATAATGCAAACAAACTATAACAAAAATGAATGAGACTGGAGAGGTGCATGTGGAAATTGGAATGTGATGCAAAGAGGCCCTAGAATCCTGTAAAAATCACTGTTGAAGCCAATTGGGACACTTACATCAAGTTGGGCGACTTAGTCCTATTTCAAGGAAATTCTATCGGAACATGTTTCAGCCAAAAGGATATCCAAAATTGCAGAAAACACTTTTCTAGGCCTGACAGTGGGACTAATTTTCCATTTTTGGTGACTTAGTCCACCTTCAGCTTTTGGTAATTTCGAAGATACAATCTATAGATCTCATTCTACACTTATGCTCCTAACAAATTTTTTGATTCGAATCTACAAAATCTGGTCTATAGGTGATCTCCAAGCTTCTTTTAGGGTTTTTTTTTACTTTGAAAGACTTTGATGAATTGTTGACACCTTTGAACACCTTAGTCTTTGAAAAATCTACATACAAGACCTGCAAAACACACAGGAAAAGAGGGAAAAAAAGGTTAAGGGTTAGTGAATAGGGGTTTGCCTTGGTCAAACCTCAATTTGGTAATTAAACCATTGAAAATGAAATGAAATGAAAAGAGAATGATGAATGAACATAATGCAATGCTATAACTCACCAAACCCTTGATGTAGAAATTTAAAGATATGCAAGTAATGGCTCCAAAGTGCTTCAACACAAAATCACTTGATTGCTTGATGATTGCTTGAATGATTAAGTGAGTGAATTAGTGAGTGAATGAATGGGGTTGAAAATGAGGGGAAAACCTTATATTTATACATGATTATACAAAATTTCCCAAAAATACCACATCATAGGAAGACCTCAAGGTTTAGAAAATAATATCCTGCTAGAATTTTGAAATAATTTTGATTTTTGTGCCAAGTGGGACTAAGTCGCCCCTAGTGGTGACTTGGTCCCACCAGGGAAGTTTTAATGGGTGTCAGGAATTAAAGTTCATTAAATGATGTTTAACAAAATTATTCTCTAAAACACACTTAAGTAGGGCCTGCAAGTGTATAAAGGGGTCATTTAAACATAAGAAAGGGTCAAATTATTGATGACAAGCCTAGAAAAGCATGAAATTTTGTTACAAAACTTTAAAAAACTTTGAAATAAGGCTTGATAAGTGATAAAAAGAGGTTTTTTAGGTGAATTATATTAAAAGGGTCCTAGAAAAGTGTGAAAATGTATTACAACACTTTACAACACTTAGGTAAGGCACCACTTAAAATTCTTTTAATTTTGCTAGGGCCCAAGACCTAATGTGATTGTGTTGACCACATTACAACATTAAATCAAGGCACAACTAGGCCAAAGTTAGAAGGAGAACCTAAACAAGACATAAAAAGTAGAAGGGTTACTTTTTCAGTGTCCACAAACATAAAACTGCATTCACTTGTCCATGGGGAACATATTGTTGGAACGTGATGTCGTTTGGGTTGAAGAATGTTGGAGTGACCTATCAAAGGGAGATGACCCTAATCTTTCATGATATGATCCATAAAATGGCCGAAGACTATGTGAATAATATTTTAGCCGAATCAAAAACAAGGAAGGAGAACATAAAGGTGTTGGGACCAATATTCAACAGGCTTGAAGAGTATAAGGTAGGACTAAATCTTAAAAAGTGTGTCTTTGGGGTTACATCAGGCAAGCTTCTTGGCTACATAGTGTGATAAAGAGGGATACAAATAGATCCAACAAAGGTGAAAGAAATCTTAGACATGGAGCCACCACAAACATTGAAACAAATGAGAGGGTTACAAGGAAGGTTACAATCCATTAGGAGATTCATAGCGTAGTTGTCAGACAAGATCCATCCTTTCTCGCATCTTCTCCATAAAGGAATAACATATAAGTGGGATGAGAAATGTGATAAAGCCTTCTATAAGATCAAGGACTACCTATTATCACCTCTAGTTCTCATGTTGTCAATACCAAACAAATAATTGATCCTATACATCTCAACTACCTCAACAACACTAGGTGCTCTTCTAGCCCAACCTGATGAAACAGGAAAAGAAAGAGCCATCTATTATATTAGTAGGACCTTGGCAGGATATGAAATGAATTACTCATCCATTGAGAAGGAATGCTTAACATTGGTATTTGCTTCACAAAAATTTAGACATTACATGCTTTCACACCAAATGAAGCTTAATGCTAAGATTGACCCATTAAAATATCTATTGTCTAAAGCAACTCTCACTAGGAAAATGGCCAAATGGGTAATGATATTAACAAAGTTTGACATAGAGTATGTGGAATGAAAGGCTATAAAGTGACAAGTTATTGCAGAACAACTAGTAGAAGCACCCATTTATGTGGAGAATCCTTTGATATCTGAATTTCCTGATGAGTCAGTCTTTCTTCTTAATGCAACTGATCAATGGAAAATTTACTTTGATGGATCATATACCCAACATGGATCAAGGGTGAGCATCCCATTTATCACCCCTCAAGGTGATTGTATTCCAAAGTCATATTGACTAACATTCCCATGTACCAAGAATATTGCTGAGTATGAAGCTCTAATAACAGGGTTAAGAATAGCAGTCCAGTGGTAGATACAAGAGTTAAAAGTCTATGGGGACTCACAAATGATTGTTAACCAAGTCAATGACAACTAATAAACCAAGGATGATAAACTCACTCCTTATAAAAAGATGGTAGAAAGTATTAAGGACTTCTTCATTGATATAACTTTTGAATAAATTCCTCATGTAAACAATCAAGTAGTAGATGGACATGCCACACAATGTACTTGAATGTGAATTCTTGGTAGAACAACTTCTCGTACCATCTTTCAAAATTCTTGAGTCTAAATTTATGTGTGTAATCATTTTTCTTGGTTCACCATGGTATCATGATATATTTTTTCCTATCTTAACAGAGGTACCCTCCCATCTAATATCACCTCTAACCTAAGGAAACCCTTTGTTAAAAAGGAATACCAATTTGTAATCTTAGTTGATACCCTATATCGTAGAAGCATCGAGGGGACATTACTATGATGTGTCAACCAAGAGGAATCCTTGACTACCTTAACAAAAGTACATGAAGGCATTTGCAATTCCCATTCTAGTGGTATGACCTTATCCAAGAAACTGTTGAGGATAGGATATTACTTGCCAACCATGGAACATGAGGCTTATCAGCTTGTGTAAAAATGTATCCAGTTTCAACATGGAGACCTTATCTATGCTCCAACTCAGGAGCTCTAGGAAATTGTCACACCTTGGCCTTCCTCACAGTGGGGGCTTGACCTCATAGAAAAGATCACCCCCACCTCGTCTAATGGCCATAAATTCATCATCATGGCCACTAGGTACTTTACCAAGTGTGTGGAAGCCATTCCTATGACTTAAATAACAAGGAAGAAAATCTCTAAGTTTATCTTGAATTACCTTATTTTCTACTATGGTGTTTTGCAGGCCCTTATCTCAGATAATGGAACAACCTTCAAGAATTAGGATGTAAGAGAGCTATGCCAATGATTTAACATCCAACATTGGTTCTCTACCCACTATTACCCCTAGGGAAATAGTCAAGCTGAGGCTACAAACAAGACCATTCTGAAAATCCTAAAGAAGATGGTCAATCAAGTTGGTCGTGATTGGCATCTACAGTTAAAACTCGCCCTATGGGCTTATAGGACTAGTATTTTCACACCTATAGGTGTAACCCATTTCTCCTTGGTCTATGGATCATAAGCCGTCCTAGCTATTAAGTTCAAGCTTCCCTTGTTGCGAGTGTCACTGTAAAATTTGATAATTGATGAAGAATATAGGGTATCTTGGCTGAATGAGTTGGAATTATTGGATGAGCATCGTCTCGATGTCGTAAATCATTTACAAGCATACCAAAACCAACTAAAATGAAGCTACAACAAGAAGATCAAGAGTTGGTCTTTCTAGATAGGTGATCTCATCCTCAAGCAAAATTAGAAGAATGTTCCAGATTAGGATAATAAAAGAAATTTTGAGACCAATTGGTTGGTCCCATTCATTGTCATAGAAAGCTACTAGTCAAGAGCTTACCAGTTATCAATGCCTAAAGGAGAACCCTTGCAAGAACCAATTAACAACCTACATCTCAAAATAATTGCATGCCTATTCTTGAAGGCTATAAATCTAAAATACAAAATATTAAAAAATTCCAAAAAATCTAAAAAATTAAGAAAAAGGATTGAAAAAGTAAAGAAAAAAATCATCCTCTAGTGAAAGCAACTTTGGTGGTGCTTTGGGAAAGTACCTTCGTGAAAACCTAGAAAAAAAGTTCCTTGCATAAATAAGCACCTTAATCCGTCTTTGGATCTTTAGCTTATCATGCTTCACATTGCATTCAACCTTTGCATTAATCATCCTATTCATTCCATCACCCATATGCATCCATATCATAACTTAATATTGTAAGTATCATATTCCCCTTAGTACTACCTATCACATTCCTAAGGTTAGTTTTTCCTACCTATATCAAGGTAGTCTATCATGTCACACTAGGGGAAATTTGTTATGTTTGCATCAGATTGGGTTCTTGTATATCTCAAGGTTATTCAAAATCTCATAAAAAATCCCAAAAAAATTCATAAATCTCATCAAAATCCCAAAAACACTTGCAAAATCAAAAAATAAAAAAAAATCAAAATATTGTATAGTCAAAATACAAAAACATTCAAAAATTTGTAAAGTCAAAATCCAAAACATCTAAAACACATAAAAATCCCTAAAAAGGTCAAAATATCAAAAATTCAAAAATATTACCATGTCGAACTACTTTGTCTCTAAGCTTGAACATAGGCAAGGCCATCACCGATGTGCCCATGAGATACCCTAGGTTAGTCCTTTAGGATTCCATCATAATAAACTGACAATCCATCAAGTGTTCATATCTCATTAATAGTTGGTCAAATTGAATCGAGTTATGTGGTCTTTGTGTGTATAACGTAGGCAAGGCTAATCTTTGATAAGCCCTGAGGCCTGAGGTCAATCCCTTTTAGGTCTGGTTCAGAACTCAAAAAATGCCAAAATATTTGAAAAATTAGAAAAAAAAAATTTAAAAATTGAAAACCCAAAACATTGGAAAATAGTCAAAATACCTTAAACAACCTCAAATAATGGAAAACCAAAACATTCACATAAACATTCAGAAAAAGACCAAAAATAGCCTCAAAACATTTTCAAAATACCAAAAACATTGAAAAGTTCTAGAAAATTCTAAAACCATCCACCCCATCTCACTTTCACTTGCAATAAACCTTCATCCATAATAAATCAATCGTCATCTTCAAATTTTGGTAAAAAAAGTAGAAAATAAAGAATGGCAAGTCATAAAGTGGGAACCTAAAATGTCAAAATACAAAGTCTAGATCATAGGTAAATGATTTGATAGCATTTGTATCAACATATCATAAAATTAGTCTTAGTCAAAATATCTGATAAACATGTCTTAGGATGCATGGATCCTTCCTATAATGGGAATCAACATCAGAAATCACCTTAGTTATGTTACGTTTTCCAAAGTTATAGATACCATTGATTGTTTGTTGTTGATCTTTTCTTATGATTTATCCTTTTGACCCATTCTGAGGACCTCTCGATGATGTCTAAATGATTTAGAGAGAAAGGAACGAGCCATCAATCATTATCTTTCATTTTCTATGCTTATGGGGTATTCTTGTAAAATAATCTTGGTGCATACTTGCTTATTTGTGTGTAGGGAGGTTGTTTGGAGTAGATTGTTGACTACTGTCTATGCTTTAGTCTGGAATATTCTAAACTTCTTAACTAGATTCCAATGAGGTTTCTATATGTCAATGTGTGAACAAGGAGTATCTTATTTTTTTGTAGAGTCAAAGTCCATCACACTCGATACAATAGCATCCTAGTTATCAATACCATGATGCATCATGTCTATGTATTATATCAAAAATAAGGAATGCCAGAGAGTCGCAATCCTAGAATTGAGAAAATCATCAATCTCACCACCATATCTAATAAAGTCTCAATGAGTCATGTACTTGCTTGGCTTCTGAATCAATCTTGAAATCAATGGTCAAATCCATTTATCTTATTATTCTATCATAAGTTGAATGATCCCCACATCTAGTGGCCCTTGATCATATGCCCATGGTTGGGAAACTAGCTACTGAAAGTCATCAATCACAACCTGTAGTTGGATCTATAGACCCCAGTTGACCTCTCTCTATGCCCGTGCAAACACTATTGTGTAACCATCTAGGGGTACATCCTGTATCTCCTGAAATTGTTGGGCAACATGGTCTAGAAGTTACTGCTCGATCATGGTATGCTCTCAACCCTACAGATATCGGGTCTGTCTAGCAAAGAACAACTATTTGTGATTTTCGTACCATGCTAGAATCTATCTAGCCATGGCCTCCATCTAAAAATGGTCATATCATCTATGAACATCCTCTAATATGGGATCCCTATTGGCCCCGTGTGTTGTAATGTGATCACTAATCAATATTGATAAATGATGAGCTCCTCTTGATCTATATTAGCTAAGACCACAATGGGCCTCGGCACTGCAATGTGGTGATATGCTCAGATATGGAGGAGAGTAAGACTGGCTCCAATGCCCCTCCCTTGGTAGTATATTTCCTGATGCATATCTTGATATGGAGAGGCCAACATTACTAGACCCCATGCGTATTGTGTCATCTTGTGAATCATGCCATGCCATGCTAGTCCCCAACTTGGATTGAAACATCTACCCAATTGGTCTTGGGAAATCACACCAGAAATTAGGGCAGCTACAACTAATCAAAATCAAAACTCATCCTCGGTATAGATCTAGATCAATTTGGGAGCTCTATTAAATAATATCATCTGACCACAACAACTCATGGCATGCATCCATCCCAGAAACTGTGTCATATATGACTCACTCCCCATGAAAGGGAAGCTGCAAAATTCACCAAATGTCCTCAAACGTGTTGGTCGCCTCACTGGTGGGAATGTGGAAGGACAATGTATCATTGTGCTAGCACTCCACCAACACTATCATCATTGCTAAGTGGGTACAATTCTTGAGCATTTAGGCAATGAATCCCAACCCTAGGGCTCCCAAGTACTCTTGTTGCTCCACATCGAAATCTTGTGCCTCTAATAGAAGGTCAAGCTAGTGCTCCTAGGAAATAAGAGGTTGAATATCCTCCTACACACATCACACAAAAAATGTCAATTTTCCTCAAATCGAGAAACTATTTAAAATCTAAGTGTCTAAACTCCTGAATCTTCAATAATATCACTATATTGTAGCACACCACTATATCCTTTTTAGGGTGCGTCATTGTATTGCACCACATGCTACTATAACACAATAGTGTGTCGAAATTTTGGTGCATCGATATACCAAAAATGATAGGCACATCACTATTTAGTAAGGGTGTCACCATTTCTAAATGGCGTCACTAAACCTAAAAACCCTTTCACATTGCTATTCACAACATGCACCGGTCTAGCTTAAGTACACCGCTCAAACAAAATTTCTTGATGCATTGCTACAAAGAAAGTGTGTCACTATAAAATCAATAGTGATGTTGATCATTCAAAACTCATCGTGATATGGCAATTCCCTAAAAGACGTAATTTCAAACCCTAATAAATGCATGAAAACACGTAAATCAAGAAATGTTTCAAAGCACATACATGGGGTCCTACATCCGCTTAGAGCTAGTACTCTCAAACTTGGGCATAAAGGTGTGTGGGCAGCTCACATCGCACCATCTCACCAAGGTATCAGAGCTTAGAAGCATCAATTCATTAGAAGTCAAGAGTGCAAATGAATTGAAAGTGATCCTTTCACTTCTATTTATGCCTAAAAATAGGGTTTTTTCCCTAATTTGAGGGGGAACCCAAGGTTTTTAGCCTCTTTTACCAATTTCTAAGCTATGACAGTTTTTGCATTTCTAAGCTTTTTTTCGTGTCCTAGAACCTATTTTTGCACTTGAACCTATGTTAAACCTTTATCGAGAGATCAACCCAAAATTTAAAATTTCTGCTCAATCTCTCAAGGGGGTAGGGTAAAAGCTTAATTCCTTATGTTGGGGAAACAATGAGGCATCCAAAAAATTAGAAATTTTTAAATTTTTTGATATGAGGAACAACATTAATCTAAAAAGTGTCAGTATTTGAACTAATGTAACAGGTACCACACTTCAAAAGAGGGGCAAAATGTAGACACTTAAAATTGTCCTGAATGGTATTACACACTTGAATCTGATTACTAATATCATTTAGTCCTAAAATTCATCCTATTTTCATCAATTTGATTAAATAAGCATAATTATTTAATCAAATTCATCATTTTCATCTATTAATCTAATTGATTTAATTAGGTTGATTCATTCCCTTTCACATTCACCTCTCATCCCATTTAATTGAATAATACAAATTATTCAATTTAAACACCTTGTTTCCACTCATTTCATTAAATAATCTAAATTATTTAATTAAATGTCATTTGAACCCATTTTCATTAAATAAACTAACTATTTAATTATAATCCTGAAATTCCTCAACTTGTACAATTAAAACTTAGTTTTAATTAACTAATTACTAATTTTCTTCACCCATCCACTTTCATAGCGAATATTCCAAAGGAATATTCTCCTATTTGGCTCCAAAAAAAGGAATATTCTTTCCTAACAAACTTTGTAACGAACTTTCAAAGTTGCGAGAAAGTGTGTTTGTTTGAATCATTGTGAGCCATTGATGGTTCTTTGATCCATATGATCTTTGATTCTCATTCATTTATGAGAATCCTTAATCCATGTCTTCACCCTTGATTCCATCTTGACCATTGATTGATCCTTTTCATCTTGACCCTTCATTCTTCATTTTCTCTCCTATATATACCTCACCATTTGGAGAGAAATGGATCTACTTCCATCAAATAAAAGTTATTATACCCATTTTAATACTATATTTATTCATACTTGCACCATTGTCAATCTTTTCCATCCTTTTCATCCACCCATAGTATCATTTTATCAATTTTAGTTTAGTTTTCAACAATGGAGTTTGGTTAACTACTTATTTTTATCCAAGGGATTGGGAAAGGGTCGTTATTCAAATCAATACAACACCACTCCCCCAATGGGATAAGGTTTGGAGTTCTAGATTAGGTTTCTTTTAATCTTTTGTGTTTATTTCATGCTTAGTTTAATGGTTTCTTAGTTTTTGAAGCTTTTGAACGTCTTATTCAGATTGTAGCTATTGAACACCTGAAATAATGAGAGGGTGGGGGTGAATAAGTATTCTACTAAACCATTTAACTTCTAACCATTCAAAAATTAAAACATATCTAGCTGCAACTGCAAACAAAAGCATGAAAGAAATCATAGCATCACATAGCACATGAACACTAGGATTTTTATGTGGAAAACTCAAAATGGGAAAAACCATGGTAGGTATTAGCTCAAATTTTATTATAACTAGTCATAATATATTATAGGGCACACTGACAAGATGCACTGTCCTTAGAGGCTCACTACCTGAAATGATTACAAAAGAGTATGGCTCACTACCAAAAAGATGAACTAATGAAATACACCTTCAATGTGTTGAGTTCAGTTCCAATTAAGCTCTAGAAAACAAAATCCTGCATTGGTTTGTAGGTCCACTACTAATGCATACAACTTCACACACTATCACACTATCACACTTTTCTGCTATGTTGCATATCACACACACATCTTATCTATGCCACATGATTTCCAATACATAAATGTTTCATACATATATATACCAACTTTCATCAACATAAATCAATTAGGTCAGCCTAATTAGATGTAAGCACACTCGATTCAAAATAGCTTGTTAAGAAAAAAAAAACTTCTTTGGCACTCAAAAAAAAACATGCAAGACACAAATTGGCTCAACCTGAACCAAATAAAGAAATTATTTAATCACCCATGAAGCGGACACCACTTAACCATGTCGTCCAGAAGAATATACAATACTGGTATTCTGTCATTTAAATCTCTCAGTGTATTCAACCAAAATTGTTGGAAACTCATCGATAGCTGCAATTAATAGTCCTAATTAACATATTGAAACCACATAGATGGGTGATCCCACAATAGTTGTTTACAATTTTTGGCCAAATTGGACACTGAACTAATATTTTCTAACTAAATCTTCACTTTCGGGCACCTATAGTAGCTAAACCATGAGGAATTTGAAGATGATTCAAACTAGTGATTTGTGACATTTTGTTTGTAGATTTTTTATTTTAAAAAAAATAAAATTTGGAATCAGATTGCATTTCTTTTTACATCTCCTTTGAAAACTAGTTTTTTTCAATAAACACCATTTTTAAGGAGTGACGCTCACTGTATAACATATAACTTTTTTCCACGAAGGATAAAATTCTAATTGTTGCAAATTTAGATTTTTAACTACGATATCTAGTGCTTTCAATTGATTTCATAGTGTTTTATTGAATATTTTTTCCTTAATCAAGTTTCGAAGTAAAAAAATATTAATTTAGACATAGACATACTGTATAACACATAACATTTTTTGTATGTATTGAAATTAATTTTTTTAATTTTTTGTTGGATCAAGGAATTTAATATCTGGTGCACTCATATTTTTCAAAAAAAATAAAATGACAATCTTCTATTTTTCCACATTTGCATAATAAAGAGCTTGATTTTCGGTGAAAAACCTACATTCACAAGAAATAAAAAATAAATATAATAATAAAATTAAATTTATTTAAAATTATACTTTTTGGGAAGCTTATAATAAGGACTACATACAAAAAAGAAATTTTAAATAAATTTATTTGATCCTAAAAAAGGTAAATCAAAAGTGGTTTTTTATCAGCATTTTTATAGGTGTAAAGGAGACTCCATTATATGTATGGTTTAAAACTAGTAGGGTTCTATCCAAGGGTGTTTAATCTAAGGTAGTTTGATCAAACCCTCTTCAATTGGAATGCTTTAAATGGAAATTTTAAAGGCTTAAATCATTATATTTTCTAAAAATATGTTATTTGAGCAAAAATCAGAATCTCCCAAAAATTGTAAACCAGCTTTGTGGGATCACCCAAATAGATCTTCTAACATGAACAATTGCAGACCAAATTACCAGATCATAGTACCAAAATCATTTTTTACCAAATAGAAAAGAATTATCACAAACCAATGTTGGAATTAGTGACAACACATCAAAGGGATTCTTCTTCATTCTTCCAACAATTTCCCCATTTGTCATTGATGGAAACATGTGCCAAAAATGAAACTTCAAAAAAAAAAAAACATCACCAAAGCCAAAATTGTGTGAACTCAACTCCCCCTTTTCAGATATACACATAAAAACCAAAGATTCCACAACATTACATTCTTAATGCACAAAACCTTATCTATCTCCCCACAAAACCTTCTACTGCTTTGACATCAAAAACAAAGTATGTTTTGATGATAAACACAAAAATAAAAAAATAAATGTAGAAAAAATTTAACTGGAACTGGGGCCACCTTGTAATTCCTTGAGAATAGCTTCCCAAGCTGGTTTTCCATCATCCCAGATCCCCTTTTCTCTGACAAGTGTCTGATGCAATGATTCCAATTTAACTAGGCATGCTTCTCCTTATTTTAGAGTGGATTCACCTTATCTAGTTTCTCTGCATACACTAAGCCACTTGATATGGGAATGTGTTTGTTCATTACTAGATCTCCAAGTTTTCCAAATCGTCTTATGGCATCTTCTTTCTACTTTTGTAAGATGAAAAACTTGCTCTACGAGTCTGCAATAGAAGTCTAGGTAGTATAATTTTTATCATTTTGCAATCCTGTAGGTTCGAGAGGCATTGGTATGTTGATACTCGATTGATTCCATTAAGTCTTTAATGCCTCGAGTGGCATTAGACCACCACATACAATATACAATAAGTATATGTGCTTCCTCATCACAATCCTTTACTTCTTTTAGACTTTGCAACACTTTGCTGTGTGCAATTACACATTTATCTTGTAGTACAAGTAGCCTTTTCTCTAAAAGCCTTGATTTTGCATCTTTTTCAGTCTATATCTTAAGGCTGGAGGCATATTCTTTGACAAAATCAACTAAGAACTTTAGGTTGAACCAATAGGCACTAAATAATTATCAATTGTGGAATTAAGGGCAGTCTCCTGTAAAGCCTTAATAGCTTCATCTACCAATTTAGTCCCTCTCTAATAGGTATGTTCAATTTCTTATTTTCCAAGGTTAAGAAAAGTACCACAAACTTTTATTCTTTCTACATGTGACATCTTACTTAGATCCACATAGCCTAGATGGGACAAAATTTGAAACAACTGAGGTGGTAGCACAAGCTAGATTCTTGTTTCCCTTGTTAGTAGACCCTTAAGAGTTCTTCTAGACGATTCTCCAGATGGATTTGATGGCTTAGTGGTCACATATTGTTTTGAAAAGCTACAAAGAATGTAGTTAAAGCATCATTTTGTGCTCTAAAATCTACAAGGCTATGTAAATATTCAAAAATTTGATGTGCCACTGGTCTATTGTGCTCTCATATAATGTTCTTCCTTCTAGGTAGCTCCCTCAACAAGTAAAATAGTAGAAAAACTACCAATGTACCATACTTAAATGGATACTTCTTTGTCTTGGTCTGGGTTAAGTTATCCATAAGTTGTTGTTGGAGCAACTCACACAAATCATAGTTCCTTCTTTAACCACCATTTCATGTGCAACATAGATTGCCATTGTAGACACCAAATTTCCTTTGTTAGTAAAGTAATTTTTTTGACCAATCTTGACTGCATCATACCTCACAACAGGGTTTGTAATGGGTTTGTTTGTCAGTGCTCTTCCATCATATGTAGCACCAGTTAGTTTCATGACCACATCATTCTTCATAGCTTTTAGCATTGGTACATGTCCAGTCTCATAGAGACAAGTTTTAGCCTTAATTAATTCCTTGGTAATTACTCCAACTATAGTTGTCCACACAAATTTTTCATGTATTCTTCTAAGTGCCATCCTTACAAACTTTGCATCCATTTCACTAGAAAAATTAGGGAACCAATTCCATACATATAAGGTTTTTCGTACAATATTTTTGAATTCTGGCTTCACTGAGAAATCATCTCCAACTAACTCCTTTCCCATATTTTTACGAGTTCTTGATGGTAAAATTCCTCCTATTTTGTGTGAATTTAGGTTCTTGTATCTTTAGTGGGTAAAACACTACTTGGGATTTGCGAAAATATACCCACATGGTGCATTTTGTAAACCCTCCATGAAAATCTTTTCAATTTTAGTCTGGGTCTTTCAGAGGTCTCAACCACATCGGGAGTGGCCATTTTCCTTTTAGTTTTCTTGTATATTCTTATGGAAATTGCTTCTAATTAAATCCCACAAAGTGCAAATATCTATAAATACCTTTTCCCACCTTCGACTGAAATTAAGGTTTAATGCCCAGTACTTTGAATCACCTTCAAATCACTTCAACTCACTTTGATTCCTTCCAAATGTGTAAAAGTGATGTAACTCAACTTCAATTTTCACTTTATATTTTACTGATTTCCCCTAATTTCTCATTTAATGCATTCCACCTTCAAAAAGTTGATAAACACAGTGTAAACCCTAAAATGCTCCGCAATTCTCAAAAATTGCATATTTTTAACCAAAATATTTTCTAACAGCTTTAGAATTATGTCTTATAATTGGTATCCTCATGTCACTACTTGACACCTCTTATATTGGGGGTTTATAATATTTTTATGTAGAAGCTCCTCCTAAATCCAACACTGGGTATAGTTTTTAGAGGAAGTATCTACACCAGATGCAAGTACAGATGTATTTGATTCTTCCTTATTCTTAGGTTCTTCCTTTTTCTTCCAAATTTTCTCCATTTCCTTTTTGACTTTAGTAGGATCAATTTTTTTTACAATATTATTCCTTTTTTCAAGATTAAAATTCTTCCCATTTTTACTTCTATAGAACTTTGAAATATGTCCTAGTTTTTTGCAGGTGTAGCACACAACTTTTTTCTACCCAGACTGATTTGTATTTAACCTTGATCTGCACTAGTTAGCTTTATGTCCAAATGCATTATATGTGTAGCAATATCCTTGAAAATATTGAACCATTCTACTAGTATTGAAAATCATTCTACCAGTATTGAATCTATTCATCATCATTAACTGAATTCTGCACTCAGTATCTCTATGTCCAAATTTATTGCAAGAAAAACATTGTCTAGCAAATAATCCAACATTTTTATTCATTCTATTCCTACACTTTGTTTCCTTATGACCAAATCTATTGCATGAAAAAAAAATACCATTGAAAGATGGGTACCTCTAAGCATTGAGTTGTCTGATAGGAATCCTTCTGGTATTGCTTCTTTGGTTCTTGATCTGTCTATTATTGCCCTGAGTCTTCCTTTGATTGTCAACCTTGTTAGGAGTCTGATTTGTCCTTGAACTTTGTCCTTCTTCAAGTCCCAAACCACCTTTTTCCTTAGAGGATTTTTGAAATGAAATCAACTCATCAAGCATTGTATAACTTGTTTTGAATTTTTCCTCATGATCTTTCGCTTTATCCAAGTTAAATATTAGAGTTACCACTTCTTGTTCAAGCTTTGTACATTCATCAATCTTGCTCTGGATTTCAGCTTTCTGATATTCTTCAATTTTTTTCTTTTCTTCCATTTGTACTTTTAGTTCGGTGATATATTCATTTCCTTTCTTCTCCTGATCACTTACTTCTCCATGCCTTTCTTTGAATTTCTTGATTTATTCTCTTAGTTTTTTGATGCACTCATTTGCTTCTTTTAAGTCCTATCTCAGAGTTTCTTTCTCATTTTCAATTCTATCTAGATCATCAAGAGCAACATGGAGTTCTTTAGTTGCAGAGATCTCTTATGGAGGAACACGATATTTTTTGTTAACCATATGCTCAAACTTCAACATCTTCCTTAAAATATTAAACTTTTAAAAAGGAACCAAGCTCTGATACCAATTGTTAAACACCCGAAATACTGAGAGGGGGGATGGATCAGTATTCTACTAAACCATTTAACTATGAATGATTCAATAATTAAAACATATCTAGCTACAACTACAAACAAGAGCATAAAAGAAATCATAACATCACATAACACATGAACACTAGGATTTTTACATGGAAAACCAAGAATGGGAAAAACCACGGTGAGTATTATCTCAGAATATTATAACCGATCATAAGATATTACAGAGCACACTACCAGAATGCACTGTCCTTAGAGGCTCACAGCCTGAAATGATTACAAAAGAGTATGGCTCATTACCAAAAAGATTAACTGATGAAATACACCTTCAATGTGTCAATTTTAGTTCCAATTGAGCTCTGGAAAAAAAATCCTACATCGGATTGTAGGTTCACTGCTAATGCATACAACTTCGCACACTATCACACTATGGCACTTTTTTGCTATGCCGCATATCATACACACATCTTATCTATGCCACATTATTTCTAGTACATAAATGTTTCATACATATATATACCAAATTTCATCAACATACATCAAATTAGGCCATTAGGTCATCCTAATTAGATGTAAGCATACTCAATTCAAAATAGCTTTTCAGAACATAACAAAAACTTCTTTGGTGCTCAAAACAAAACATGTAAGACACAAATTGGGTCGACCCAGACCAAATAAAGAACTTTAATCACCCATAAAGTGAACACCACTTAACCATGCCGGTCAGAACAATATACAATGCCGATCTTCTATCATTTAAATCTCTCAACCTATTCAACCAAAATTGTTGAAATTTTTTCCATAGATGCAATTAATAGTCTTGATTAGCATATTGAAACCAAATAGATAGATCTTCTAACATGAACAATTCCAGACCAAATTACTAGATCAAAGTACCAAAATCATTGTTTAGCAAATAGACAAAAACTGTCACAAACCAATGTTGGCATTAATGACAACACATCGAAGGGATTCTTTTTCATTATTCCAACAATAGCTTAGGGGGTTAAATAATGCATAAATTCATTAGGATCTGATGTATTTAACCTATACCATGATTACAATCACACTCCTCATAAATATTAAAGTACTAACATCAAAGCTAGTTGATCCATGCTATTTATTCTTTCATTTCTATGTTGTTTAATACATAGAAATGAATCTTAAGTCTTGGATGGTAGATATATTGTTTGAATACAACTATTGTATGTTTAGAATAATTTTCTTTCAAATACTCATGTATTTATTGAAACATTAGAAAAAGGAAGGCAGAAGGGATGGGGGTTCACCAAAATGAAAAGATGACCTAGGACACCCTTAGTTTTCCTAGTTTCATTAGAAAAAGAGATCTCCTAAGGATAGAATTGAATTTCAACCTTGAGGTGAGTCAACTCTATGGGGATGGGGATCTATTGTTTCCTCATGACAAAAATGATTGAAATTCACTTTGGCGAGATAAAAAGAAAATACCTAATGAACTCAATTATGTGATTTGAAACTTGAAATGCAAAATATTAGTATATCACAAAAAGAAGCAGTAACTTTCAGGGTGATGTGAGAAGGGTAGATTGATATGTACCTAGCATCAAAAGTGGGTTTTTAGTGTCTTGCAAGGATAGATTCACCCTACAAAAAATGGGTCTTTGTATAGGGACCTCCAAAATCTTATTTCATATTCCTCTGATCTCGAATTTAGCTCTTGATTTCTCTAGATTCCGCTATCAAAAAGTCAAAAATAAAATTTGTAGGTGAATTTTTGTGGATTGACAACTTTGATGACAACTTTGAAAACTTTGTAAAATTGCTCTTTTGATCCAATTTTAGTCCTTCATTTGCAAATATACCCATACAAAGAGAGGGAAAGATGTTTTTTTTTGGGTGAATAGGGTTTTCCTTGGTCAAACCCCGATTTGGTAATTAAACCTTGATGGTGAAATAATGAGAAAATGGGAAAAAATTGATGAATGAACAATACTATGTCACAACACACCAAACCCTTAATGCTACCCTTAGAGGACTAAAGTCTAACACATCTCTCCAAGGATTGGATCTTGCTTGAATTCTTTATTAAATACTTGAAACCTACATCACAATGTTTTCTCCAAAACATAATATTAATACACATGAATCTTGACATGATTATATGATCTTGATTATTTTTGTATGATGCAGAAGCATCCCAAGTCAATATGCAATTGGTATCAACAAAAAAAATTGGTTTGGTTTTTCTTTGGTTTCTCCTTTGACAGTTCATGTTTGTTTTGGTCGTCCTCTGTAAATTTTTTTTGAATGATGTTTATATTTGTCATATTTTATATTTACATTTTGAAACTCCATTTCATTGAAAATTGAATATCAATTGCAAACAATATAGTGAGAAAAGAAGGTGAAGGGATTGAAAATTCATAATAATGCAAGTAAAATGATGAGTTTTCGCAAAGAAAATGAAGGGACAAAAAATAATAAAAAATTGTGGGTTTGGCATCATGAAGAGGCACACCTAGGTGAGGAGGAACACTCGTGCCAAGGCCCATGGTATATTAACAATTCAAATTTGTTAGGTGAATACATATGAGTCAATGTAGTGGAAGAGGATATAATTTGAAGATCAATATATACAGACATTAGAGTCTTCACATAGGAAGGAAAATGCATGTGAGCTGAAGATAGTATGAAATTTATCAGTGATGGGCCACACAATGTTTAGAAGATCATGGTGGGAGACCAATCACAATAGGAAGATCACACATAGGTAGATTTGGAAGAATAGAAGGAATGAGAAGGGGTGCAACAGAGCCAAGGAGGTGGCTACAAAAAATGAAGGGAGGAGTGTTATATTCAATGCTCAAGGAATGGGAAGGCCCACACGAGGATAGTATGAGAGTAGCATTTGAAAGAAGAAGCTTCAAATTTGAAAAAAAACTAACTCAACCACCTTCATAATGAAGGGATAAATGTCGATGAAGATTTGTATGTGAAAGGAGACAATGAGCGTATCAGTTTGGAGATCAAAAAAGGTAGAGTATAAGGGAAGGTCGAATAACAAACACATGAGGGGAACAAGGAGGATAGTTGCACATGATTTGAAGAGGTTGCAAATTTGGACCCAAAACCTGTAGCTAGGAGTAATACGCCATGATGAAAGACAAGTTGGAAAATTTATAGCAGTGAGGACGCAAGTGAAGGATATGGGCCGTGATGGAACACCTCAAAAAAATTATTTGGTTCCATTTTTAAGCTTGTAGTACTTGGCTTTGCCCTCATTTTACACTTAGGGTTATGTTCATCATCATTGTTTTAGGGTTTGTGTTGTCAAAACCCTTCCAAATTAACCTTTGATTCTTAAAACCCTTGGGTGTTATATTTTTACATTGACTTGATGCTCCCAATTTTCGATCGTTAAGGTTACCTCTCATGCCATTAGAAGTGTTATCTAAGTTACTGGCCCCATGGGTTTAGGTTTGTTAGTCACAAAATGCCTTTTCAAAGCTTAATTTTTCCTATGGTTGGGCTTGAATTTCATATTTAACACCTTAAGTCTTAAGATTTCATGCCTAAGGGTCACATTCCTATTGGCCTAGTAATGGCCTCCTTTTAAAGTTAACATTTGTGGCATGTGCATATTTTGGCTATATATTAACCGTTTGATCATCGCCGAAAAATCTTGACCATTCCCCACACACTTGCTCTATTTTGTTCTTCACTAAAATATTCAAGTGGGATAGCGGGTGGTTGCCATGTGTCATGTCAGACGGTGGGACCTATTCTTCCAAAGGGTTAGCAGTGGAGATTTGAAAAGGATCAATGACCAATATCATGACACGTGTCTTCATATGGACCATTCTCCACACACCCGTTCATTCTATGCATTGAGGTGAATTAATCGTATCGGCTAGCGGGCATTGGAGACATGTTGCCTTTATGTTGCAGGCTTGATATCTTCTTGTGATGAACAAATCTCCACTGCTCCCTGCCACCCCCTCGGATTTTATTTAACACTTATAAAATGTTGTGGGATAATAGACATGATGACACTTGTTGCTCTGGATGGATGGAACTGACAGGCTTTAGTGATGGTGTATGCTTTATCAAGATGGAGATCGATGGTTGATGGCGGGTGACGTGGGTCAATCCTAACCGCTCCCCACCATCCTGTGAGGCGCCCACTTGTATCTCCCATTTCTCATTAGGCGAGCAAGCGACTACCATGTGGAATTTTTTTAAAAGGCTCTGATGGATTCTAGTGGAGATAAAGTACTACTAAATTTTACCGAGATGGCACTATGATAAAAGTGACACCATATTAGAACTTATTCTTTTGGCACGTGTTTTAGATTTTGGCCATCAATTTTGTCAGATGTTGGTATACGTGGGAAGGTGAAAATAAAGCAAGCCAGGGTATAGGCCAATATCCAGAGATTGAATCAAGATCCCTCCCTTCTGTTGTCTTGTTGTGATGAAGAGCAAGTCTATTAATTCCCATGGGTGAGCAGGTAAATATGACATGACATGATTTATTTAATACTAAGTATGTGGTTAATTTTTTTGATAGAGTGGGTGTCCATCCACTTGGGCTTTTTTTATTAGGAAAAGGCATTAATCACATACAATTAAGCTTTTCCATAATTAGTTTTCCTGATTGTAACTATCTATTGATTTATCTTAATTTGTGATCAACGAATGAGGTTCAAAAATCAAGCAGCCTATTCTCAGCTCGTTCACACAAGATTTTATTGAGTACTAATTGTTGGAATGCTTGCATGGCTCAAAATAATGAGGATTGGTGGCCATATTTTTCATTCATAGTTTTCATTTAGAGGTTGAAAATTAGGTTAATTTTGAGAACAGGTTGGCGAGGAATTTCATTATAGAATATTGTAGATGTACCATGATAAACCTTTCCCTAAGTAAGTAGGTACTTGTACTTTCTCTTCTCAATTATGGTTACAACAGTTTGTGGGTTTTAGAATCCAAGGGTGGTGAGGCTTTTTCTACAAATCACGAGTCTTCTTGTTCTTGTTTTGGTCATTATGAAAATGAGTAAGTCAGGTGAGTCTATTAAGCCAGTCCGAAGGTCTAGGAGATTGAATTTGCTTGAGTCCAGTGACAATGCTCTTTAAGGTGATGTTGAAACACATGGAGCTCTTGAAACACTAAAGGGGAGAAGGGAACACAAGAAATTTAAGAAATATGGTGTAAGGAGTAATTACCACCTAAGGAGCTAGACTGTTTTAGAAGAATTTGTCAAGTTTAAAGGGAAGGAGCTGGTTGATTCTAAAAATAAGGGAAAGAAAAGAGGCAAGTATCGTAAGACTTACCTGGGGAGACATAATTCACCCATTGAGGTTTCTAATAGCCATTTAGATGGTGGAGGTAACACTGATTCAGAATATGATTATTATCCCCTTCCACTGGTGCCTTCTGAAGACTTTGACGAGGAAGCAGTGATGGTTCCTCCAATTTCATCATGAATAAGGAGTTGGCAAGCATACTCTGAGGCTGACGACTCAGAGTAGTGTTTTTGCCCCATTTTTGTATTTGATGACACCATTTCCACTGCATTAGGATCATCCTCTTCACCATGTTTGTGGATTTTTGTTTTAAGTGTTGATGTGGAAATCTTTTGTGCTGGTGTGTTGGAGAAGTGCTAGACTCCCTAACTTTGACGAAATGTATGCTTTTTTGGGTGGTATACAATTTTTTTCTCTAGCTATGAATAGCGAATCTTCTTTGGTCAATAAGGACAAGGTGATTTGATGCTACTATAGTAACAAACTATTCCTTTTGGAAGGCTGGTTGTTCTTCATTCAAATTATGTGGAACTATTTCTTTTACTCTTCCATACTCGGAAATGATTACATGTAACTAACTGGGGAACATCTCAAACTCTTGTACAAATAGTCATGACATGAAATGAAATGTAACTGCAATTGAGCCTGATGCTTGTGGCTCCCTTGTTCTATAAAAGGGATTTTAGGGCTCATTATGGGGGGTTCAAAATTTAGGTCTCAAAATGGTCCAGGTGAAAAGCTAACCTCAAAGAGGAGCATATTGTAAAATACTGATGAATAGTTTAGTAAAGTGTCTAGGGTATGAGTCTTGAATGTAATGATCTTAAAATAGTTTTCCAATGGAAACAATAATAGAAGAAAGTATTAGTTTTTGAAACTTATTCTCTCTTACATGTAATTTTCTCTAGAATTATAAATGGAATAGTTAATAATCTTTACATTTGTCTTTTGTTGTTTTACTTGAATGTGTGGGTTTATTTTTTTCTTCAATTACAATAATTGATAGAAATGTTGAAGTAAGGTCATAGGTTTGTGAGTGAAAGGCATAAGATTGATAAGCAGTATTGTTATAGGCATAATGAGTTGAATACTGCATGGTAGTATGTCAATAGTTCACAAATTACTAAATTAAACTTCAATTAAATTATCGGTTGTTACAAATATGACTCCTTTATCCTAATAGATAAGACACTAGCCTTTTCATTAGGTTATCTTAATGATAAGTGAGTTAGTAATGCACTTGACCTAGGGCTTGGGATGAGAATAAAGAATCAATTATAAACTTTCAATTACAATGCACAAATATGAAGTATCCATTTATCCTTGCAATAGATGGTAATAGGTTGAAGGTCAGCCAAATATTTAACAACTATTGTCTATTTGTAGTTGTAGGAATCTATGTGTATAAAAATGTTCTTGATCTAGTAAACATTACGTGAACATATGTAGGATTTCCTTCCTAGGTTTCATAGAGTTCGAAGTGAAGAATTATGGGCCTCATAATCAATACTTGTGTGTTGTCCTATCCTTACCCTGCTAATAATTGCATTTCAATAAATTCATAGGTGATTGGTAAGATCATGTTTGGTTCATAAAAAATAACCAATAGATTGGAGACTCTAATAGGGAAGAATTTGAGAAATTTCTAATAAAAAAGGATCATCTAGCATTAAGAGTCATTAAAGTTTCAAAATAGTTTGTAACCAGAAATTTGACAATTGTGGAATCCTATTTTCCCATCCAAGTCACCAACAAATTTGGTGACTCTATTGGGGATAACTTTGAATCTCCAATTGTAGGATGATATTTCACAAAGTCATGCTATTTGGAGAATCTATACATCTGATTTAGATATTGAGAATTTTTTTGAATTGGAAGTAGTTGTGTTGCAACTTTAAGTGAATTTATGTGTGACTTTGTTGTTGGAGGAGACCCAAAAGGAAATTCATCTTTGAAGGAGCTTCATGATGCTTGAAGTTCATTCCTCTGGGAAGAGAGGTGGCAAATCAGTCTAAAGAACCTACTAAAGATGGGAAGAGAGTTTGAGATCTGCAAAATTTTCATTCAAGAATAAAGGTTAGTAGCTGCTACAAGTTTCTAGGTATTCTCATAAATTTAAATAAAGTATTATCATGTTTGAAAGCAGTTTATGAAAAGTGTTAAATTCTTGAAAAAAATTGACTCCGTATTGAGTGATTAAGCACTAAGAAAGGGAAATAGTAGTGATAGGCTTGCATACTTCTATATTACTAGTTTTCAACATGTATTATGAAAGTTAAGTATGCAATTTTTTTGAAGAAACTCATTTAGAAGGTCTTAAGCAAGTTGAGATAGAAATCTACATTGTAAAAGCTTAAGATTATGTTGTAAAAGAAGTTTGAAGTACCCTGTGTAACTGTAAAGTTAATATGACAAGGCTTGTAAAGGTGTAATAAAATGAATCATCAACCTATGCATCCCTATGTGGACCCAAATGTAACAATGCATAGTGATCAACACTAGTCATGTAATAAAACAAGTTTCAACATTGAAAGACATAGAGCCATCAATTTCAGCGGAATTAATTGTTACCAAAATGTCATTTTGGACCTGAAATACGAAATAAGCTACCAAAATTCAGTGGTACAAAGAGTGAGTCAACAAGTAAGCAATTGCAAGAATTCAATAATCTAATGGATGATTACGAAGTTGACCTGAGGATATAATCATGAGGCTATTTTTTCAGTCTCTAAAGGTAGATTCAAGAGATAGGTTCTCTGATTTACAAGAATGTTCTATCTATTCTTTGGTAGATTTAAAAGTAGTGTTCATGGAGCAATTTGGTAAAAGAATCAATATTAGTTATATGATCCACAATTTTTTGAGCATTGAGAAAGAAGAGGATGAGTTGGTTCTAGCATTTAACCAAAGATTTGCTAAAACATTAAGGGATATTCCTTAGGTTTTGAGACTAAGTGATTTAGTGTGTTCTGTTGTTTATTTGGGAGCTTTTGATAATGAGATGAGCTATCTCTTGAGAGATAAGGATCCTAAAACCTTGCATCAGGCCTATGATATAGCCATGAACATTGAAAATAACCGAAAAATATTGAATGCACAAGGGTCATTTGTCTACAAGTGTTTGCTACCTTGAGGCACCAAATGTTGATGAGAGGTGTAATTCAGAAGTTAAAAATGAATGTCATAACACTTATACCCCTACTATCCCAACCTACACATCATTCCATAATATTGATCACATAGAGCCCCAAACACATTGTCAAGAAGTTGCATGCATTTGTGATCCTATGGTCTCTATTCAATCCCTCTCTTGCATAAGGAAACATGAAGGAGAATCATCATATGATCTCTATGCAATATTTATGGATAATCTAGCTAGAATTCTTGAGTGTCACAAACTTGAAAATTCAGTATGCATTGATTTATTTTATGAATCTTATGAACTGGGTTTGAGTGCTCTTCCAAAGGAGTTGAAGCCTGTTAGGCTTGACCAAGTGTGTGAGTAATTTTCTCTTTATGAAAATATTAGAGATGATCATAAAAAGGATATTATGTTTTCAATTTGCAATGATAATGATTTTGCTGCTCCATATGATTCAATTAGTGAGATATCACATGAAAGAGAAGAGAGTAGAGAATAGGTTGAAAATGTACACCTCATTGAAGCAAGTGAAATGATTGGCACGTTCATTGGTTATGTAGATAATGATCATGGCTATCATATTTCAAATGCATGGTCTAGAGAATAGAAGGAGGTATCTGAATTTATCCCTTGTTGTGAGTCTACTGATCAAGGAATAGAAATGGGCTCAAGTATTCAACATGGTGAATCAAACCAAGTGATTGGTGATATTGAGGTAGTGTGTTAAAATAATCAATCTAAAGAGAAGGAGCCTAAATAAATGTTTGATATCTTCCCAGGCTTTGATTTTTTTGAAGAGTCCACTACCTATGATCCTATGGAGGACATAAGATTGAGTATTCAGTTTGAAAATTCTGAACATAGTTTCAGTATTAATGAGTCCCCTTGTTGTAGTAATAATGATGGCACTAGTACAGTCAATTCTCTATTGTTTATGATTGTCCTCATAAAGAAGAGATGGAATTTTTTGCTGCAAATGAGAAAAATGTTGTTAATGATGGGAACACATGTTTGCTTAAGAAGGAACAACTTCCTTCCTATGAAGAGTTTTTAGAAGGTGAGACAAAGATGTTAACTATAGAGGATGTGAATGAAGTTGAAAATCTATTTGTATGCTATTCGAGTGATTATAATGATTTTGAATACATTGATGATATGGAAAATTTAGATTTTCATGTTAAGGAGGCAAAAGATTTTATGAAAACAATGAATATAATAGAAAACCCCTTATTTGATGAGCCTCCATCTTCACTAGAAATAAGAAATGGTGATCCTTATTGATGCAGAGATAATCTTCTCTTTGTTGAGAACTCTGATAATGCATTTGACACAGGGTTAGAAAGTGGCCTTAAGAAAGTAAAGCAACACATTGATGAGCTCCTCAAGGGCATTGCGTATGAATGTTTTACATTTGAAATAGATGTTGCAAACAAGGTTGAGTGCCATGATGCCAACTACTTGGAAGAATATGAATACTTTCAGTTTCCAAATCAGTTGGGAGGTATTTTGATGGAGCATGACAATAAGATGAAGAGCAAGGAATGTTATTTTTAGTGTGAACATGTTTCATGTGATGAATATAAGACATATGTGTTATGTGTTGATGAATTTTTTTAGTTTATGCCTGATTATACAATGCAAAATGACAGAGATTACATTGGCAATGTTATGCTTAGAAAAATTATGAGAGATGTTAGTGACAATTTTTGTAATCAGAAATTTTTTTGAGGTAAGAACATATTTTTGTTTGCTAGAGGATGGCTATACTTGTTGCAGTGGTATGATAGAGGTAAATGTGGGTTGAGGGAAATCGGTTCCTTCAACAAATTGGTTTTTGATAGGGGAAAGTATTAACCCTAGGTTTAGTGGCTTGCGGCCACCAAGTAAAGTTAAATCAAGTGGTTGAATTGTAGGGTGCATTTTGAAAAATTGCACCTTAGTGGAAGGCTTCAAACAAGATAGATAATGAATCTCTTGGTTTATGGTTTTTGTAACTTATGTAAAAACTGTACATATGTTGGTTGTTTTTGTAAGGAAAGCTAGATGCGGAAACAACTCTCCTAACGTCAAAACCTCAGGGAAGAATATAGATATACTTTTAATTTTTTCAATTACAGTCCAATTAAGATGCACTTTGAATTAATATCAGAAACAAAGAATTAGAAAAACATAGATGAACACTAGATTTACATGGGAAAACCCTTACGGGAGAAAAACCCACCACACCAAGAGAAATCACTTTGTATTATGGTAATGGAGATTACATACAAATATCAGACTTATCTTTTTGATGTCCTATTAAAACAACATTCACCATGAACAACCTTGTTATAGAACATTCACATTACAGTCTTCACAGAATAGAATTCATCCACTGATCATACACTGAACTGTTCATCCAACTGTTGATCGAACTAACCATCGAACCTGCAAGCATCTGCAACTGCAAACTATATTCATGTCGTTCCCTGTCTGTCGAAATTCCTCACAGAATTGTCACAACAGACTATCTTCCAATGGTTCCCATTCAGATCCTCTGATTGGCCCATGAGATGCCACATAGGATAGTCTTCACTCGGTCAAAAAGCTTCAATATGTGTTGGAATGTTGGTGAGACACTAACCGTGTCTCCCCGATGCCATACAACTTAACATTTGAAATCTCCAAGAGTTTACCTATCGGAAAGATGTTTCATCGAGTTCAGAAGACTATCGCTAAGACTTCCTCATGTCCCTAGGACCTCATACCGACGTTCACCACATGTACCGCTATCGCCAAGACTTATCGCTATTGGTGAAACATCATACCGAAGCTTCAAAGTCACATAGCCATGAGTTTTTTCCATTCAACAAGACTATTTCTCTTTGGTGAGACCACATACTGATATTCAGAGTCACACCGAAGAGTCATTACATTGGCAGGACATATCGATCTCGCCAAGACTTCATACCAGGTTCTCAAGTCATACCGACAACAGACTTCTTCATTGCTAAGACATTCAACTATCGCCAAGAGGTTTCATCGAGCTATCTTATGTTACTCCGAAGTGCTTATCTATTTCCAAGACATACGTCCTTCACTGAGACTTTACTTCGAGATCCTTATGTTTCATCGAGCACTGAACGGTCGGAAAGACTTATGTCCATCGCTAAGAGTTTTTAGCGAACCCTTAGTGTAACCCCGATGCGTCCAAGTGTGTCTCGTCGGCAAGACCTTCATCAGTCGCTGGGACATCTTCCTGAAGCCCTTTTTGTTACCTCGAGAGAATACTATCAGTGTGACAATCCCTCATCGGTAAGACTTCTTACCGATAGTATTCCTTTTGGCGAGAGTTTCCCCGATGACTTCAAACCAAAAGTTGTCGGCAAGACATTAACACATCGCTGAGAGCTCATAGCGAACAACCAGGACTCTCCCCGATGCCCGATTGAATGGCCTATCGGCCAGAGATATTACTTGATAAGACTTCTCACCAAGACACCAAAGGTTATCCCAATGACTCCAAAGAATAAGCGTTCGACAAGACTCCTGCAAGGTCACAGCGACCTGATCTGATTCAACAAGGTTACTACTGCTAGTCGGCCAGACATGAAGGATGTCACACCGACTTGGCTCCAATAGAGGTTATAGCCTGTGATGATTGAGACACATATTTCCAATAGTTTTGGTCAGGTCTTTTTTCCTGGTCCAGGTAGGTCCTAGTTTTGTTTTTTCTTCCTTGTCTGCTTCACATGAGTTTTTGGGATCTCACTATTCCTACGAGAGGAATGCGTCCCCAAAAAGAGCCATTGATGGAACACCTCAAAAAATTTGTTTTGGTTCCATTTTTAAGCTTGCAGTACTTGGCTTTGACCCTCATTTTAGGCTTAGGGTTATGTTCCTCATCATTGTTTTAGGGTTTGTGTTGTCAAAAACCTTCCAAATTAACCTTTGAGTCTTAAAACCTTGGGTGTCCTATTTCTATATTGACTTGATGCTCCTGGTTTTTGGTCATTAAGGTTATCTCTTGTGCCATTAGAAGCGTTATCTTTACCGACCCCATGGGTTTAGGTTTTTCAGTCACCAAATGCCTTTGCAACACTTAATTTTTCCAATGGTTGGGCTTGAATTTCATATTTAATGCCTTAAGTCTTAAGTTTTTGTGCCTAAGGGTCAAATTCCCATTTTCCTAGTAATGGCCTCCTTTTAAAGTTAACATTTGCAAAGTGTGTAGGTTTTGGATATATATTAGTTGTTTGATCATCGCAGGAAAATATCTATCGTTCCTCGCACGTCTGCTCTATTTTCTTCTTCAATAAAATATTTGAGCTAGCTGGTGGGCGGTTGCCATGTCTCATGTCAGATGATGGGACTTGATCTTGCAAAGGGTCAGCAGTGGAGATTTGAAAAGAATCAACAACTGATATCACAACTTGTGTCTTCATCTTGTCCATTCCCTGCACACCCGTCTATTCTATGCATTGAGGTGAATTAATCACATAGGCTAGCAGGCGCTAGACACATGTTGCCTTTATGTGGCGGGCCCGATATCTTCTTGTGATGAACGAATGGTATCGAAAGGAAATCTACAGTGGTTGGTGGGTGATGTGGTCAAATCTCCACCACTCCCTACCACCCCACTGGATTTTACTTAATACTTATAAAATGTCACGGGCTAGCGGGCATGATGACACCTATTGCTCCATGGAGGGACTGGCCAGGCTTTCGAGATGTCATATGCTTTATCAGGATGGAGATTGATGGTTGATTGTGGGTGATGTGGTTCAATCCTGACCACTCCACGCCATCCCATGAGGGGCCCACCTGTATCTCCCATTTCTCAACAGGCGAGCAAGTGAGTGCCACGTGGAACATTTTAAAAAGGCTTCGATGGATTCTAGTAGAGATAAAGTGCTACTAAATTTGACCGAGATGGGACTATGATAAAAGTGGCACCATATTAGAACTTATTCTTTCGGCACATGTTCTGGATTTCAGACGTCAATTATGTCATATGTTGGTATACGTGAGAAGTTGAAAAAAAAGTGAGGTAGAGTATAGGCCGATATCCTAAGATTGAATCAAGATTGCTCCCCACTATCCTATTGTGATGAAGTGGAAGTTTATTTATGGGTAAGCGAGTAAATATGACACGATAGGATTTATTTAATAGTAAGCATGTGGTTAAATGTGTTGACAAAGTGGGTGTCCATCCACTTGGTCTTTTCTGATTAGGAAAAGGCATTAATCACATATAATTAAGCTTTGTCATAATTAGTTTTCTTGATTTTAACTATCCAATGATTTATCTTAATGTGTGATCAATGGCTGAGGTTCAAAAATAAAGTAGCCTATTGTTAGCTTGCTCACAAAAGATTTTCTTGAGTATTAATTGTTGCCACACTTGCATGGCTCAATATAATGAGGATCGGTGGCCATATTTTTCATTTAGACTTTGCATTTAGAGGTTGAAAATTAGGTTAATTCCGAGAACAGGTTTGTGAGGAATTTCATTATAGAAGATTGCATAGGTATCATGATAAACCTTTCCCTAGGTAAGTAGGTACTCATACTTGCTCTTGTCAATTATGGTTACAACAATTTGTGGGTTTTAGAATTCTGGGGTGGTGAGGGTTTTTCTGCAAATCGGGAGTCTTCTTGTTCCTGTTATGGTCATTGTGAAAATGAGTAAGTCATGTGAGTTTGTTAAACCAATTTGATGGTCTAGGAGATTGAATTTGCTTGAGTCCAAGGACAATGCTCTTGAAGGTGAAGTTGAAACATAGCCTGGAGCTCCTGAAACACCAAAGTGGAGAAGGGAACGTAGGAAATTTAAGATATATGGTATAAGGATTAATTACCACCTAAGGAGCTGGACTGTTTTAGAAGAATTAGGTTTGTGTAGGATCATCATGGAAAAAATAGGCCCTTAAGTGGCAATAAAATTCAAAAAAATCAGAGTTAGTCAACTCGGCGTAAAAATTTGAATAAGTTATCTATATTATTTAAAATATATATAAGAATAGAATTTGTAGCAAATTGAATGTAGTTTCTAAAATACTACGATTATTTAAAAAAAAAAATCTATTTGGTGTAAATTTGAAATTTCAATGCAGTAGCACTTAAATTTCAGGGAAAAAAAAGGTAGGTGTTTGTTTGACCACCTTAACCACAATAAAATGATAATTTTTTTTATAAGATTTTAGATATAAGTAGAGGACTCATGTCCTAATATGATGCATATTTTTTTATAATTTTTTAAAAGTAAATAATTAATTATGAACTTTTTATTACAAATTTTAAAAAATATAAAAAATCATATGTCTGACCACCTTAACTTGGTCAAAACTTCATGAAATTCAATTTTTATTTTCAATTCTATAGTATGTGAAGCATAGAATGTGACACATGTTTTAGATTCAAAAAATGTGATACCGTTTAAAAGCTATAGATGTTTTTCAATCAACCTATCAATCAGGACTTTAGTCGTAATTCAAATAGTAAATGAATAATAATTATTTATTAAATTGAAAGTAAAGCATAATTTATATTGATGGAAATATGAGAATCTCCTTTAAAAACCCTTTTCATTTCATCAATTTTGGGTAAGAAAAAAGTCGTCAGCCACATACCCTACACATACCCATCATATCACCACTTTTTGGCCCATCATGATCATGGACATACCCAATTGGTCAAGTTTAAATGGAAGGAGTTAGTTGAGTCTGAAAAGAAGGGAAACAAAAGAGGAAAGTATCGTAAGGCTTACCTAGGGAGACATAATTCACTTGTTGAGGTTTTTGATAGCCCTTCAAATGGTGGAGGTAACATTGATTTGGAGTGTGGCCATTATCCCCTTTCCCTAGTGCCTTCTAAAGACTCTGATAAGGAAGCAATGATGGTTCCCCCAATTTCATCATGAACAAGGAGTTGGCAAGCATACTTTGAGGTTGACGACTCAGAGTAGTGTTTTCACCCCATTTTTGTTTTTGATGACACCATTGCCACTGCATCAGGATCGTCCTCTTCATCATGTTTGTGGTTTTTTGTTTCTAGTGCTGATGTGGAAACCTTTCAGGCTGGTGTGTTGGAGAAGTGCCATATTCCCTAACTTTAATGTCATGTATGATTTTTCTAAGTGGTATACAATTTTTTTCTCTATCTATGAATGGAGAATCTTCTTTGGTCAACAAGGACATGGTGATTCAATGCTACTGTAGTAACAAACTATGCCTTTTGGAAGTTTGGATGGTCTTCATTCAAATGATGTGGAGTTTTGTCTTTTACTCTTCCATACTTTGCAATGATTACATGTAACTAACTAGGGAACATATCAAACTCTTATGCAAATAGTCATCAAATGAAATGAAATGTAACTGCAATTGAGCCCGATGCTTATGGCTTCCTTGTTCTATAAAAGGGATTTCAAGGCTCATTACAAGGGGTTCAAATTTTAGGTCTCAAAATGGTCCAGGTGAGAAGCTAAGCTCATAGTGGAGCATATTGTAAATACTGATGAATAGTTCAGTAAAGAGTCTAGGGTATGAGTCTTGTATGTGATGATCTTAAAATAGTTTTCCAATGGCAATAGTAATAGAAGAAAGTATTAGTTTTTGAAACATATTCTCTCTTATGTAATTTTCTATCGAATTATAAATGGAATGGTTAATAATCATTTCATTTGTCTTCAGCTGATTTACTTGAATGTGTGGGTTTATGTTTTTCTTCAATTCAAAGAATTGATTGAAATGCTAAAGTAAGGTCATAGTTTTGTGAGGGAAAGGCATAAAATTGGTAAGTAGTAGTGTTACAGGCATAATGAGTTGAATACTGCAAGGTAGTATGACAATAGTTCACAAATTACTGAATTAAATTGCTAATGAATTACCAGTTTTTGCAAATATGACTCCATTATCCCAATAGATAAGACACTAGAATTTTCATTAGGTTATCTTAATGATAAGTGAGTTAGTAATGCACCTGACCTAGGGCTTGGGATGAGAATAAAGAAACAATTATAAATTTTCAATTACAATGCACAAATCTAAAGTATGCTTTTATTCCTTGCAATAGATGGTAATAGGTTGAAGGTCAGCCAAATATTTAACAACTATTGTCTATTTACAGTTGTAGGAATTTATCTGTGTATAGAAATGTTCTTGATCTAGTAAATATTATGTGAACATATGTAGGATTACCCTCTTGGGTTTCACATTGCTCGAAGTGAAGAAGGGCCTCATAATCCTTACTTGTGTGTTGGCCAATCCTTACCCTTGCTAATAATTGAATTCTAGAAAATTCATAGGTGATTGGTAAGATCAAGTTTGGTTCATAAAAAACAACCAATAGATTGGTGTCTGTACTGGGGAAGAATTTGATAAAATTCTAATAAAAAAGGATCATCTAGCCTTAAGAGTCATTAAAGTTTCAAAATAGTTTGTAACCAAAGATTTGACAATTGTGGAATCCTATTTGCCCATCTGAGTCACCAACAGAGTTGGCGACTCTGCTGGGGATAACTTTGAATCTCTAGTTGCAGAATGATATTTCATAAAGTCATGTTATTTGGTGAATCTGAACATGTGATTTAGATGTTGAGAATTTTTTAGACTTGGAAGTGGTTGTGGTGCAACAACTTTAAGTGAATGTATTTGTGACTCTGTTGTTGGAGGAGACCCAAAAGGAAATTCATCTTTGAAGAAGCTTCATGTTACTTGAAGTTCAACCCTCTTGGAAGAGAGGTGGTGACTCTGTCTAAAGAACCTGTTAAATATGGGAAGAGAGTTCTAGATCTACAAAATCTTTCAGTCAAGAATAAAGGTTAGTGTTGTGCATGTTTTGCACACACGCCCTGCCATAGGCAGGGACCCCCTTTTTTTGCTCCCGACAGGCTGCTTTGCTCCTGTCTTGTTTTGCGTGCCCCATTTCCAAGCCCAAATTGGTCATGTGCCATCAAACGATCAAATTCCCCTACCCAAATTCACCTACTTGGGGTATTCAAATCTGCGGAGAAATAAAGTCCCCCATCCCCTTTCTACCTTTTGTCTTACTTTGGCTGTTTCAGAAACATCCGTGGACCCCTGTCGGTCAAGTTTCCACATTTTTGGCTTTGGGGACAACTTTTTGGTGGATTTGGGATGTGTTTGGGGTGTTTCAATGAACTGCCAAGGTTTCATCAACGTTCGGTTAAGTTTCGATGGTTTCATAACTTTCCTTCCAGAATTCCCTTCCTCGACTATTTGGAAACATCCGTGGACCCCCGTCACTCCCGTTTCCTCATTTTTGGCTTTCGGGTCACCCTTTTTTGGATCTGGGATGTGTTTGATGTGCTTAAATGAGCTGCCAAGGTTTCGTCAAAGTTTGGTTAAGTTTCGATGGTTTCAGAACTTTCCCTCTAGAATTCCCTTCCTCCTTGGCTGTTTGGAAACATCCGTGGACCCCTGTCGCTCCCGTTTCCTCATTTTTGACTTTGGGGTCACCCTTTTTTGGATCTGGGATGTGTTTGATGTGCTTAAATGAGCCCAAGGTTTAGTCAAGGTTTAGTTAAGTTTGATTGGTTTGAACCCGTCCCCTTTCTTTGTTTTGGAATCGAACACCTTAGGCCTCGGGCTTGACCCCCAGTGGCCGTTTAGCTCGCCTCTCCGTGGCCATTTTGGAACTTCCAGCCACCTCCTTCGACCTCGGATCTGCCTTTCTTGGCCGTTTAGGGAGCCTGTCTCCTTCCGGCTGTTTTGAACATCCGGGAGCCTACCTCTTTCCCGGCTGTTTTGAACATCCGGGAGCCTCCCTTCTTCCCAGTTGTTTTGAACATTTGGGAGCCTGCCTCCTTCCCGGCTGTTTTGAACATCCAGGAACCCGCCTTCTTCCCAGCTGTTTTGGCTTTCGTCCGCTGTCTTCCTTCTGGCTTTCTTCCACCATCTTTCCACCCTCTGGTGCTCGCACCCTTGAAGCACGCATTAATGTTTATGGTCCAAATGAGCTCCAAATATGAATATCAAGATATTTTAATGATGCATGGATAGATCTAACGGGGAATTTGTAGGTTTGACTGACATTTTCCTTAACTCATGTATAAATGCACTTACGACACTTCATGTTTGCAGGAGTCAAGAAGCCTTCCGTAGGTCTATCGAAGAGGCCCATTGAAGGAGTTGTCCTACATTTTTCCAGATGATGATGATTTCTAAGAAGCTTTCTGCCTGAATTAGGGGCCACTAATCCATTGATGCCAATCGTCGACGGACTCGTTTGATCAAAGGAGGAACACTACAAGCACATCGAGCAAAAGACAATTTTCAGGCAGTTTCAGCTACAGTGAAAAGGAAAATCAGCTAAATGACGAAATTGCTATAGTGACTGGCACTAGATGACAAAACAGAGAAAAAACAAGGAATGTATTTTAAATTGCTAGATAATGGAGGGTAGGTGAAACCCTATTGTAAATCAAATCTGGGCCATTCGATGTAATTGAATCATAGCCATTCATTTGGGCTTTGGAAAACTATAAATAGGGGCTTGCCCCTCATTTGTAAGAGTTCGAGAGCTGTTATAAAAAGCATTTTACAGCAATAGAAGATAGCATTGCATGAGTTTATGAATGTTCTCTTTGATTTTGCTCATTTTGTATGCATGGTTCTACTTCCATGTTAGTTTTAGTATTAGTTTCTTAAATGGCTGTCATGATGGTGTTGCTGTTATAGTATTTGATGAGCTTCCAACCCATACTTTTAGAACTTGTTGATAACAAGCTGTTGTGCAAAGTTAGCCTGGGCTTCTTTATTCCATTGCTGCAACTTAGTTCGATTGCATGTTCATGATGTGCATGTGCAATTTGAAAAGCAGCAGACCTTAGGAGATTGCACTGGTTTTGTGTAGCTGTAGGTTTCTCTTGGTCAAGCAAAACTTAGTTTAGGAAGCCTGTCTATTTTAGCAGCCACCATTGTTACTGTTCAGTCGTAGCTTAGGATTAGAATGGATTTCTTAACCCTTCTCATTTTGCTGTTTATTTTAATCCTTGGTTAGAGTAGGACCCAAAGCATCAGCATGAAGCTAAATTAGATGAATTTGATGAGTTTCAACTTGCTGTTTTGAGTGGACAACCATTGTTCATTCACTTCCAGCTCTTTGAAACTACATTTGCAAATCCAACTTCCCCACTTTGTAACTCATCCGTAAGTCCGCCTTGTGATTCCAGCAAATCACATCAAACAACTGAGATATTCCAAGCACTGTCAAGATCTGACATTAGATACCTTGGGATAGTGTTATGCAATTTGATTGTGGAATATTGTCTTTCAAGAGAGGTAGTGCACCTACGCACTGCCTGTGTTGAGAGGTGCATAAAAAACACATCAACAGAACTGGCGCTAGAGGGAGGGCTGACACGTTGGGTATACACGGCTGAAGGTTGGAAGTGATTCATTTTATGCCCTCCTCCTCTTAACGCCATCGACAGAACTGGTGCTAGAAGGAGGGCTGACACATTGGGTATACACAGCTGAAGGTTGGAAGTGATTCATTTTATGCCCTCCTCCTCCTAACGCCATCAACAAAACTGGTGCTAGAAGGAGGGCTTGACATGTTGAGGCTACAAAGCTGAAGGTTGGAAGTGATTCATTTTATGCCCTCCTCCTAACGCCATCAACAGAAGTGGCGCTAGAAGGAGGGCATGACATGTTAAGGCTACAAAGCTGAAAGTTGGAAATTGAAAAGTGACCTTTCAAGAAGAAATATGGAAAAGGGAGATCTCTTTTAATGCTAAAAATCAAAAATTTTTGAGGGCAAGTAGAAGCTGAGTCAAAATGGAGTAGCATACACAAATTGACATTACTCAGCTACATGCAAATTTGAATAAGAGACTGAAGAAGCCGTTGCAGCAATTCATGTTGGTAGACAGATGTCGGATCCATTGCACTCGCAAGCACAATGAGCTGGGATGTCTCACATTCTTGAGTAGAATTGAAAAGGTCTTGCAAGGAGAAATCCCCTTCTGGGAAATCTATCTACCCTTGGCCCCTGAAGACCCACAGGAATAATTGCAAACCATGGCAGCCAACACATTTAAAGAGTTGATCCAGGAACATTTGAGTAGCAAGGATGGATCGAGATTGGAGGAAGTACTGATGGCAAGTTGGTGTAGATTTCATAATGCACCACATTCAGAATTTATGTGTCCATCATGTGACAACATCATTGCTCAAGCCAAGGATTGTTCAAACAAGTTGGAGCAGCCAAATCCCAATGAAGAGAAGTTATCCCATGAGGCAGAAGAGTTGTCAACATCTGGAGGACAGCAAAGTAAGGATGAACCAAGAAATTTGATACAAGTTGATGTTGGAGTAGCAAACATTAAGTTGAAAACGAGGAGGAAGAGGCAGATTTTACTAGGACAACAAGATGCCTTGGTGAAAATCTGATTGAAATTAATTTAGAAGGCCTTCCCTCCACCAATCAAGGGTAGTCCTCCACTCTACAAGAAGAGCAATTGGTAGGTGACGATAAACCAATGAAGTCTGTAGCCGTGCATGTTGGGACAACCAATGAAGATGCTGAAGATCAGGAAGAAGAGGAGGCTAAAAGCCTTGGGGCAGCAGAAGGAGATGGTAAAAGCATAAGAAAAATCAGGTCAGAAGACCTCTCCATCTACAATGACAATGATCGAGAATTTGAAAATGCAGATTTGGGGGAGTGGGAGCAACCACTCGCTATGGCTGTCTACCATCAAAATTCTTTTTCAAGTGATGATGAGGACTCAATAGCGAAAAGATATGGCCAGCTCATCTCCAGATTAGCAAAGGATTGGTCAGAGCTAAAATACCAAGTGGATTTGGAGGTACTACTACTGCCGAATTGGTGTAGACTTCATGATTCATCACACTCTGAATTTGCATGCGGACTATGCAAAGAGGCTATCAAACAAGTTAGAGGAAAAACAAGGCAGCCAAGTACCCGACCTCCTCTACTTGCTGCCCATATTGAAAAAGAAGACCAAAAGTCTGAATCAAGTGATGGCTCAGTTGAAGGTGGACCTCAAGAGGATGTTGGGGCAGCAATAGAAGGACATCAGTACAGGCTCGGACTTCCGAGTGATGAAGTAGATCAAGCAAGAATGTTGTCCACCAATCACCAAGAAGTTCTTCCTTTTGAAGAGCAGTTGTGTACCATGGACGATGGGCTTTATGACAAGTCTTCAGAGGGAAATTGTGCAGTAGACTTTGGTCCCCTTGATGAGGTGCCATCGATTGACGACTTCCTTCCATTAGGAGCTATACTATGGAGGTATGCTCATGCCGAGGAAGAGCACATCTCAGAAGACGGTAGTGATGAATACATACTCCTTGAGCCCCCAAACGGTGATGCACTAGAGTTTCCAAATTGGGAGAGGAGCTCCTTCTCCATTTACAGCGATAGTGAGCATGAGGAAACGAGTGAACGTCATGATGAGACACATGAACAACAAAAAGAAGAAGAAAAAGGCAGAGGTGCTGAGATAGTTGCTAATAGAGATGAAGCACTCAACCGACTACAAGATGCAACTTGGAGTCCTTCCACCATGATTGTTGTTGATCCTCCTTCATATTCAGATGGCTCCAATAGGATAGATTCGCATATGTCATCGTCCCATGACATTGAACATCATGAAAATAAGGCTGACACCTGGAAAAGGAGATGGGACAACATGCTGCACCTTGAAGACAACAATCAAGAAGAGGTTTTGGCAACGGAAACCCACACAGATGAGGTGTACTTCCTCGAGGAACAGCCAGTGGAGGTTGTGGGTCCCATTGGTAGATTGAAAGAGTTGTTTGTTGCCCCGTCCTCCCAGCCTTATGCACGCTTAATGTCCAAAGTGCTGCACCCTCCACCGCGCCCACCTGAAGCTGCCAATGCAAAAATCAAGGATGTTATGCTTTCTCTCGACTGTCCAACGCTGCCACCCCCGTGTGATGACATCCAGGTTTTATCCTTCCTTGCCCCTATCATTTCTCATAACTGCACTTATTATTTTGATTATGGGAATAAGGGAAAATGAACATGTTTATGGATTAACCATGGGTTCAATGAGCCTCCTCAATTGCTGATTTTTCATGATGACGTGATTGAACTTAAGTGCTGCGACATTGAATTTATTTTTTCAGAATATAAAGACAAGTTTGCATGGTTAAGAATGACAACAATCGCCCGTTTGTTTGTGCATGCACTGCGAAATCCGATGAACGTTAATGTCAGCTCACCCTTCCTAAACATAGTGCTTTGTAAATATCTTTGTACATAGCCCATTTTGAGTAGTATAGGTTTCCTATAAATACCCCGCTTTCCTGCTTTCCTTAGGTTAGTTGGTTTGTGTAGGTTGTTTGCTTTTTGCTTGCTTTCACTTTGTTGCTGCTTTGCTCGGGGTCCGTCTGCTTTTAGCTGGGCTCATCTGTGTGCACAACAACCATACTTATTGCCTAGGGTTGTTCTACGTATTTCTTTTTCAAACTCTAATCAAGTTTTCAGAGTGGATGGTGAGGATCTTCTGTTAGTGTCAAGTGATCTGGGTGTTTGATTCAAAGAGGATAAATTGTTGGTTTAGTCTGACTCTGACGTATTCTGAAATCTTATAGCTCTTACACATCTTAAGAATTCGACGGTCACTGTAGGGCCTTTTGTGAAGTCTAGTTAAGTGAAAAATCTAAAATTCTACTTTAGCGCCACTGTGATTCTCAACCCTGAGTGTGAGCTTCAATGCTTGCGGGTTGAAATAAAAGGGCTGAAAAGAGAAGAAAGAAAAAAAGAAAACATTAAAAATTAAAAAGAAAGGAAAATTCAACTTTTCAGGGGTATCCGAGCAACTCTACCAGGGCTATGGACGCCCGGCCGGTAGTAGAGCAATGTTCAGGAGAATCACAACGATAACCTCGTCGGGGCTATGGACGCCTAACTAGTGGCGAGACAATGTCTCAGATGCTTTTGGAGTTAGAATAAACTACGTAGCTTAACTGAACGAAGCTTGGGTTCCTGTAGCAACTAAAGAATGGGAATTAACGCAATTGCACACACTTGGATTTTCAGCATACTGAAGGCTGGGTTGGCTAATGGTTTTGATCCTTTGGTTGGGCGTCTGGTTTGTTTGCCCTAGCGTGAAGGTCGAAACCAAAGATTCTAGGTTCGTGATTTTAGTTTATCATCAAAATTCTCTCGAGCATTTCCCCAGCGAGTCGCCATTTGTTGTGCATGTTTTGCACACACGCTCCGTCGTAGGCAAGGACCCCCTTTTTTTTGCTACCGACAGGCTGCTTTGCTCCTGTCTTGTTTTGCGTGCCCCATTTCTAAGCCCAAATTGGTCATGTGCCATCAAACGATCAAATTCCCCTACCCAAATTCACCTACTTGGGGTATTCAAATCTGCAGAGAAATAAAGTCCCCCATCCCCTTTCTGCCTTTTGTCTTGCTTTGGCTGTTTCAGAAACATCTGTGGACCCCTGTCGGTCAAGTTTCCACATTTTTGGGTTTGGGGACAACTTTTTGGTGGATTTGGGATGTGTTTGAGGTATTTCAATGAACTGCCAAGGTTTCATCAACGTTCGGTTAAGTTTCAATGGTTTAATAACTTTCCCTCTGGAATTCCCTTCTTCCTTGGATGTTTGAAACATCCGTGGACCCCGCCGCTTCCCGCTTTCCTCATTTTTGACTTTGGGGTCACCTTTTGGATCTAGGATGTGTTTGACGCTTAAATGAACCGCCAAGGTTTCATCAAAGTTTCTAAGTTTCATGGTTTTAGAACTTTCTCTCCGTGCACTTCTTCCTCCTGGTCGCTTTTGAAAACATCTATGGACCCCTCGCCGCCCCGCTTCTTCATTTTTGACTTTGGGGTCAGGCCTTTCATTTTGATCCGGGATGTGTTTGATGTGCTTAAACAACGCTAAGGTTTCGCCGGCGGTTTGCTGTTTTGTTTCGGAGCTCGTCTCTTTTGTCGCTTTTGCAACATCCGGCCACCACCTCTTCTCTCGGGTTTCGGAGTTCTCACTGCGGCCATTATTTCTAGCTCCGCCGCACTGCGGCTATTTTGAACTTCTCGGGCGCCACCTCCCTTTCCCCGCTCGATCCCGCCCCTCTCGGTGGCCATTTCGAGCTCGCCTCCTTCCCGGCCGTTTTGAACATCCTGAGCTTCCTTCTTCCCTGTTTTGAACATCCGGAGCCCGCCTTTCCCCGATCAAGCTTTGAAATATCCGAGCCTTCCCCGGCCGCTTTTGGCTGTCGCGTCCGCTTTCTTCCGCCTATCTTTTCTCGCCTCGGTGTCGCGACCCTTGAAGCACGCATTAATGTTTATGGTCCAAATGAGCTCCAAATATGAATATCAAGATATTTTGATGATGCATGGATAGATCTAACAGGGAATTTGTAGGTTTGACTGAAATTTTCCTTAACTCATGTATAAATGCACTTACGACACATCGTGTTTGCAGGAGTCAAGAAGCCTTCTGTAGGTCTATTGAAGAGGCCCATTGAGGGAGTTGTCCTACCTTTTTCCAGATGATGATGATTTCTAAGGAGCTTTCTGCCCGAATCAGGGGCCACCAATCCATTGATGCCAATCATCGACGGACTCGTTTGATCAAAAGAAGAACAGTACAAGCACATCAAGCAAAAAACAATTTTTAGGCAGTTTCAGCTACAGTGAAAAGGAAAATCAGCTAAATGACGAAATTGCTATAGTGACTGGCACTAGATGACAAAATAGAGAAAAGACAAGGAATGTATTTTAAATTGCTAGATAATGGAGGGTAGGTGAAACCCTATTGTAAATCAAATCTGGGCCATTCGATGTAATTGAATCCTAGCCATTCATTTGGGCTTTAGAAAACTATAAATAGGGGCTTGCCCCTCATTTGTAAGAGTTGGAGAGCTGTTGTAAAAAGCATTTTGCAGCAATAGAAGATAGCATTGCATGAGTTTATGAGTGTTCTATTTGATTTTGCTCATTTTGTATGCATGGTTCTACTTCCATGTTAGTTTTAGTATTAGTTTCTTGAATGGCTATCATGATGGTGTTGTTGTTATAGTATTTGATGAGTTTCTAGCCCATACTTTTAGCACTTGTTGATGACAAGCTGCTGTGCAAAGTTAGCCTGGGCTTCTTTATTCCATTGCTGCAACTTAGTTCGATTGCATGCTCATGATGTGCATGTACAATTTGAAAATCAGTAGACCTTAGGAGTTTGCACTGGTTTTGTGTAGCTGTAGGTTTCTCTTGGTCAAGCAAAACTCAGTTTAGGAAGCCTGTCTACTTTAGCAGCCACCATTGTTACTATTCATTCGTAGCTTAGGATTAGAATAGCTTTCCTAACCCTTCTCCTTTTGCTGTTTATTTTAATCCTTGGTTAGAGTAGGACCCAAAGCATCACCATGAAGCTATATCAGATGAATTTGATGAGTTTCAACTTGCTGTTTTGAGTGGACAGCCATTGTTCATTCACTTCCAGCTCTTTGAAACTACATTTGTAAATCCAACTTCCCCACTTTGTAACTCATCCATAAGTCTGCCTTGTGATTCCAGCAAATCACATCAAACAACTGAGATATTCCAAGCACTGTCAAGACCTGACATTAGATACCTTGGGATAGTGTTCTGCAATTTGATTGTGGAATATTGTCTTTCAAGAGAGGTAGTGCACCTAAGCACTGCCTGTGTTGAGAGGTGCATAAAAAACACATCAACAGTTAGTAGTTGCTACAAGTTTCCAGGGATTCTCATAAATTTAAAGAAAGTATTATTGTGTTTGAAAGTAGTTTATGAGAAGTCTTAAAGTCTAGAAAAAATTTGATTGCCTATTGAGTGATTAAGCACTAAGAAAGGGAAATACTAGTGATAGGCTTGCATACTTTTTTATTACTAGTTTTCAACCTCTATTATAAAAGTTAAGTATGCAATGTTTTTGAAGAAACTCATTTAGAAGGTCTTAAGCAAGTTGAGATAGAAATATTCATTGTAAGATCTTAAGATTATGTTGTAAAAGAAGTTTGAAGTACCTTGTGTAACTGCAATGTTAATTAATATGACAAGGCATGTAAAGGTGTAAGAAAATGAATCATCAATCTATGCATCCCTGTGTAGACCCAAATGTAACAATGCATAGTGATCAACACTAGTCATGTAATAAAAGAAGTTTCAACATTGAAATACATAGACCGTCCAATTTTTGAGGAATTAATGGCTACCCAAATGTTTTTCCACCTGAAATCATAAGTAAGCTACCAAAATTTAGTGGTACAAAGAGTGAATCAACAAGTAAGAATATGCAAGAATTCAATAATATAATGGATGATTGGGAAGTTGACCCTAAGGATGTACTCATGAGGCTATTTGTTTAGTCTCTAAAGGTATATTCAAGAGATTGGTTCTCTGATTTACCAGCATGCTCTATCTATTCTTGGGTAGAGTTCAAAGCAGTTTTCATGGAGCAATTTGGTGAAAGAATCAATACTAGTTCTATGATCCATAATTTTGTGAGCATTGAGAAAGAAGAGGACAAGTTGGTTCCAACATTTCACCAAAGATTTTCTAAAACATTAAGGGATATTCTTGAGGTTTTGAGACTAAGTGATGTAGTATGTTTAATTGTTTATTTGGGAGATTTTGATAATGAGATGAGCTATCTACTGAGAGATAAGGATCCTAAAACCTTGCGTGAGGCATATAATATAGCCATGAACGTTGAAAACAACCAAAAATATGGAATGCACAACGGTCATTTGTCTACAAGTGTTTGCTTCCCTGAGGCACCAAATGTTGATGAGAGGTGTAAGCCAGAAATTGAAAATGAATGTTATATCACTTACACCTCTACTGTCCAAGCCTACACATCATTGCATAATATTCTATCTAAAGCCTTTGTTACATTTGATATAGGTTCTTATATGGGGGTTTAGGTTTTTTTTCATTTTAGTTCCTTGTAACATTCTATTTTGTTGTTAACTGCATGGTGCCTGTATCCGGTCATATAAAAATTTCATGTCTATCAATGTCATCAAGTGACTAGCCTCTCTTGCCTAGATATGAAATTCTAGTCTTATAAGGTCAAATTAAAGATTTTTTGGCCTTTACATCCTTTGTATTTCATGATTCAGAAGTCTCGGGCCTATTATTCTAATATCATCCTAGGGGATTCCCCTCATTAGAACAACTAAAATGCACATGCTCAAAGTTTCCATTTAATTCCTGATGGCCCTCATAACATATTGCTCATCGCTGATTTCTTCATAGGTACATACCTTGAATTGGTGACGAGCGATGGAACGATATTTTCTTTGACATCGCTCATCGCTAATGGCTTTTGATCCTTCAAATCTATAACAATGATAAGTGATTCTTTGGCCTTTTGTTCTTATCGCTCAACACGAATGGTTATAAAATGATAAACTGGGATCAGCGATGAGCGATATGATGTAATTTCCTTTATATTGCATGATCGCGGATATGTTTTAAATGTTAAGTTCCAGATTAGCGATCTGCGGTGCACATTGTAAACTTTACAGACCCTCTCATCACTAATTGCTCGCAAACTATATGAGGAGAATTAGTGATGAGCAATGGCCTTAAATTTTTTATCGCTCATCGTGAATTCATTTTTTAACTTAAGTTCCAAACTAGCGACAAGCGATGTTGTTCCCTAAAAAAGGTTTCTTTTGCTAATATGATGAGATCCTATGATAAATCCCTTTTGTGCCATTGATTTTTATGCAGGTGTACATGTCTAAATTTGGTGCCTCCACTACATCCCTTCACTGATAGGAGCCTAGTTGCAAAGTTTGAATTGGTGATGCGTGATGAAGGAAAGGACATGATTAGGAAAGGGGCCGCAAATCCAAGGGCTAATATTTCATCGCATAAAACACTTGCATCACTGATGGAGCTAGGCGAGGATGAAGTAAATCAATGACAATAAATAACTACTACATGGAATGGGAAATGTTGTAAGATCCTAAGGATTTAGTGTAAAGCAAAAAGGAAAGCAGTGAGAGGACTAAAGAACCGTTGATGAAGTTTTAAAACAGGATAATCCAATGGACTAAAAAACATTGCATGAATACTTTCATCACTAATTATACCCTAGAAGTTGAGGAAGATCAGTGATGAGCGATGAAGTGTATAAGAAAAATTTCTCTCAAGAAAGTAGACTGGTCTCATGTACTTCACCGATATAAATGAAAAGGCATAGATTAGATTGGAAATACATGCTAATTGTCAGATCACATATGATTAATCAAGGTTAGAGAAGAACATGGCAAAATTTGAGATAACATCATTGTTTTCTAGGAGCAAGTTGATACTAGTCGAAAAATGATGCTCATGGCCACCTTAGATGAAATATTAATTGTTCTAAGATCAACGACCCAAATTCAAAGACAAACTATTAAGTTACCAATTCACTTGCGCAAGGAGTTCTTGAATTATTAATTCTATATGCTCAAATTTTCTATTTAATGCAGGTTGATCATTGTTCATTCTCATCTTTTCAATCTGCAGTGTATGTGAGACAAAGTGTAAAGTGGAGTAAGAGACTGTTTGTTTTTCTTGAGTTAAATTTTCTTGTCCTTAGTAGCTTGGTTTCAAACTGGGTTCTCCAATTTGGTTAGGAATTTCTCTGATAGGTTTGTCACAATTGTCTGGGTTGTAGGTGTATCTCCCTATAGCTTTGTTCTGAATCATTAATTTTTTCTTGTTTTCAAAATGGGGAAAACTGGTAAGGCAATTCAGCTTATTAGAAGGTCTAGCCATCTCAATGTGTTTGATTGTCATGAAGATATAACTAAGCAGGAAGCCTTGGCTTCTCCTAAGGTTTCAAAGGGTAAAAGGAGGGCTAGAGGTCATAAGAAGAAATCAATTGTGCAGAGTACATACCGCTTGAGAAATAGGACCCTTCTAGGAGAAGTGGTCGAGTTCAAAGGAAAGGAACTGGCACAGCCAGTGAAGAAGGCTAGGAAAAAGAGAAAAGTCACAGGGCTTTCTTGGGCAAACACAATTATCCTATTGTGCTTTCTGATACTTCTTCGGATGATGAGGCTAATATTGACTCAGACTATGGCCATTACCTCTGTTCTCTGGTGTCGTATGGGAGATCCATGACGTGGTGATGATCCCTCCAATTTCATCGAGGACAAGGAGCGGTTGTGCATTCTTTGATGCTGACAACTCTGAATAGGGTCACCGCCTTGTTTTAATTTTTCATGATACCATGGTCTTTGCATAGGAGCTATTTGTTTTCATGTGTCCATGGTTTGTCTTTTGCTTTCCCATGTTGATGTGGAAGTCATCTAGAAGATATGAATGGAATATTTTTCATTTCAACAATGAATGTTGTGACAATGACTACTGGTATCCTACACATGTTTTTTGCCTTTTGTCCTCCCTTGTTCTCAAATGATTGCATACGAAACCACCTGGGGAGTTCTTCAAGGAGTAAGTTAGAATTAGGTTTCTGAAATGAACTGAAATGAAAGTGAAATTGTAATTCAGTCGGGTGCTTGTTGCTCCCCTATTTTATAAAGGGGATTTCATCACTGAAAAATGAGAGTTCAGAATTTTGAGTCTAGCAGAAGTCACAGTGGATACTATGCTCTAAATAGTAGAATAGAATGTAAATAGATACTTTAGTAGATATATCAAAAGCAAATCTAAGGTGAAGGTTATACTGTATACAGATCTTAAATATGGTTTTCCAAAGCAATATCAGAAATGAAGAAGAATTTTAGTTCTAAAATGTTGCTCTCCTATGTATTTTCTTCCAAGTTATGAATGAAGTTGTTAATTATGATTTCATTTGTCTTCTGTCATTTGCACCAAATGGATGAACTTGTTTTATGCTTCAGTTCAATGAGTTGATTAAATGCTAAAATGAGGTCACTAGTTTGTGAGAAAAGGATATAGGATTTAGTAAGGAAGCAATATTTTGAAACACAGTGAGTTAGATGTTACAAAGTGGCATTCTAATAGTCCATTAATTTTTGAAGTTCAATCATAATTGTATTACTGATTGATTACAAGTTATAACTCTTCTTCACCCTAAGATAAAGCACTGATTGTTTTATTAGTTTATCTTATGGTTAGTTGAGCTAGTATTGAATTTTTCCTAGGATTCAAGATAAAGAATGATTCATAAAATACTCTAAGATACATCTCCCAAAATTTAAGTATATAAGTGCATTCCTTGAAATAAGTAACACCTTTATCTGAGGTTTGTCGAGCCTTTGATAAGGGGTGATCCCATAATAGTGGTTTACAAATTTTGGCCAAACTGGACATTGAAATTATTATTTTTAACTAAATCTTCATATTCGGGCACCTATAGCAGCTAAACTGTGAGGAATTTGAAGATGGTGCAAACTAGAGTATCATCAAATTTTGTCTGTAGATTCTAAAAATATTTTTTTCAAAATTTTTGGAATCAAATTGCACTTCTTTTTCCATCCCCCATGAAAGTTGATTTTTTTCAGAAAACAACATTTTAAAAAAGTGACGCACACCGTATAACGCATAAATTTTTTTCCATGAAGGATAAAATTCTAATTCTTTCAATTTTAGATTTGTAACTCTAATATCTAGTGCTTCCACTTGGTTAGATATTTTTTTATTGAATATTTTTCCCTTAATCAAGTTTCAAAGTCAAACGAATTACAATTCAGACACAGTGCGACCATATAACACGTAACTTTTTTTGTATATGGAAAAAATTTTATTTTATTTTTTTTGTTGGATCAAGGACTTCAATATCTGGTGCACTCATATTTTTCAAATTTTTTTTTGATAATATTCTATTTTTCCACATGTGAAGAACAAAGAAATTCATTTTCGATGAAAAACCTATGTTTAATAAAACTTAAAAAATAAATACATAACAAAGCCAAAACATATTAAAATTATATTCATTGGATAGCTTGTTCTGAGGAATACCATAATCATTTGAAATAAATTTTAAATGAATTGATTTGATCCCCCAAAAGCTAAATCAAAAGTGATTTTTTATCAGCATTTTGATAGGTGTAAAGGAGACGCATTTATAGGTATGGTTTAAAACTAGCGATGTTCTATCCAAGGGGGTTTGATCTAAGGTGATTTGATCAAACCCTCTTCAATTGGAATCCTTAAAATGGAACTTTTTAAGGCTTAAATCATTATATTTTCTAAAAATATGTGATTTCAGCTAAAATTTGTTCTTCTCAGGAATTGTAAACCACTATTATGACAGCACCCTAAGGTGAGTTTCTTGTGATAATGCATCTGTGTGAGTAAATACTCTTGACCTAACATGAGATATTATGAGTATGCATGGGATTACCCTCTTTGGGTTTCATAGAGCTTGAAGATAAAAAGTGAAGTACTAATTAATTTACTTAAGTGTTGGCCAATCCTCAACCTTGCTGATAATTGAGTTGTGGAAAATTCATAGGCTAGGACTGAGATTAAGTTTGGTTTTATAAAAATAACCAACATATCCTATGGTATTTGTTCAAGCCCTCTTTTGTATAAGGAAACCTGAAGGAGAATCATCATATGATCTCTATGCAAGATTTATGGATAATCTGGCTACAATTCTTGAGTGTCACAGACCTAAAAATTCAATATGCGTTGATTTGTTTTGTGAATCTTATGAACAAGGTTTGAGTGCTCTACCGAAGGAGTTGAAGATTGTTAGGCTTGACCAAGTGTGTGAGTACTTTCCTCTTTTTGAAAAGATTAGTGATGATCATCAAAATGCTATTATGTTTTCAATTTGCAATGATAATGATTTTGGTGCTCCATATGAGTCAAGTAGTGAGATATCACATGAAGGAGAAGAGAGCAGAGCAAAGGTTGAAAATTTACACCTCATTAAAGCAAGTGAAATGAGTGGCACGTTCATTGGTTATGTAGATAACGATCATGGCTTTCATATTTAAAATGCATGGCCTAGAGAAGAGAAGGAGGTATGTGAAGTTATCCCTTGTTTCAAGTATACTGATCAAGGAATAGAAATGGGCTAAAGTATTCAACATGGTGAATCAACCCAAGTGATTGGTGATGTTGAGGTAGTGTGAAAATAATTAATCTCAAGAGAAGGAGCCTAAATACATTTTTGATATCTTCCCAGGCTTCGATTGTTTTGAAGAGTCCACTACCTATGCTCCTATGGAATACATAAGGCTAAGCATTCAGTCTGAAAATTTTGAACATAGTTTCAGTATTGATGAGTCCCCTTGCTATAGTAATAATGATGGCACTGAGTATGGTCAATTCTCTGTTGTTTATGATTGTCCTCATAAAGAAGAGATGGAATTTTTTGATGCAAATGAGAAATATGCTGATAATGATGGGAACACATGTTTTCTTGAGAGGAAATAAATTCCTTCCTGTGAAGAGTTTTCAAAATGTGAGTTAAAGATGTTAACTATAGAGGATGTGAATGAACTTGAAAATCTATTTGGATGCTCTTCTAGTGATTGTAATGATTTTCAATACATTGATGATATGGAAGATTTATATTTTCATGTTAAGGAAGTGGAAGCTTTTATGACAGTAATGAATGTAATAGAAAACCCCTTATTTTATGAGCCTCCATCTTCACTAGAAATGAGAAATAGTGATCCTTATTGGTGTAGAGATAATCCACTGTTTGTGGAGTACTTTGATGATGCATTTGACACAAGGTTCGAATGTGGCCTTAAGCAAGTAAAGAAACATATTGATGAGCTCCTTGAGGGCATTGCCTATGAATGTTTTACATTTAAAATAGATGTTGCAGACAAGGTTGAGTGTCATGACGCCAACTACTTGGAAGAATATGAATACTTTCAGTTTCTAGTTCAGTTGGGAGGTATTTTGATGGAGCATGACAATAAGATGAAGAGCAAGGAATGTTATTTTTAGTATGAACATGTTTCATGTGATGAATATAACACATATGTGTCATGTGATGATGAAATTTTTTAGTTTATGCTTGATTATACAATGCGAAATGACAGATTACATTGGAAATGTTATGCTCAAAAAAATTGTGAGAGATGTTAGTGACAATGTTTGTAATCAGGAATATTTTAGTGGTAAGCACATATTTTTTCTTGCTAGAGGAGGGCTATACTTGTTACAGTGGTATGATAGAGGTAAATGTGGGTTGAGGGAAATTAGTTCCTTCAACAGATTGGTTTTTGATAGGGGCAAGTATCAACCCTAGGTTTAGTGGCCTGGGGCCACCAAGTAAAGTTGAAGCCTGGTTGAATTGTAGGGTGCATATTGAAAAATTGTACCTTAGTGGAAGGCTTCAAATAAGATAGAGATTGAATCTCTTTATTTATGGTTTTTGTAACTTATGTAAAAACTGTACATATGTTGGTTATTTTGGTTGGGTCTTCTTGCCTAGTCTGGGCAGGTCCTAGTTTTGTTTTTTGTGCCTAGTCTAATTCACCTGAGATTCTGGAATCTCACCATGCCTACAGAAGGCATGTGTCCCCAATAGGAGCCACTGATGGAACACCTCAAAAAAATTATTTCATTCCATTTTTAAGCTTGTAGTACTTGGTTTTGACCCTCATTTTAGGCTTAGGGTTATCTTCCTCATCATTGTTTTAGGGTTTGTGTTCTCAAAACCATTCCAAATTAACCTTTGAGTCTTAAAACCCTTGGGCGTTCTATTTCTGCAATGAATTGATGCTTTCAGTTTCTAGTCATTAAGGTTACCTCTCGTGCTATTAGAAGCGTTATCTTTACCATCCCCATGGGTTTAGGTTTGTCGGTCACCAAATATCTTCTCAACACTTAATTTTTCCTATGATTGGGATTTAATTTTATATTTAACTCCTTAAGTATTAAGTTTTCGTGCCTAAGGGTCAAATTATCGTCGGCCTAGTAATGACCTCCTTTTAAAGTTAACATTTGCAGCATGTGCAAATTTTGGCTATATATTAGCCATTTTATCATCACAGGAAAATCTTGACCATTCCTCGCACACCCGCTCTTTTTTGTTCTTCATTAAAATATTTGAGCGGGGTAGAGAGCGGTTGCCATGTGTCATGTAAAATGATGAGACCTATTCTTCCAAAGGGTTAGTAGTGGAGATTTAAAAATGATGAACAACCGATATCACGACATGTGTCTTCATCTAGACCATTCTCCATGCGCCCATCTATTCTATGCATTAAGGTGAATTAATCACATGGGCTAGCGGGCATTGGACATGTGTTGTATTTATGTGGTGAGCCAAATATCTTCTTGTGATCAGTGAATAGTATCGAAAGGAAATCTATGGTGTTTGTTGGATGACGTGGTCAAATCTCCACCGCTCCCTACTACCCCACTAGATTTTATTTAACACTTATAAAATGTTGTGGGCTAGTGGGCATGATGACACCTACTACTCCATGGAGGGACCTATGAGGATTTGGAGATGGTGTATGCTTTAGCAGGATGGAGAGTGATGGTTGATGTTGGGTGATGTGGGTCAATCCTGCACACTCCCTGCCATCTCGTGAGGGGCCCACTTGTATCTCCTATTTCTTAGAGGGTGAGCAGGTGACATCCAAGTGGAAAATTTTAAAAAGGCTTCGATGGATTCTAGTGGAGATAAAGTACTATTAAATTTTGATGAGATGACACTATGATAAAAGCACACCATATCAAAACTTATTGTTTTGGCACGTGTTCTAGATTTTGACCATCAATTCTATCAGATGCTAGTATACGTGGGAAGGCAAAATAAAGCGAGGCAGGGTACGAGCTGATATATTGAGATTGAATCAAGATCACTCTCCATTGTCTTGTTGTGATGAAGTGCAAGTGTATTAATTCCCATAGGCGAGCAGGTAAATATGACATGACAAGATTTATTTAATATTAAGTATGTGGTTAAATGTGTCGACAGAGTTGGGTGTCCATCCACTTGGGCTTTTCTAATTAGGAAAAGGAATTAATCACATATAATTAAGCTTTGTCATAATTATTTTTCCTAATTGTAACTATCTATTGATTTATCTTAATGTGTGATCAACGACCGAGGTTCAAAAATCAAGCAGCCTATTATTAGCTTGCTCGCACAAGCCTTTCTTGAGTATTAATTGTTGGCACACTTGCATGGCTCAATATAATGAGGATCAGTTGCTATATTTTTCATTCAGAGTTTACATTTAGAGGTTGAAAATTATGTTAAGTCCAAGAATAGGTGGGCAAGGAATTTCATTATAGAAGATTGCAGAGGTACCGTGATAAACATTTCCCTGGGTAAGTAGGTACTCGTACTTGCTCTTCTCAATTATGGTTACAATAGTTTGTGGGTTTTAGAATCCTAGGTTGGTAAGGGTTTTTACTGCAAATCAGGAGTCTTCTTGTTCTTGTTTTGGTCATTGTGAAAATGAGTAATTCAGATGAGTCTATTAAGCCAATCTGAAGGTCCAGGAGATTGAATTTTCTTGAGTCCAGGGACAATGCTCTTGAAGGTGAAGTTTAAACATAGGGAGCTCCTGAAATACCAAAGGGCAGAAGGGCACACAAGAAATTTAAGAAATATAGTGTATGGAGTAATTACCACCTAAGGAGGTAGACCGTTTTAAAAGAATTGGTCAAGTTTAAAGGGAAGGAGCTAGTTGAATTTGAAAAGAAGGAAAAGAAAAGAGGCAAGTATCATAAGGCTTACTTGGGGAGACATAATTCACTCGTTGAGGTTGTTGATAGCCCTTTAGATGGTGGAGGTAACACTGATCTGGAGTACGGCCATTATCCCCTTTCCCTAGTGCCTTTTCAAGACTTTGATGAGGAAGTAGTGATGGTTCCTCCAATTTCATCATGAAGAAGGAGTTAGGGAGCATACTTTGAGGCTGATGACTCAGAGTAGTGTTTCCGCCCCATTTTTGTTTTTGATGACACCATTTCCATTGCATTAGGATTGTCCTCTTCAGCATGTTTGTGGTTTTATTTTTTGGGATGATGTGGAAAATATTTGGGATGGTGTGTTGGAGAAGTGCCAGACTCCTTAACTTTGATGGAAGGTATGCTTTTTTTGGGTGTATACAATTTTTTTCTCTGGCTATGAATGGAGAATCTTCTTTGTTCAACAAGGACAGGGTGATTCAATGCTACTACAGTAATAAACTATGTGTTTTGGAAGGCTAGTTGGTCTTCATTCAAATGATGTGGAGTTTTGTCTTTTACTCTTCCATACTTTGCAATGATTACATGTAACTAACTGGGGAACGTCTCAAACTTTGGTGCACATAGTCATCAAATGGAATGAAATATAACTACAATTGAGCTTGATGCTTGTGGCTCCCTTCTTCTATAAAAGGTATTTTAGGGCTCATTACAAGAGGTTAGAATTTTAAGTCTCAAAATGGTCTAGGTGAAAAGCTAAGCTCAAAGAGGAGCATATTGTAAAATTCTGATGAATAGTTCAATAAAGAGTCTAGGGTATGAGTAATGTAATGATCTTAAAATAGTTTTCCAATGACAACAATAATAGAAGAAAGTATTAGTTTCTGAAAAATATGCTCTCTTATGTAATTTTCTCTCGAATTATAAATGGAATGGTTAATAGTCTTTTCACTTGTCTTTAGTTGTTTTACTTGAATGTGTGAATTTAGTTTTTACTTCAATTCAAAGAATTGATTAAAATGTTGAAGTAAGTTCACAGGTTTGTGAGGGGAAGGCATAAGATTGATAAGTAGTAGTGTTACATGCATAATGAGTTGAATACTACAAGGTAGTATGTCAATAGTTCATAAATTATTGAATTAAATTGCTAATGAATTACCAGTTGTTGCAAATATGACTCCATTATCCCAATAGATAAGACACTTGCCTTTTCATTAGGTTATCTTAATGATAAGTGAGTTAGTAATGCACCTGGCCTAGGGCTTGGGATGAGAATAAATAATCAATTATAAACTTTCAATTATGCACAAATCTAAAGTATTCTTTTATTCCTTGCAATATATGGTAATAGGTTGAAGGTCAGCCAAATCTTTAACAACTATTGTCTATTTGCAGTTGTAGGAATTTATCTGTGTATAGAAATTTTCTTGATCTAGTAAATATTATGTGAACATATGTAGGATTACCCTCTTGGGTTTCAAAGAGACCAAAGTGAAGAATTAAGGGCCTTATAACTATTACTTGTTTGTTGGCCAATCCTTACCCTTGCTAATAATTGAATTCTGGAAAATTTATAGGTGATTGGTAAGATCAAGTTTGGTTCATAAAAAATAACCAACAGGGTGCGTGGGAATTTGGTAAAAGAATCAATGTATTTACAAGTGGAAATTGTTGTAGATTGGAGGTTGTTCAACTATCATGGTATGCAAATAGAATGATGGAGAGGGTGATTGAATAGTGGAGCATTGAATAAATCACACAAATATGAGTTTGTAAGTTATAATATTTGTGAATAGAGGATGAGAGTTGTGTGGGAAGAGGTGGTGAATATGCAAAGACTTACACAGTAAGAGAACATACATGGAGCCACACAACATGTCAATCAATGAGAGGAATGAAATGGTTTCCTTAAGGTTAAGACATGAAAGTCATAGTCGTTAGACAATGAGTATGAACCTGTAGGTTGTGAATTTTAAAGTATAGCCAAGAGGTGACCATAAGAGGAATGTGAGAGGTCACTTGTAGAATGGGTTGATGGGAACAAAGGCATAGGCTTATGGAAGCCAACATGTAAGGAGAATGGTGCAAGTACAAGATAAGATGCCTGTGTGTAGGAGAGATGAGGTGTTAGATGGAACAAAGGGCAATGGAATTGCTTGGAAATGCAATTGTAACTTTCTTGAAATTTTGAATAAATAGAGGTTATTTTGAATTATTATCAAATTTGAGATTATTGTTATGTAATCATGATCGATTAAAGCTAACACAAGTAATTGTCAATTTTGGAGGGTAATTGTTTGTTGCTCGTCTATGTAATTTGAGTTTGCGATGTTGATGTGAGATAGGCGTGTTCTTCTTCATTAAGTGGTATAAGAGCTAGTGGTCTTGATTGTGTGAATAGAGCACTAAGAGAGAGGAGGTTCACACCAGGACCTGCAGGTGGAGAGGGAAGTGAGCAAAGGTTTCGTAGGCACAAGTAGATCACTGAATGCAAGGAAACTTGTGATGAAACTTATGGTTAGTGGACGCATGATTGAGGAGCTCAAAAGTAATGTTGTAGGTGAGTGGAGTCTTGAACAGTTGAGGGTTGGAAAGGACAAAGTTTGAAGCATGAGAGAAGCTCAAAAGTATCATTGTAGGTGAGTGGAGTTTCAAACGGTTGAGAGCAAGAAGCATAGAGAAAAATGGTGTGATGGAAAATTATAGTAGATGAAGTGGGATCTTCATGAGATCGAGGAATGATTGTAGCATGGAGGTTGCAAGGGCAAGGTTGAAGTGAAGACTTGCAAGAAGAGGGAATGGAGAGAAGAGAAAGAGAACTTGGCAGAGGAGGTCGGGCTTTCAATGATGGAGTTTTTTGGAGATTGTTCACAATCTTGAAAGGTGGTTCTATCACCTAGCTCCACCTTTGTGAGCCCATGCTCACAAATTTTCTTACTTAGCATGTTTGATGTAGGAGAATCTTGAGTCAATATGCAATCGACATCAACAAAAAGATTTTTGGTGTTGTTTTACTTTGGTTTCTCCTTTGACAATTCACTTTAATTTTGGTCGTCCTTGGTAAAAAAAATGAATGACATTTGTATTCGTCATATTTTATATTTACATTTCAAATCTCCACTTAATTGAAAATTGAATATCAATTACAAATAAAATAGTCAGAAAAGAAGGTGAAGGGATTGAAAAGTCATAATGATGCAAGTAAAATGAAGAGTTTCCGCAAAGAATTCGAAGGAACAAAAAACAATACAAAATTGTGGGTTTGGTATCATGAAGAGGCGCACCTGGGTGAGGAGGAAGACCCGCGCCAAGGCCCATGGAAGATTAATAGTTCAAAATTTTTAGGTAAATACAGATGAGTCATGGTCGTGGAAGAGGATATAATTTGAAGATCAATATACAGACCTTAGATTCTTCACGTAGGATGGAAAAGGCATGTGAGCCAAAGACAGTATGAAATGTTTGAGTAATGGGCCACACAATGTTTAGAAGATCATGGTGGAAGACCAATCATAGTAGGAAGATCATGCATACGAAGATTTGAAAGAATAAAAGGCATGAGAGGGGGCATGATAGAGCCAAGGAGGTGGCTATGAAAAAAGAAGGGCAGAGTGTTAGAATTCAACACTCAAGGAATGGGAAGGCCCGCGCAAGGATAGTATGAGAGTAGCATTTGAAAGAATAAGATTCAAAGTTGAACAACAACTAACTCTACTGCCTCCATAATGGAGGGATAAATTTCAATAAAAAATTGTATGTGAAAGGAGACAATGAGTGCATCAGTTTGGAGATCAAAAGAGGTAGAGTATAAGGGCAGGTCGAAGAACAAACACATGACGGGAACGAGGAGGACAATTGCACATGATGGGAAGAGGTTGCAAATGTGAACCTAAAACCCGTAGCTAGGAGTAATATGCCATGATGAAAGACAAGTTGGAAAATTTATAACAGTGAGGATGTGGGTGAAGGATATGGGCCACGTGGGAATTTGGTAAATCAATCAAGGAATTTGTAAGTGGAAATTGATGTAGATTGGAGGTTGTTTAACTATCATGGTATGCAAATATAATGATGGAGACAACGCTTGAAAAGTGGAGCATATGAATAAATCACACAAATATGAGTTCGTAGGTTATAATATCTATGAACAAAGGATGAGAGCTGCATGGGAAGAGGCAATGAATATGCAAAGACTAATGCAGTAAGAGAACATACATGGAGCTACACAACATGTCAATCGGTGAAAGAAAGGAAATGGTTTCCTTAAGGTGAAGACAATAAAGGCATAGCCATTAGACAATGTGTATGAACTTGCAAGTTATGACTTTTAAAGTATAGCCAAGAGGCGACCAAAAGAGGAATGTGAGACGTCACTTGTAGAATGGGTTGATTGGAACAAAGGAATAGGCTTATGGCAGCCAACATGTAAGGAGAAAGGTGCAAGTGCGAGATAAGATACCTGTGTGTAGGAGAGATGAGGTTTTGGATGGAATAGAGGGCAATGAAACTACTTGGAAATGTAATTGTAACTTTCATGAAATTATGAATAAATAGAGGTTATTTTGAATTGTTATCAAATTTTAGTTTATTGTTATGTAATCATGATTGATTAAAGTTGACAAAAGTAATTGCCAATTTTGGAGGGTAATTGTTTGCTGAGTCTATGTAATATGAGTTTGTGATGTTGAAGTGAAAGAGGTTTTTTCTTCTTCATCATTGTAGATGCTTGATAAATCTGCTCTTCAATGATCTTGACAATAATAATTTCTATTGGAATGCTTGCATAAAGTGTGTTAGGTTTGAATTGATAAAATAACTATGTATCTATAGGTGTTTATCTAATTTTCCAAAAAATAGATTCCAAAAGCTGACATTCAAAACTTGAATTTAAATCATTAAAATGCTATGAAAAACATATTAAAATTGGGTCATGGTAGTTAAGGAGGACCCATTTGCCCTTGGGAGAATGGGTCCTAGGGCATAAAGCTAGGACACAATTTCAAAGGTGTTTAAATTAATGTTAGCATTTTTTTTAATGTTAGTTTCCTTTTCAGAAAAAAGGAATACTAAGGCTTAAGAATGCATAATTTAGGTAATTAGAAGCTTAATTAAGTCCAATTAATTAAGGGGATGAAAAAAAAGTGTGAAAATGTAAAGTAGTAATTTTTTCAACACTACATTTAGTCCTCACTTTAGTGAGAGTATAAGCCCACACTTAGCCTCACACTAAAGTAGAAAAATAAGTCAAGAGAGGTCTAATTATATGATTGTTAGAAGGGTGAAATGACAAAGATCAAGGTGGATGATCAAGCCCCTAGGATCAAAGATCCCATGGAAAACCAACAAAGGCACAAAGAGACATACACATGTGATACCAACACAAGATACAACACTATAAAATTTCAAAATTAATGCAATGATAAGAAAGGACAATGGATCAAGCTTCAACTATTTTTCCAAACGATATAGATCAAGCCTCTAAGGTTGTTTGTCCAAGATATGCTCACACGAGATAGTGTAGTTCAATATGCACTAGGTGAGTGCCAAGGAAAAATGAGAAATAAACAATGGTTTGGTGTAGTTTGATATACATACCAAAAGTTATACTCCCTAATAACTTTGATAAGGTGCCAGAAGCAACAATTGCAAGGCTAGAAAGTTGCATTATACTAGAAACTCATGAAATTAAGGATCCAAAAAGAAATTTATGTTATGCTTGGTGGCTAAGAATTTTGTTTAGGATATTCATAGGGGTTTTTCTTAGTTCATGAAAGGTATCACTTTAGGGAACATCATGTTTGATAACACCATCAAGAGAAGACTAGTCGATAGATAAAATATTTGCAAGCCATAACAGTACCACTAAGAGGAATGTCCTATGTCAAGAACTTGGTCACACTCTTGAAGGAAATCAATCCCATTGTCACCACCAAGAAGATACATAATATGAAGTAATAATACCACACTTTGAACAAGGTCATTTCATCAAGCAAGCAACAAGCAGGAGGAATAATGTCCCCCACTTTAAATAAATTGCTAAACACCATGTTGTGAGAAATTAATTTAAAGTAGAAGATGATAAATTCCAATTGATAAAAGAGACATGAGAGCTTATTTGGAAATCCCTATGCCAATGATATGTTTCCAAATAAAGCTGCATAATGAAAAAGAGGTTTCCCCCCATATGCAATCCAAATATAACACATAATGGATCCATGGATTTGGGATCAATGTATGTCTTTTCTACAATGATATAAACAATCTCAGAATCATAATTAGTCCCCAAATAACTCATGGAACAACAAGAAAAAAAGGAAGAATGAAACATAGAGAGAGAAAACATAGAAGAAGCCTTTTGGGTCAACATGGAAGAGACCTAAATGTGTCAACACTTTGCATTGTCCCAAAAAGGAAACACAACATGCATGAAAAAGACAATGGTTATGACAGATAGAATAATGAAGATACAAATAGAAGAATTTCATGACAGTTTCACTTCCTTTATATCCTTGAACCAATAGAGTGACAAGGGTATTCCAAAGTAAGCTCACAAACATAAAGACACACCAAGTAGCATAGTATAGGGGATCACATTACATACATGCAATAACAAAAAGAACATGAGAATATGAATAGACATAAAGCTAGTATGACACATGTGAGCCGACCAAAAGCAAGTTATTCACATCATATTATAATTATTCAAGAATTCATAATTATATGAGATGATTTTCTTTATAAAAGAAAAGTATGCATAACCCTAATCTTATCTTGAGCAACAAGATAACTCAACAAGATAAGGATGAGAATAATTAACCTAGGAATTAAAATATTACTTAAGTAAAGTTATGCAAGTGTAATTAAATATTAATTACACTAACACCCCCCATAAGTGCAACTTAGGGAGACTAAAAATGTATGCACCTAAAACTAAGATGAATGCAAGAAAACATGAATGGGTCTTGACAACAAGGCCTAATTAGGTACCCATGTACAAATGGAATAATGAGGTAGAGAAGGAAAACCAGGTGGGACAAAACCCCCTACAATGAGATGACTGCTGCAAAGAAGCACTGGAACTCCAATCCGACAAGCAAGGAAAGATATTTTTGTCTACAAGAAACCAAAGCAGAATCATAATAATGTGACAACAGACCCGATGCCACGAAACACTGGAAAACTCACAAACTGGAACAACCCTAGAATCTGTGAAGCAACAGTAGATGAAATGATGACAGAATCTAAAAACTATGTATCTCGATGTCGATGCCAAACTAAGACTAAAACTCTTCCATGGGAGAAAGGACCATAAAGACTCTGTAACATTAACCATAAAAACATGGCCCTCAAACTGAGAAGGATCTAAACCAATGCGGATCAATAGCCATAAACTCCCAATCTGAAGTGTGAACCAATGTGAATCTGATATGTGTCAAGCTAAGACAAGATGTGGCCAAAAGAAACTAAGAAACCAGATACAACCCATGTGAGTTGCCATCAAAACAAGATGGAGATCAAAGTGAAAACTACACTCTAATCAGATTATTATGTGAGAAACCCCCCTGATGGAACTTTATCTTAGTTCATTTATTACAAAAACTTGACGATTGTAAAAGGAGAGAATTCTAAACATGCATAAACAAAAAATAAGATGATGTGGTATTGAAATGAAGTGCAAATATTCAAGTTTCACCTTTCCAACTACAAAAACATCCAAGTAATAATATCCAAAACACCCATCAAGACAAATCTGGAATAATGATCAACCTGGGATAGATATAGAAAAAAGTGCATGGACAACAAAAAAGAGCTCCTCAATACCTTTCCAATGCCGCAAAGAAGACGAAAATCGGAGATCGTGGAAAAAAGTTATGAGCTCGGAAGCCATAAATGAACATCTGAATTCAAACAGAAATAAATGCAGCTAAACAAAATAATACTGAAAAATAAACTACACCACAAGAAAGTGCTCGGAACCAGCTTTTCAACGATATCTTGTTTTCCCGATTTCGATACCGTATGCCAAAGTTATGGCAAAAAGAAAACAACTGCTCCTTGAAGGAAAACTAGGGTTAGGAGGGGGCAAAGAGGGCCGACCATACGCTGACATCATGCTGATGTCAGCACTTCACGAGCTTAAGTTTGATGGCCTGGAGGCCGTCGGGGCAAAAAAGCATCCCCCTACTGGAAAAATTTGCGGCCGCTGGTATATGCTCCTTGTGTTAGAATATTCCAACGCTGGTAGTCGGCCGAGGGCCAGGTGTGGGCCCTTTGTCCACCATAGGACCGTAGCTGCAAGGAGGAAAGCACTCAGGGGCCGGTGGAGGGCCCCCGGTCCTCCATACGACCGGGGTTGAGCTATAGAGGGGCCTGCGGGGGCTGGACCGATGGCGGATGGGCAGACATCGTCGACGGCGGTGGTGGACCGGTGGTCGCCGGGCGGCAGAATCCTTTTACATTGGAGGCGTCGGTGCGAAGATCGAGAAAACCACTTTTTTGACATTTTTTTTATTTTTCGTGCCTCGGTCTGCATGTTAGGGAGGCCATACAGCCCCCCAGTTAATTTTTTTTCCTTCCAGACCAACTTCACCAAAATCGACGAAACGAAGGGTGATCTTAGGGTTTTTGGCTATTGGGAACGCGATGGTGACCTCTGTTTGTGCCAAAAATGCTCTAAAATTTTGACTACCTCCAGAGCTTCCAAAAAATCTCCAAGCTTGAAACCCTCACAGATCTGGTAGATGATGACCAAAATCTACAAAACAAAAGCCAATCCTGACTTTTTCCAGTGCTCTAAATCCACTCTTTCAATTTTTCATAAGAGTCTTGATAAATTTCATGCATAAACAATAATTCCTCTTTGATCACATTCTGTACACACACGAGATCAATTAATATCCCATTGGTAGGCTTGTCATTGATTCCTCTGGCTATGTAAAGAGGACCATTGGGTGTATGTTTGTTTATATCATTTTGTGAGAAAGAAATGTCAAGAGACATTTTAGTTTGACCCTTACAAGGTTGAACATCAACGAATTTGACCATACTCATGTTATTATTGTATTTTGAATACAAATTTTATTTATGAAACATGCAATTGTTTTGGCTAATGAACTTGAATGCAAACAATTTCTGAAAAACTGCAATTCTAGAAATTGATACTAAGCTCTACAAATAGCCATAAATAAAGAAAATAAAGACAAATTTAGAAAATGACCTAGATAGGGACATATTCACCTTAGGGTGAATGGGTCCTTGCATAGGGGTTTGAAAAATTAAGTTTCAAGTGTTTGAGATTATGTTTAAGGTTGTTGTTTAAGGTTGCAAATAGATACTTTCAATTATAGGTTTCCTAATTTTTATGATTGAATATACAAATATAATTTGATGACAAAAAACAAGAAAAATGACAACTTTTTAGATGCAATTTTCTTTGAATTTTATGATGTAAATGATTGAAAAAAATTAATATGGAAACTACAATGTAAAGTGAATGCAATATGTATGCAAATGTTTCTATCTTTGAGAGTTTAAAGGATGCAAAATGTACTTTTAAAACCCTAAATGAAATGAAAACTAAATCAAATTTGAGAAACCCTAAAAAAGATGCAATGTGAACTAATGAATATCCTAGATCTAGGAATTTGAAAGACTACCAAATTAGAAAACTTATAGTGTAAGAATGTCGAGTTCACCAAAATGAAACATCGGAAAAATGAAAGTGGAAGGGAAGGGGGTTCACCAAAATGAAATGACGACATAGGACACCCTCACTTTTCCTAGTTTCATTAGAAAAAGAGATCCTAAGGATAGAATTGACTGTCAACCTTGAGGTGAGTCAACTTAATGGGGATGGGGATCTATTGTTTCCTAATGACAAAAATGACTAAAATGCACTTTGGAAAGATAAAAATAAAATACATAATGAACTCAATTATGTGATGTAAAACTTGAAATGTAGAATATAAGGATAACACAAACAAAAACATAAAATTTCAAATAGATATGAGAAGGGAAAATTGATATGCACCTGACACCAAAAGTGGGTTTTGAGTGTCTTGCAAGGATAGATTTTCCCTAGGGCAAATGGGTCTTTGTACAAGGGTCCAAAATCTTATTTCATAGTCCTTTGATCTTAGATCTTAGCTCCCATGAAAACTTTGTCAACTATATAAAATTTCTCTTTTGATCCAATTTTAGTCCTTCTCCACCTGCAAATCTGCACATACAAAGAGAGGGAAATATGTTTTTTTTGGTTGAATAGGGGTTTGCCTTCGTCAAACCCCGATTTTGTAATTAAACCTTGATGATGAAATAATGAAAAAATGGAAAGAATTTGATGAATGAACAATGTTATGTCACAACTCACCAAACCCTTAATGGTTTCCCTTATAAGACTAAAGTCACACATATCTCTAAGGATTGGATCTTGATTGAATTGGCTTGAATTATTGCTTGTTTGATGCTTGAATGCTTGAAACCTACATCACAATGTTATCTCCAAAACATAATATGAACATAGATGAATCTTGGGATGATGATATCATCTTGATTGTTGTTGTAGATGCTTGATAAATATGCTCTTCAATGCTCTTGACAATAATATTTTCTCTAGGAATGGTTGCATAAAGTGTGTGAGGTTTGAATTGATAAAATAACTATGTATTTATAGGTGTTTATCTAATTTCCCAAAAATTAGATTCCACAAGCTGACATTTGAAACTATGATTTGAATCATTAAAATACCACCAATAACATATTAAAAATTGGATCTTGGCACTTAAGGAGGACCCATTTTCCTTTGGGTGAATGGGTCATGAGACCTAAATCTAGGACACATAATTTCCAAGGTGTTGAAATTAATGTTAACATTTGTTTAATATCGGGTTCCCTTTCAGAAAGTGGGAATAATAAGGCTTAGGAATGAATAATTTAGGAAATTAGAAGCTTAATTAAGTTCAATTAATTAAGGGGACGCAAACAAAGTGTGAAAATGTAAAGGAGTACATTTTTCAACACTACATTTATATATTTATACTTTAACTATAGAAAGGTAAAATTAGCAATGGGGTATTGAAGTAGATTTAGGTCTTAATTCTAGGCTTCTATTTCCATAAGTTGAAATAATTTGGAATCATATACTATCCCTTCCTTCTTTTCTTTCAAGAAGCTTGTTTATTGAGTCATTGTTAGAACTAAGTCCTAAATTCCTAATTCCAACCTTCTACTTCTATAAGTTGAACTACTTTGGCTTCATCTATTGCCCCTTACATTTTTCAAGAAGAATCTTGTTAGAACATGACTCATTTGATCTAAGTAGATCTAATATCCATCAAATCAATAATCACTAACACATCCTACTTCTCTTTTCTTTTCTCCAATGAATTTTAGTTCTCTTAGTAAACATCTTCACTAAGAAATTGATATAGATGGAAATAATTCATAGTATTTTATTAAGTTCTTACATTTACAGGTCACTTGGGCATGTTTACAACAACAAGAACATCAAACTTAAATAGTTATATCAATTACTCAGAGTTTATTCATTATGCTATGTTGATTTTTTTATTTTGATCAATAAATGACCATGTTTTATTTGTAAAAATTAATATTTTCTTCCAAATTTAAGTGTATATCAAAATACAATATCTAAATTAGCAGTTGAACAAAAAGGAGTCTCTCTTTAATTTTTCTACCCATTAAAGAGGAGGAATGCACCAATAGAAGGAATACCAAATTTGTTATGAAATTTGGACGCTAAGTCAAATTTATTTGAGAACATTGCAATTAAATTACTAAAGACTAGTAAACCACGTGAAAGCGCATGAAAAAAATTCATCCTCTATTTGTATATGTTATCCCAATTATTGGACTACAAGAAAGGAATAAAAGATAACTTTGATATTTCTATTGTTGTTAGACTACTTTTCAATTGAATATGACCTTTAATAAACACATTATATATATATATATATATATATATATATATTATATATATATAGAGAGAGAAAGAGAGAGTTGTTGACATTTTTGATAGTGACATGTTTATTCGGAAACATTACAATTGCATTATCAAAGACTAAAAATCCATGTGAAAGTGTATGAAAAAATTTCCTCTTCCATTTATATATGTTACCACAATTATTAAACTACAAAAAAGAAATAAAAGATAACTTTGATATTTCTATTATTTTTATGACTTTTAATAAACACGAGAGAGATGTAGAGATTGCTTTATTATCAACAAAATCTTACTATAATCGCACAGCTATCTATCAATGTACCTATTAAACGTATAAATCCAATTGCTAATCTTAATTCAAACGACAAAGAACCGACATAACTTACTAGTTGTTGAGAGAAGCCCGGGTTTGTTTATAATAGATTTGTCGGTGGGATGGCTGGATACCTTTATTCAATCATACAGTCCCATGGCGATAGGGAACATAATGCGCCTCCACTGTAAACAGCTATTCAATTAGTCTCCTCACTATCATATTAATAATTTGAACAATTCCAAGTGCACATGGGAATTATAGTCAAAGGCGGTTCTAACATTATTAATATGTTAGATTGAAGGATCTCTCAACTTAACTAACCCAGGTCCATTAACTGAATGAAATTAGTTAAGTTTAAATTAAATTATATTTTTTAATAATATTTAAGAATAATAGATTAAATAATTATATGTTTTAAAAAAATATATATAAAGAGGGGTGTATTGTTTAGTTTTATGATTAAAATTTTTGCATAAATTTTGATTGTCTTTGATTTGAAAGTGTGATTTTTCTTTCAATGAAGTGTTTTGGATCTTATATTGGATTTGTGTTTGGCTTAAGATAAAGTTTGCATGTCTCAAATAGGTCAACGATTGTTTACTCATCTTCCGCATCTAGATTTAACCTTATACAAATGTGTGTCTATGCTTTTGTTGTTTGCCTTGGTAACCTCTGTCTACTCTACTTGATGACTAGTAGTATTTTCAAATGTCTTGAAAGGGTGGTTGTTATGTTGCAAGGAGGTGTGTTTTCCTAGGTCAAGCCCATAGAAATATATGTAAAATGATTGAAGATAGCAAGTAGGCACCCTAGAATGATGCACATAGATATGTTACTCCTTTTAGTACACCAAATATAAATATTTTTCTATTGATTGCTCCTTTAATGCTCTAGAATGAGAGAAGACTTGTAGATTTTAACTAATACCTAAAGATGACAAATTAACTCTAATGAATGCCTTTTTTGTTGTTGTTGAGACTATAGGAATTTGGTAGCCCCCCTTATAAATTGTAGTGCACTTGGTAAAAAAAAATTCACATGATTGATGACGCTGGCATGACATGCCCTCTGATACCACAGGGATGGGGGAGACTAGACCTCCTGACCTCTTTCCTGCAACAATATGCTTTAGCCAATCGTGATAGGCCTCCTGCCTCTAATGTGCCTTTAAATAGTAGCACATGCCATCAATTAATTTCATAATTTGTGTACTTTGCTCAAGGAAGGAAATTAAAGAAGATGAATTGGACAAATTTTCAATTTCAATTTTAAAAAGCTAAGGCTCATTTTTGAGACCTTGGAGTCAACTCTACAACCACAAAAAGACCATAGGAATGCAAGTGGTCATATTTAGGTGTATAACAACTACCTCTAGGTAGGTGTACACATGCATGTATTAAATACATGGGTAAGATGAATGTGTGTAGAGTATGTGTGTTTATGGATATAGTGGGGATTAAATATATGAGAATATGTATATATAGGAATGGGTAAAGGATATGGGATTGAACCCAAATTTGTATAAGATTATACCATTTGTCAATACATCATGTATCAAGATATTTCTTTAAGATGAGCATAAAACTAAACGGGAAATGGCATGGGTATGTAAATCTCACCATTACATTTTACTCCCACTTTGAGGAATGTGTGGGTCCTAAAATGATCATGCATCTAAAAGTGTGCAACACTCACAAATAGACATAAAAACATATAAAATGGGGTCCTTATAAAGTAATGGCTCTTATAAGATGTCATTATCTAGGTTCACCCTTTGGCATGCACTCTCCATGGAAACTTGCAAAAAAAGAAAGGAAAACATGCAATGAGCAACTTTTATCTAATAGAAAAAATGGGTACAAAATACCTAGGAAATTGGAAAAACATGAGATGAGTAAAGTTAATAAATTTTACATATTTGAAAAAATAATAATGATGTGTTTGGTTTGATGGCCATGGGATGACAAGGTATGTGGATCACATGGAATGTCATGTGGTATTAGTTTTTGTGATGATTTTATGCAACACATGTCCTACCTAAAAGCTAAATTATATGATTTTTAGTTATAATGCATGCTCCCTTTAAAATTGGTTGTGTCTATATGATGTAAGGGATTGAAGGAGAGGAAAAGATGTACATGAAAGGAAATGAAATGCATGGATAGTATATAATTATGAAGTCATTTAAAGTAATAGTAATAATGAATGCATTGATATTCATAATAAGCATGAAAATATCTAAAATGGTAAATTGTGGAAAGAATATGTAGGTTGGAGATGAATCTATGCATATGAAATTACCCCTAGCATGGGCAATGTGAAATGCTGATGTGGACCTCAATGGCCAAAAATATCTATGTAAGTACATTTAGGTCACTTGAGAAATATATTCCCCCTATGTAGCATTAAAGATCATTAGGACATAAAGGTGTATGCAAGGTAATAGATCCCTACTAGTTTTTTTCCTTATATCTATTTTGTGCCATTGGTGTTTGTGCCCAATGTGAGTATTTTTTTGTCATTGGTGTTTGTGTCCAACCAGAATGTCTTGTCCATGCCATTGGTATTTTTTCCCAATAAGAGTATCTTATTGTGCTATTAGTGTTTGTGCATAATGATTCTTTGAATTATGATCCATCATATGATGTTGATTGAGTTATTTTTGTATTATGTGCATGTTCCTATGGGTTGTGCTTGTCTTGGGGACCAAAAATGAGCTTAGGTTTGGTCACTAGTGAAGACACTAGTAGTAGAGTAAGGACTACAATGCCATGATGGACTACATGGCCTATCTAGGACTTTGGTGCCAAAATAGGATACCTACACTAGACTAGGACTTAAACACTAGAATTGGACACCTATGCCCTTGTGATATTGTCTTTTCTGGTGCCATTGTCCTCTAGTGCCTTATTTTCATCATTTTGTCATCTATTTGAACATTCAACCATTTCTCAAGGAAAATTGGTATACTAAAGTTGCCCCCCTTAGCCTAGAGATTATTCCCATATTTTCACTTCATTAACAAGTGTCATACATTAATCTTTATGGAACCTATTTTTCTTAGAAAGTGTATTGTTGCTTGGAAGAGACCTATCATCATTCTAGTTGGTGGGGGGCTTTTACCTGGACCACTAAGGAAACCTCTTGTGAAGGTTTTCCATTGTGTTTACCTATTTTTTTAGCTAGTTATTCATTGGATTGATGGTGGTTGTTACCATCGTCCTATTCCTTGTTCTAAAAATCGATGGTCAAGTCATATAGAACTGAGAGGTGTTAGCTCCTACTCATTCCACTATTTGTGTGGGTTTCCATGGTGTTTGGTAATGTTTACAAAAGTATCTTGGAGAGAATTTCAGGTCAATTCTTTTGTCATCTTACCCTTGTGTTAGGTTGTGATAGAACATGTTGATGGTGTTTTCTGCATAGGAACAACCTAGATGGAATATGATATCCTATCTCTCTTGAAAGGTAAAATCTCTATTAGCAAGCCTCAAGATATAACCCCAAGGTCTCTAATGTTAGGTCCTGACAATGCAATAAAACAACTCAGTGATTATGTGAAAATGCTGGTAATCACAAGGGGCCTTAGAAAAAAATGTTGGAAGCTCTCAAGTTCAGCAAATATTGCAATGTGAATGATGCTTTTCAATCCTAAGTTCACTAACTCAGCTTTAAAAGAAAAAGAAAAAGATAAAACAGTTGAAAGAGATATTTATTCTAAAGTAACTCCTAAGATCAATTATGAAGACAACATAGCATTCAAAATGGACCAACCCTTGAAACCAATTCCTGCTAAACCTAGATTAAATCTACAGTATCATAGAAAAAATGCAATCTCCTAAGGTATAAATATTTTTAGATCATGAAGCATTCCCACATTAACCCAAATTTGGCATTGAAATGAATAAATACCCACAATTGAACTTCGCACAATAAGATAAAGGCCTAGGATAACTTTACACAGTAACTCACAATCAACAAGTTGCTAAAAGTATGGACCAAGGGTTACTCAAACACTTAGAATACCATATCATAAACACAATTGAACTATAACTATTTCTAAGATCATTCATAAATAACTTACTTAGAGCAATATATCAAAATTTGAAACACAAGAACCATGGATGGAGAAATAACACAAAGAATAACACCAAAGAACAATGTCTTCAATTGTATTTGCTTCACCAAAATGTGCAACAATTCAAGTATCTCAAGTACCACAATGCTTCTCCATAGCTCTAGCGAAAATTCCAAGTCTTTTCTAATTGTCTAACCTTGACAAATGAGGAAAAAACCTTAATTTATAGCATTACATCTTTAGGTCAGCCCAAACATTTTTCAAATTTCCCTCACTTAAATTTATAATAAAACAATAGGAGGTCGGCCTAAAGATTCAAATTTCACAATAAATGTTCTTCTTGGCATGGAATTCAAGGCATAACTAACTTGTCTTTAGATGCAAAATTGGTGTTGATGACACATTCCCCAAGTTAGTCCAGCTGGGTCACCCTTTTTCCCTTTGTCCAAATCATCTCTTCCAGAAATTTCTTTAATCTTCGCAACGACTGGGTCTAGGTCGGCCTGGGTTGGGATAGATATCAAATCAATCCTTGCCTTTATTGAATTTAATTCTCCTGCATATTTAGTCAAGGTCTTTTTCCAACCAACATACAAATTATGATATCTATCCAGACAAGAAATATAGATTGTAGCATCCTCGAATTGATCCTTGATAGTTGGACCCTCAACACTTGGATAATACACCTCATTGCACCAATTCTACAACTGAGGGTATGTGCAGGATCATCATGGAAAAAACAGGCCCTTAAGTGGTGAAAAATTTAGAAAAATCGGAGTTAGACAACTTGATGTAAAAATTTGAATAAGTTATCTATATTATTTGAAAAATATATAAGAATAGAATTTGTAGCAAATTGAATGTAGTTTCTAAACTACTAGGTTTATTTAAAAAAAAAATCTATTTGGTGAAAATTTGAAATTTCAATGTAGTAGTACTTAAATTTCAGGGAAAAAATAAGAAGTAGGTGTCTGTTTGACCACCCTAACAACAATAAAATGATAATATTTTTTTATAAAATTTTAGATATAAGTAGAGGATTCATGTCCTGATGTGATGCATATTTTGTTGTAATTTTTTTCAAAGTAAATAATTAATTATGATTTTTTTTATTAAAACTTTTTAAAAATATAAAAACTCGTATGTTTGACCACCTTAGCTTGGTCAAAACTTCATGAAATTCAATTTTTTTAATTTTTAATCCTATAGTATGCGAAGCATAGAATGTAACGCATGTTTCAAATTCAAAAAATGTGATACTGTTTAAAAGTTATAGATGTTTTTCAATCAACCTATCAATCAAGACTTTAGTCGTAATTCAAATAGAAAATGAATAATAATTATTTATTAAATTCAAAGTAAAGCATAATTTATATTGGTGGAAAGCTGATAATCTCCTTTAAAAACCCTTTTCATTTCATCAATTTTGTGTAAAAAAATTTCGTCAGCCACATACCCTACACATACCCATCATATCGCCACTTTTTGGCCCATCTTGATCTGCACATACCCCTAACCAACATTCAGATGCTTCTGCCCAAACTTCTTCCACCCAGTAACAGTTTCTAGGAAAGCATTGCAACTATCAAAAACCTCTTTTACCTTTTTCTGAGCTTTAGATATTTTCTTTGGTGCCTTCATTTTGAGATCATTTTTGAAATTGAAAGCTTCTATCCATCTCATGACTATATTAGTATTTTGCATTGTGAGGATACCTTCCTTAACCAAAACTTTTGTTGGGACTGCAAGTATTTTCTCCAATTATTTGACAATTGCATCATCTGGATCTTTGCATTCAGTAATAAAATGAACCATATCCTAGGAGAGGAAAGATGATCTCTCATACATTTGCAACACCTTTTCAATCATGTCAGATCACCCCTCTCACTTACACTTTGTAGCCAATTTTGTGTGTCCCTTAGAGAAGACTTCAATCTTTCAATTTTTGAAACTACTTCTTTAGATAACAATCCTTCAGGGAAAGTGGGCCCTTCATTGGTTTGTGATTGCAAAGGTTTGATCAGATGTTGAACATACTTATGAACCTCTCTCAATTGTCTTTGCAATTCCTCCTTTTACTGGGTCTCCTTGTCTAATCTTCTAAGAATAGCTTGAGATGACTCTTGAAAATATTCCTTTTCATGTTCCTTCATGGATGGACCTAGATTAATAGTATGTACTTTATATTCTAAAGGTATTATCTCATCCCTATACTTATTCTTTGCGGGAACAACATGGATAATCCTATTATTCAATTCATCTCTTACAAACTTGGAGACAGTTCTAGCTCTCTTTCTCACTTTAAGCTGGGCCCCCAATTTTCAAGGAACTTGTCCCAATTTGGAGTTTCGTCTTCCACACTAATAGCCTTTTGTTTCAATATTTTCTCTAGCCACTTTGTGGTAGCAAGCTGTTCTGTTTTTGTACCTTTTGATTGATCATTTTGGCAATCATCTGTAACATCTTCCGCATCCTTATTATCTCATTCCTTTTCTAGTTGTTTCTCATTTTCATCTTGCTTATCCTCATGTTCACCTTCTGAGTGTGGCACATCAATATGTTCACTTATTGGATCCCGAGAAGGCATTTCCATAGTAACTTCTAATGTTTCCTCCAGGTATGTGCAAGATCATCATGGAAAAAATAGGCCCTTAAGTGGCAAAAAATTCAGAAAAATCAGAGTTAGGAAACTTGACATATAAATTTGAATAAGTTATCTATATTATTTGAAAAATATGTAAAAATATAATTTGTAGCAAATTGAATGTAGTTTCTAAACTACTAGGTTTATTTGAAAAAAAAAACTATTTGGTGAAAATTTGAAATTTCAATGTAGTAACTTACTTAAATTTCAGGGAAAAAATGAGAAGTAGGTGTCTATCTGACCATCCTAACCACAAGAAAATGATATTATTTTTTCATAAGATTTTAGATATAAGTAGAGGACTCATGTCCCAATGTGATGCATATTTTTTTGTAACTTTTTTCCAAGTAAATAATTAATTATGAATTTTTTAAATTACAAATTTTTATAAAAATAAAAACTAGTATGCCTGACCTTAACTTGGTCAAAACTTTATGAAATTAATTTTTTTTTTAATCCTATAGTATGTGAAGCATAGAATGTGACGCAGGTTTCAAATTCAAAAAATGTGATACTGTTTGAAAGCTATAGATGTTTTTCAATGAACCTATCAATCAGGACTTTAGTCGTAATTCAAATAGAAAATGAATCTAGTAATTATTTATTAAATTCAAAGTAAAGCATAATTTATATCGGTGGAAATTTGAGAATCTCCTTAAAAAACCCTTTTCATTTCATCAATTTTGGGTAAAAGTAAAGTTGTCAGCCACATACCCTACACATACCCACCATATCGCCAATTTTTGGCCCATCATGATCCTGCACATACCCCTTCTTATTTAGTACTTCCTTCAATTCATTCCCGAGGTCACTCAATTGCACATCCCTTGATGTTGACAGCTCTTCATCTTGCATTCACTCATCAGGATTATCAGGGATGCTTCCTTCTCCACCTGGTTGTTTCCTGAGAGCCTCATCCTCTTGATTACTTGGTACATTTTGTGCTAGGGATGAAGAAGGGGAATTATTTCCTATAGTTTCTTACTCTGTATGTTTCATAAGATCATCAATAGGTGCCTCTTCAATATGCCCATCCTCAGTTGCAACCTTTGACTCTCCCATAGGGGACACCTTCTGCTTTGGAGAATTTCTCCTTGCATGAACCTATGGCTTTTCTCTAGAACTCTCAATTTGCACAACTTTGGAAGAAGAAGTTGTATCTTCAGTAGTCTTAGTCTGTTTGGCCATCTTCTAACATTTAGTCATGAGTTTCCTTTTCTTGGTAGGTTGAGGAGTTTCTTCTTCTTCTTCTTCTTCAACAGCTTCTCAAGAGGTTTTCCTTACCTTGGACACAGGCTTCCTCTTAGCTTTCTTCACTTGGGCTTGGTTTCTTTTCCTTCTTTTTAGAGTGAGAGGTCTATTTTCTTCTTGATCATCTTCATTTTGAGGCTCAACAACATCATCTTTAGTAGCGTATGTGTCTTCTTCTGAATTTGATTTGAGATTTCCCATCAAGTCATAAGTAAAATTTGTACCATTTCCTTGTAACTCCAAGACCTTATGTTTGACCCACAACCTAGAATATTTCCTCACCGGGTTAGTTACTTGATCAAGATCAACTATTTCTTCCTCTCACCAATTGATAAGTGGCAGGGGTTGGTTTCTATAGGGCTCATAGTCATGATATTGTACAAGATCCTCTCCATCATCATCAACTTGATCTGGTACTTGATCTACCGTGTAAAGTGTAATTAGTTTTAGGGGTAACCTAGAAAATCTTCCTTTTATAACTTCAAACCCATCTCTACAGTTAGCCCAATAATCTTCTATGTGATCCTTATGTCTATATTCCCTATTGGCTAACTTTTTTTCCTTTCCATAGGAGTCAAAAATATCCCTATTCGTATGTGAATATAAATTAAATTGCACCATCTCCTTTTCTGTTTATTGGGCACTTTGGATGGAGGGGCAGGCTTCCAGAGTACCAATCCTTAATGGAAACTAACCTCCAAGTATTGGTTTATGCATTCCCTTTGTTACTACATCAAAGGCCACCATTTGCCTTGATACCTCCATTACAATAAGTTTGTTTGTTGGATATCTTGGCAGCCTCAACGGTACTACTGGAGTTCCTTGTATTTTGATGTAAGAAAACCTCTGAAATTGGATAAACCACTGCCCATATCTACTGATCAATTCCATTCCATCTGCTGACATTCTTACATGAAGAGCACCTTGTAGTAGTCTTGGGATATACATGAAGAAAGCATCATTTTCTCTCCTATAATATGTTTTCTTGAATTGGAGCCAAGGATAGACATCCCATACGTTATTCATTCTAGGAACCCCTTTGCAATTGGATATGTGCAGGATCATGATGGGCCAAAAAGTGGTGATATGATGGGTATGTGTAGGGTATGTGGATGATGAATTTTTTTTACCCAAAATTGATGGAATGAAAATGGTTTTTAAAGGAGATTCTTAGCTTTCCACCAATATAAATTATGCTTTAATTTTAATTTAATAAATAATTATTCTTAATTTTCTATTTGAATTATGACTAAAGTCCTAATTGATAGGCTGAATGAAAAAGATCTATAGATTTCAAATGGTATCACATTTTTTGAATTTGAAGCATGTGGGACATTCTATGCTTCACATAATATAGGATTAAAAAAGAAAAAAAATGAATTTCATGAAGTTTTGACCAATTTAAGGTGGTCAGAAATATGAGTTTTTATATATTTTTAAAGTTGTAATAAAAAATTCATAATTAATTATTTACATGGAAAAAAATTGAAAAACAATATGCATCACATCAGTACATGAGTCCTCTACTTATATATAAAATCTTATAAAAAAAATATTATCATTTTATTGTGGTTAGGGTGGTTAGACAGACATCTACTTATTTTTTCCCTGAAATTTAAGTACTTGCATTGAAATTTCAAAATTTCACCAAATAGATTTTTGTTTTTTTTAAAATAAACCTAGTAGTTTAGAAAATACATTCAATTTTCTACAAATTCTATTCTCACATATTTTTGAAATAATATAGATAACTTATTCCAATTTTTACGTTAAGATGTCTAACTCTGATTTTTTTGATTTTTTCGCCACTTAAGGGCCTATTTTTTCCATGATGATCCTGCACATACCCAACTTAGGTCCTGATATTTATTCTTACTCGCTAACATGTAGAAAAGGTAAGAAGTAATTGTGAAAAAATTGGTATCTTATACACTCCTCAATTGCATGTGCAAATTATCACTCAAGATACCTACCCAGTGATAATGTTTTCTACCCATGATCTAATTGATTGGGTAGAGCATTCAAGTCCTAAAGGTGAATGCTTCCTATAATCCCATCACCTTCCTAGGAGTTTGATAATATCAAGCTAGTCCATTTTGAAATCACTCCTATGTAATTGCTTTGGGAGTTTGGAATAATGTGGCTTTGGTTTAGCAATCTAAGAGTTGTTCATCATATCCAAAGCCCTGGAGGGATCTTTAGCACAAAAATCCTCTGCTTCTCTCATGTTTATCTCCTTAATAAGCTTGTGGTGGGAAGCAATATTGGAGGTCTCAGCTATAGATTCCTTAGTCAGAATGGCCAAGAACCTTCCTTGTGGACCCACTATTATTCTCCTATTGGCATCATAATGTTTTGCACATTCTAAGACCAATTCTAGGCACAACAATATAGGTGGAAACCCTACTGCCTTGGCCAAGCTTATGTCTGTAATGATTTGTGTCTATTGGGAGGGTGCATTGTGAAACATCCTTTGTTGGAAATTATCATGATCAATATGTCCCATATTTGTATCAACTATCTTAGACCATGTAGAGGAGATATTTGACTCTAGCCATATTCCCTTGAAGTCATACTTCATTCTTTCTGCCCTCTTCTTGACCTCCTCTTGTTTAAGTGAGGCCTTTGTCTTGGAAGTCTTTCCTAGACTTAGATCTACCTGCATCTATTAGAAAAATATGATAATCACGAAGATGCCAACCATGATCAAAACAACCTTAAAAATAAAATGCACAACATGCTCTTTATTAACCTTAAAATCCAATGATAATATCTTAAAAGCATAATGAATCTCGAGATTTCAAGGGTCAGCAAAAATTTTGGAAATTCTACCCCAAGGAAGATTATCTGGAAGAACTAGAACCCGAAAAATCCACCCTCGGATGAAATCCTTGAGGGGTCTTGTTTCACATAAAAATTGGGTTGCAAACTTCTTCCAAATAACACATGATCCTTTCTCAGCAATTGATAGCACAAGATTTAAACCTTGTTTCACTCCCACAAGAACTCAGGATTTCAGGGATTGGGAGGAGTTGTAAAAAATCTTCCTTTCAGCAGATTCTCTAAGAGAATTAAGGTTTCGGGAATTCCATCATAGGATGGAATTCTCGAAGGATATATCTCAGTGTAGATTTAAGTTACAAACCACGCTCCTCAATGAAACATGATTACTTTCACAATGACTAGTGTTGTCACATCTGAACTTTTTTTTTCCTCTCACAATTCCTTTTGTATTTTCACACCTAAATGGACTTGGAGAATCCAAGGTTGAGTGGATTTTCCAAAGGAATTTCCTTAGGGAAATCCACAGTGTGGCAAAATCTTTGAAAATAATGATGTCCTCCAGAATCAATCTTAAAGCAAAAATGAAACATTTCAAGCCCGGTTCGAACTCAAACTTGGGCATAACAGTTCCTAGACAACCCTTGGAAATTTGCAAGGTGAAAGGATTCGAAAAATCCTCAGGGCATAAGAATTTCTGAGAGGATTAATCCTTAAAAAATTTGAGGGTAGTAGAAGTCTCCGAGGTGGATCTAACTTTGAGTATTCTCAAGATTTCCTTTATGTTTTCAACTTATACGCAAAACTTAAGTGTTGTTCTCTTCATATTTCAATCCAAAATTATGATTCCTAATTCACAACCAAGAATCAAAGTCTATTCCTTTACTCCATAAAGAAAACTGAAACATCTCACCAAAGTACCCCATTTCCCTTTATCGAATTTGAAATTCATATGAGCTAGGGAACGACAAGAATGGCTAGGGTTGATGAATCACCATTTATATTGAACATCATACAATCAACTTGTATAATTGGCATGAATTCGTAACTTACAAAAGGATCTAGGAAGCACCCCCCAAAGCTCCAATTCACACAAAACACAAAGCCCTAGCTTATGACTATAAATGGACAATGATGGAAGAGGCAAACCCTAATGTAAGAATGAAACACCAACCAAACCTAGTCTAAGGGAGCCTACAAAACTCACCAGAGTCTATGCAAACAAAAAGAAATACCCATCCGCAGACACAAGCCACCATGAAGGCACAACAACAATGTGAATATACCACTTAGCTTTCATACAAAGATAAAGCTCAATTACACACACAAAATAAAAAAGGGTCAAAACCCTACCTTTGGAGGGAAAGAGCAAGATGTATTGGTGAATTCAAATTAAAACGCCAAAAGCTAGGTTTGCACACCAAATGCGATCACCAACTTGAGGAGGAATGAACTCTTTGAATGAAACAAGCCACAATTAAAAATGACAAAGAAACACTCAAAAAATCTCCTAAATAACCTCCTAAGACCATAATAATTGCTCCTACTGACTGGTCATAAATGCAGTGACAAGACTCCTGAAAGCTTGGAAATGCGACAGGGAGGTGGACTCAGAAAATTCGACTGAAGCCGGATTCCTTGGGAGAAACAAAGCATGGAAAATCCAAGATACTCTGGATTCTCCAAGAGTACTCACTCCTTGGAAAATACGCCTATAGGTAGAATCTCAGAAGGGTAATCCCTTCGAAAAATCTGACAAAGGAGGAAATATCTGAACCTCACCTGGACTTAGCCCATTTTCCTACAAATGGAATTTTAGATGAAGGCATGGAATTCCAATGATAGCCTAAGATCATAGTACTGCAATCAAAGACCCCTAAGTGCAGGTAAAACATTAATTCCTTCAAGCTTACAAAAGGTCAAAATTAGAGGAACCTATCCCTTAAGGGGAAAAGGTTAGACCTAAAGAAAAACCAAAGAATGAAAGTGAGAAAAAGAGGGTCCCTACCTCAGGTGGGGCATGTGTACAAAAAGTGCACAATGAATGGTGACTCCACCGAGGAGATGCTTTAGAGATTTCAATGACAAACTGGAATCAAGAACCCAAAACTTCTAGTTTTGACCCCTTTGTGATGTCAAGTTTTAAACTAAAGTCTCAAAATCAATGGACAAGAGAATCCTTCATGTGCTCATAATACTAGTGTGTGCAGATGTATTCATTTCCCTCCCTTCGCTACTACAGAAACCTACCTCAGTCAGGCTAAGCTACATATAGATTCTGACTCCAAATCACGCTGTATAGAGCCTCATTGCCAGTCAGGCATCTACAGCCCCGACAAGGTTATTGTTGTGATTCTCTCGAGCATAGCTCTACTGCCAGCTAGGCATCCATAGCCCCGGTAGAGATATTCGGTTCCTTCTGAAAATTTGAATTCCTGTTTGATATGCAATATTTTCTTTTCCTTTACTTTCTGATATTCTTTTTACTTTGTTTCAACTTGTGAACAATGAAGTTCACACTTAGGGTTGAGAATCACAATGGTGTTGAAGCAGGAATAATTTTTTTCACTTAATTGGACCTTGCAAGGAACCTAGAACAACCTCAATATTCTTAAGATGTTTGTAAAATGTAAGATCCAATCACATTCTGGAACCAACTTAATCCAATGACCTATCCACTTTAAGAATTTAACACATGTGACATTGGATAAAGGGGGTTCCCACCATTTCATCTTGGAAGAATGATTAAAGTTTGTAAAGGAAATACTTGAAAAAAACCCCAAATGAAGAAGCAATTGATGTGTAAGTCTGCCATCTTCCCAAACCAAAGAGAAGAAAAACCCTAAGCCAAAGTAAAGATAGAAAACAAAACAACCTAAACTAACCAAAGCAAAAGGCGAGAGCAAACCAAACAAGACAAGCGAAAAAAAAGAAAACACCTACCCTAACTATTTATAGGGACATGTTGTAAACAACTCAATTGAGGAAATAATGCTTCAAATGCTACCCATTGATTGGAAATGGGACATCTTCTCCAACAAGAGTTTTAAGGAAAAAATAATTATCCCCTAGGATCTTAGAAATCTGATAGGGGCCAAGCCACAATTTGTCAAACTTACTATGCTCCCCTTTCTTTTCACGTGCCCTTTCCCAGTACAAGACTAGGTCTGAAATCCTGAAGGCTTTAACCTTAGCCTTACGATCAAACCACCTTTTAACAACACCCTGATGTTTAGAAAAATTTTCCAAGGTTGCATCCCTTTTCTCTTCCAATTGTATCAATTCAGCCAGATGGGCTTCTAAACATTCCCCTTCATCATAATACTCATTAATGAACTGGCGAGTTGGAATCCTCAATTGGATAGGGAACATGGGTTCAAGTCCATACACAAGGTGATACTGAGATGTTCCTAAGGATGTCTTTGTTCAGGTATGATCAACCCACAAGGAAAATATCAGTTGGGTGTGCCAATCCTTAGGATTCCTATCAAGCAACATATAGATCATAGTTAGGAGGTTCTTGTTGGTGGACTCAGCTAGGCAATTCCCATGGGGGTATCAGTTTGAAGAAAACTTAATAACGATAGCATGATCAAATGCCCAGCCCAAAAATTTCAACAAATTAAATGCAGGACCATTGTAGCATACCAAAGAAAATTGACAACCAAAGTGATTAATAATACCCAATTGAAGGAAATTGATCATTACCTGTGTAGTACACTGTTTGCAAGCAATAGCTTCAGTCCACCTAGTGAAATAATCAGTAACAATGAGGATATACCTATGTCCCATAGAAGATGGAGGGTTGATTGGACCGATGAAATCCACACCCCACCATTCAAAGGGTTTTGCCTTGATAACCAACTGTAGTGTAAGAGAAGAACGCTTCTCTTTAGTGGCACACATATGGAAAACATGAAAAGATCTCAAATGGTTGTGTTAATCCTTAAATAAAGTGGGACAGTAATAGCCTGCCCTTAAGATCTGATGTGTAGTGGCAGGTCTAGAACCATGGCCTATGCCATATTTGTCATGGAATTTTGTCATCACCTGTGCTGCTTCTTCTTTTCCCAAGCACCGCAAATAGATGCCCTCATGATTTTTCTTGTATAGAATGCCTCCTTGCAGTATGCAATTGTCACTTTTCAAGCACATGACCCTTCATTGTACCGTGTTCAAATGATTAGGACATTTTTGGTTTAGTAGATAATAAACAATATCATTATACTATTCATCTGGAGACACATCATGAAGGTGATATTGTTGTGCAACAATATTTGGTCCCGTTTCAGCCATTGTTTGTGTTAAAGCTTGTCCCCTCACCAGCTTGATTGGATGAATTTCTATATCATATTCCTATAAAATGGTGACCCACTTGGCCCTTCTCTCTCCCATCTCATTTTGCATCAGCAAGAGCTTCACGGCTAGGTTTGGCACAATAGCAAAGACCTTATTCCTTAGGATATAATGTATGAACTTCTTAACTCCTCAAACCAAAGCTTAAGCATGTTTCTCCACATTTTGATATCTCAGCTCAACATCCATGAGAGGGGTACTCATGAAAGCTATAGGATGCTCATTCCCCTCATTTGATTTCTAGATCAACATGCTTGCACAAGAATGATCATAGGCAAAAGAATATATGTAAAATGGCTTCTGATAATTAGGACTGACTAATACTGGTGTAGCAGCTATGGCCCTCTTAATTTCATCAAACGCTTGCTTAGCTTCAATAGTCCACTCCATTTTTTCATCCTGCTTGAGAAATGCATTTAGTAGCTTCACTATTTCTGTAAATCCTGTGATGAATTTTTGAACAAATTTAATCTTTTCAAAGAAAGACTTCATCTCCATTTTGCTGGTAGGTGGCTGAATTTTAAGGATAGCCTGAATTTTGTTAGGATCAATTGAAATTCCATGCTCAGAGATGACATATCCCAGGAGCTTCCCTTCAGTTACTCTGAATATACACTTCTTAAGATTAAGGGAGATGCCAAATTCTCTGCATCTCTAAAATAATTTGCACAAATCTAAAATGTGGTCACCTTTGTTCTTAGAGAAAACCATAAGATAACCCATATAAATAATAATACATTTTCCTATGATGTCCTTACTAGCAATATCCATCGCCCTCTAGAATGTGGCCCCTGCATTGATCAATCCAAAGGGAATTCTCCTGTAAGAAAATGTTCCCCACTTGGTGGTGAGGGTAGTCTTATGCCTATCTTCGTATTCGACCATGACTTGATTATAACCAGAGTAGCCATCTAGGAAGGACATCATTTGAGATCCATTCACAATTTGTAAAACCACATCTAATGAAGCAACTAGATAGTTATCCTTTTCGAAAGCTCGATTGAGATTTCTAAAATCCACACATAATCTTATCTCCCCATTCTTCTTACAGAATGGAACCAAATTGGCTACCCATGTAGAGTGTCTAACTGGGAAGATGATTCGAGCAGACAATAATTTCTACATCTCTTTCTAATTAATAGGTTCCAACAACGCATTGATAGGCCTTTGCCTCTGCTGGAAAGGTCTTGCTCCAGGCTTCAAGGGAATGGTGTGTGTAATAATGGAGGTGTCATAAGTCTTCAGATCTTCATAAATCCATGCTATGACATCCTAATAGGAATGTAATGCATCTATCAGTCCTTTCCTCTCTTTTGGAGTGAGCACCTTTCCAATGATAACATTTTTGACATCATTGGGAGTACCCATGTTGTAAGCCTCACACTAGATATCTATTGAATCTATCTTCTTCTACTGATCTTGATCCTTTATCTTGTCAAGGTAAAAAATCCTCTCTAGCTACACCATCCCCCTTGGGAGTGTGTTTGTTTTCAAATTGAGAACTCCTTCCATATCTAGATTTGCTTCCTGGTGTTCCATCTCATCAATCACTTGTGAAGTGAACACATCAGAACTGGTTATGAAATCTAGGATATTCTTGTCATCCTCAAACACTTGGAAATTCGTAACATTTTTAGGTACAGAAGGAACTAGTGTTAATTCAACAGTTTTTTTAATCCAGATAAGGATAGGGGCTCCAATGTACTAGTTGCTTGGGCTAGAGCATCTGTAGTGTGATTCTTGGCTCTAGGAATCATTTGAGGATTAAATGCATCAAAACTTTCAATCAGGTCTGATACTCTATGCCGATAGTTAGTCAGTCTTTTGTCATGAAAAGAATACTACCTTCTAACCTATTTTACTACTAACTCAGAGTCTCCAAACAGTTGTAGTTTTTTGAAATTCTTCTTCAGATCCATGAGCAATCCATGTATCAGTGCCTCATACTCATCAACATTATTAGTGAGCTGAAACTACAATCTATGAGCAACAAAAAAAAGTTTTCCCAGTCGGGCCTATCAATTTGACTCCCACACTTGCACCTTTCTTGCACTTTGAACCATCAAACCGTAGAGTCTAGATTTTGGTAGAAGAAGTACCTTTAGAGTCTTTGTTACTCCCACCTCTTCTAGATAAAGGGTCATCCTACATGATTGGGTCTTTCCTCTTTCGATCCCTATGAACTTCTTGTATCTCAAGTCTAATTGTTGGGGTGGATTAATGCATCTTTTAATCTGCTCAATGGTAGTCTAGCAGAGACAACACTCAAGCTAAAGATGAGAGGCATTATGGAATCTTCACTGATTCAGAAGCAACAACTCCTTAAATTTCATTTGTCTTCCCAAACTTATCTAATCCTCGATGCACTTCTGAATAAATTCCTAAAAAGTTGTTGAACAGTCCAAGATTACCGTCACCTAATTCAGAATCTTCATCAGTTTCTACAAGAGCCTCAATGCTATCAAAATACTAAGCCAAGTTCCTAGGTACATCCTGCATCATTAGAACCTCCTCCACTTTTGATTCCTCAACAACAACGGCTATGACAGTTTCCTAAGCTTGTTTCAAAAATTAACACTTCATTGGAGGTATTCTGATATTCAGTAATTAAGTACCTCAATTTGGATTCTCTCTCAATCCTAATCTGGTTCAGAAATCCCTTCCACGAAATCCACATAGAAGAGTGATCCATTGAAGTGTACCCATTGAGGACTCTCATGAAATATCTTCCAAGGAACATTCAATAGGAATCAGGTATGTCAGCCACCTAGATATTAATAACTTGTTGCACACGCGGGTATGATGCTACCTGCATTGGGATCATATTTAATTCTCCCACTACGCTCATGTTAGTTTTATCCAATTGAGTTACTTTGTGCTAGGAGGGAGCATGAGTGATTCCAAGATTTTATAGACCGATAATGGCATTAGATTTATCGATGCACCAGAATCTAACAAATAGTTATACAGATTTTTGCCAAATATCCGAATAGAAATCAGAAAAGGGGGAGTATCCTACTTGATTTTGAATAAACTTACTAGAGAATCAACATCAACCACTTGAATCTTGTCCTTTTATTTACTCCTATCCTTCATTTGTACTTGTGATTTCTCCTTGGCAGGTTGGGTATTCTAATTTGGGATTGATTGAGAATTTTGCGTTCTTTCAGCTATGTCTTTGACCACTGGCTCAGTAAAACCAACTTTCTTGACAACAGGATCTTGTGAAAACTTTATGGATGCATGATCATTTAAAGAGCTCAACACAACACTCTGAATAGGTAGAACTCTTTGCAACTCAAAGGATGAAAGGCTCATAGATTCACTTTCTTGAGCTCCTCTACTACATACTCTCCCATCTGGAACACAGTCATATTAGATTGGTGACCTTTCAATGAAGTTCATTGTTGATCCTTGGAAACCTCTCCTTTTGAAGAATCATAAGATCCTCCTCTAGAGAAATATTTCCTTGGCACATGAGGATATGGAGGATTATTACTGGAGTTAGGATCAAGAGTGTTGAAATTGTTCGGGGGTGTGGATGTGGTAAATGGTTCACCAACTTTCCTATTCCTTAAATCATATGGCCTAGTTCTCTGGTGAAACATGTGAACTTCATCTATTCTCTGTTCTTCTTCATCCAAAGGACCATTTTCTACAGCTCCATCATTTTCAAATAACTCTGATATTGACTCTTCAATATATACTTGTTCTGGTTTTGCACTTTTCTTTGTGGACTCTTCTTCAGGAACATTCTCTTCTCCTCTTGGGAAAGGGGCATGGTTCAACACCAACACTGGTGAATCATAAGGATCCAAGGGTACTATTTCTTAACCATGTGAAGAACCTCTTGTAGCATCTTTCACCACCATCTGAAATATAGCTACAACTATTTGGAACTTAGGACACTAAAATTTTGAATGTTGGGTTGTCTTGTGAAGTCGGTAATACCCTTTCAGAGAAGCCTCAACCAAGAGAACTATACTAGTGGACTTTTTTGGATTGCTAGGAAGATCCAATGGTGTAGGAACTCCCCCATTGTTCAGTCTGGTGTTCCAGGCTCTATTCTGCCTTGGTGGTGGCCTCCTATAAAAAATTTGTCCCGATGATTGACCTGATGACTAACCTCTATCATAACCTTGGCCATGACCTTGCACAAACTCCCTACTATCTCTATTATAGAAAACTCTCTATTTTCCCTATTATCTCTATTATAGTTAGATTGGATGCTTCTTTGAGCAACATGTAATTGGCTATTTTGGTTCCTCGAGTAGGTGACATCTATAGATAGTTTTTTAACTTGTTCTATCAATTCATCTAACCTCTCCTTGTCTGGATCACTTGGTGGTGACATAAAATTTGTAGAATTTTGTAGATAAACTGCATGAGAACCTTGATTTAGAGACTAATTTAGTACCTCAAATTTTGCAAATAGCTTGGGATGTTGGCTTGTTGTTGAGGAAAAGGTGTCTGACCTAAATTATGTGAATAATTTGGTACAAGGGATGCTTGATTCAAAGGGGGTTCCGAGTGAGGAACTATGGGTAGTTGTGGGACTAGATTCATGATTGGAGTCTAATTGGTTATGGCCTGGTTTATGGCCTGGACTTGTCCTAGATGAGTAGTTGGCCCTAACAATGGAAAAGGTCCTTACAAATGTTGCCTCAAATATGTACTTTCCTTAACTTCCTTTGTATATATGCATCCAACAAAGTAGCAGGGGGATTGTGTTTCCACTTGATGAAAGTAGAGGTAAGGCTATCCAATGTATCATAGTAAACCTCTCTTGTTGTGGCATTATCCACATCATAGGGTGCCTGCAACCAGGTGTAACCATGATGGAACCTATTGTTGAAACACCCTATTGGCTCATTGAATTCTCTTTTAACCTTAGTAAATTGAAGGTACAACTCATTAGCACTGATAGGAATCTTGAAATTAATCAAAAAGGCATTCTCCAACTAAACCCAATTGGTTAGAGAGCTAGTTGGTAAGTGATTGTACCAGTAAAATGCCTCTTCACCTAAGGAATATGGGAAAATCCTACATGCAACATCCTCATGATTAATTCCCCTATCCCTAAGGGATGTTTGGAAGATCTAATGTGCTCCTTAGTTGTTCTATTGGGGTCACCCACATGGAACTTGGTACAAAAGTACTTTGGATTTTTAGGCATGACATTGTAGTTGTTAAAGAGCAAAGGTGAAGGGTTATTTTCCAAAAAAATCCATTGGTGGAGGTGGAAGTGGTTGATTAACCGATGATTGGGGCTATTGAATGGGTGTGGGATGAGGTTCAAGGGGAGTGGGCTCAGTGGAGATTGGCTCAGAATCTAATGATGAAGAGGAAGATGATGGCCAGATGGGTGAAGATGATGATGCTCCTACTATTTTGGTCCTTCTTGACCTACTTGGGGCTCCTAGCTCTTGAAAATATACTTTTGTTGTAGACCTTGTTTGTCTCTTGAATCTTTGGGGAGATATTGATGATAGAAAATGCTCCAACTTGTTGACTCAGCCCTCCTTCTAGCACCAATTTGTTGATGGTGTTTTCTACACAACAAAAACTAAGAAAAATAACGATATCCTATCTCTTTTAAAAGGTAAATCTCTATTAGTAAGCATCAAGAGATAAACCAAAGGTCTCTAATGTTAGGTCTTGAAAATGCAATAAAACAACTCAGTGATAATGCAAAAATGTTGGTAATTGCAAGGGGCCTTACAAAAAAATGTTGGAAGCTCTCAAGTTCATCAAATATGGCAATGTAAATGATGCTTTTCAATCCCAACACTAACTTAGCTTTAAAAGAAATAGAAAAAGATAAAAGGGTTGATAGAGATATGTATTCTAAACTAACTCCTAAGATCAATTATGAAGACAACATAGCATTAAAAAAAAACCAACCCTTCAAACCAATTCCTCCTAAACCTAGATTAAATCTGCAATATCACATAAATAGTGTAATCTCCTAAGGTATAAAGATTTTCAAATCATGAAGCATTCACACATCTACCAAAATTTTGCATTGAAATGAATAAATACCCACAATTGAACTTAACACAATAAGATATAGGCCTTGGCTAACTTTACGCAACAACTCACAATCAACAAGTTGCTAAAAGTATGGACCAAGGGTTGCTCAAACACTTAAAATACCATATCATAAACACAACTGAACTACAACTATTTGTAAGATCATTCATAAATAAATTACTTAGAGCAATATATCAAATCTGAAACATAAGAACCATGCATGGAGAAATAACACAAAGAATAACACCAAAGAACAATGTCTTCAATTGTATTTTCTTCACCAAAATGTGCAACAATTCAAGTATCTCAAGTACTACAATGCTTCTCCAAAGCTCTATCTAAGATTCCAACTCTTTTCTAATTGTCTAACCTTGACAAATGAGGAAAAAGCCTCAATTTATAGCATTACATCTTTAGGTTGGCCCAAACATATTTTAAATTTCACTAACTTAAATTTATAATAAAATAATAGGAGGTTGGCCTCAAGAGTCAACTTTCATAATAGATGTTCTTCTTGGCATGGAATTCAAGGCCTAGCCGACTTGTCTTCACATGCAAAATTGGTGTTGATGACACATTCCCCAAGGTATTCAAGTTGGGTTGCCCTTTTTCCCTTTGTCCACATCATCTCTTCCAAAAATTTCTTTAATCTTCTCAAGGACTGCATCTAGGTCAGCCTGGGTTGGGATATATATCAAATCAATCCTTTCCTTTATTGAATTTAATTCTCCTACATATTTAGTCAAGGTCTTTTCCCAATCAACATAGAAATTATGATATCTATCCAGACTAGAAATGTAGATTGCAACATCCTTCAATTTATCCTTGACAGCTAGACCCTCAACACTTGGAGAATACACCTCATGCCACCACTTTTGCAACTGACCAAAATTTAGATGCTTCTACCCAAAATTCTTCTTCCTAGTAACAGTTTCTAGGAAAGCATTGCAATTGTCAAAAACCTCTTTTACCTTGGTATGAGCTTTACATATTTTCTTTGGTGCCTTAATTTTGAGATCATTTCTGAAATTGAAATATTCTATCCATCTCATTAGTATATTAGTATTCTACATTGTGAGGACATCTTCCTTAACCAAAACTTCTGTTGGGACTGCAAGTATTTTCTCCAATTCTTTGACAATTGCATCATCTAGATCTTTGCATTCAGTAAGAAAATGAGCCATATCCTGGGAGAGGAAAGATGATCTCTCATACATCTGCAACACCTTTTTAATCATGTCATCACCCCTCTCACTTACACTTTGTAGCCATCCTTGTTGTCCCTTACAAAAGACTTCAATCTTTGAATTTATGATGTTGCTTCTTTAAATAACAATCCTTTAGGGAAAGTGGGCCCTTCATTGCTTTGTGATTGCGAAGGTTTGATCAGATGTTGAACATACTTATGAACCTCTCTCAATTGTCTTTGTAATTCCTCCTTTTCCTAGGTCTCCTTCTCTAATCTACTGGGAATAGCTTGAGATCACTCTAGAAAATCTTCCTTTTCTTGTTCCTTCATGGATTGACCTAGATTAATAGTATGTACTTTGTAGTCTAAAGGTCTTATCTTATCCCTATACTTATTCTCTATAGGAACAACAACATGGATAATCCTATTATTAAATTCATCTCTTGCAAACATGGAGATAGTTCTAGCTCTCTTTCTCTCTTTAGGCTACCTCCAATTTTAAAGGAACTTGTCCCAATTTGGAGTTTCATCTTCCTTAATAATAGCCTTTTGTTTCAAAATTTTCTCTAGCCACTCTGGGGCAGAAAGCTACTCTATTTTTGTACCTTTTGATTGATCATTTTGGGAATCATCTGTAACATCTTCCACATCCTTATTATCTCTTTCATTTTCTAGTTGTTTCTCATTTTCATCTTGCTTATCCTCATGTTCTCTTTCTGAGTGTGACACATCAATATGTTCATGTATTGGAGGTTGAGAAGGCATTTCCACAGTAACTTCTGATGTTGCCTAGACTTATTTAGTACTTCCTTCTCCCTCAATTCCTTCCCAAGGTCACTCAATTGCCCATCCCTTGTGTTGACACCTCTTCATCTTGCATTCCCTCATCAGTATTATCAGGGATGCTACCTTCTCCACTTGATTGTCAATGTTCCCTGAGAGCCTCACCCTCTTGATTACTTGGTACATTTTTTGTTGGGAATGAAGAAAGGGAATGATTTCCTGTAGCTTCTTTGTTTGTTTCTTTCATAAGATCATCAATAGGTGCCTCTTCAGTATGCACCTCCTCAACTAGAAACTTTGACTCTCCCACAGGGGACACCTTCTTGTTTGGAGAATTTCTCCTTACATACACCTGTGGCGTTTCTCTAGAACTCTCAATTTCCACAACTTTGGAAGAAGTAGTTGTATCCTCAATAGTCTTAGTCTTTTTTGCCATATTCTGACCTTCAGTCATGAGTTTCCTTTTCTTGGTAGGTTGAGAAGTTTCTTCTTCTTCTTCAACAACTTCTCTAGAGGTTTTCCTTACCTTGGACACAAGCTGCCTCTTAGCTTTCTTCACGTGGGCTTGGTTTATTTTCCTTATTTTTAGAGTGAGAGGTCTATTTTCTTCTTCATCATCTTCATTTTGAGGCTCAACAACATCATCTTTAGTAGCCTTCGTGTCTTCTTCTGAATGGGATTCAAGATTTCCCATCAAGTCATAAGTAAACTTTATACCATCTACTTCTAACTCCAAGATCTTATGTTTGACCCACAACCTAGAATATTTTCTCATTGAGTCAGTTACCTAATCAAGATCAACTACTTCTTCTTCTGACCAATTGACAAGTGGCAAGGGTTGGTTTCTATAGGGCTCATAGTCATGATATTGTACAAGATCCTCTCCATCATAATCAAACTAATCCGGTACTTGATCCACCGTGTAAAGTCTAATTCATTTTAGGGGTAACCTAAAAAAGATTCCTTTTATAACTTCAAACTCATATCTACAGTTAGCCCAATAATCCTCTATGTGATCCTTGTGTCTATATTCCCTATTGGATAACTTTTCTGCCTTTCCATAGGGGTCAAAATTATCTGTATTGACATGCAAATATAAATTAAATTGCACCATCTAAATCTCTACATACTAGGCACTTTGGATGGTGGGGCAGGCTTCCAGAGTACCAATCCTTAATGGAAACTCACCCCCAAGTGTTGGTTTATGCATGTCCTTTATTACTTCATCAAAGGCCACCATTTTCCTTGATACCTCCAAGCAAAATAAGTTTTTTTGTTGGATATCTTGGCAGCCTCAACAGTACTACTGGAATTCCTTTTATTTTGATGTAAGAAAACCTCTGAAACTGGATAAACCACTACCCATATCTCCTGATCAATTCCATTGCATCTGCTAAGATTCTTCCATGAAGAGCACCTTGCAGTTGTCTTGGGATATACATGAAGAAAGCATCATTTGATCTCCTATAGTTTGTTGTCTTGAACTAGAGCTGAGGATAAACATCCCATACGTTATCCTTTTTAGGAACCCCTTTGTAACTTAGGCCTTTATATTTATTCTTACTCGTTAACATGTAGACAAGTTAAGAAGTCATTATGAACACATTGGTATCTTTTTCACTACTCAATTGCATGTCCAGATTATCACTCAAGATACCTACCCAGTGATAATGTTTTCCACCCATGATCTGCGTGATTGGGTAGAACATCCAAGTCCTAAAGATGAAATCTTCCTCCAATCCCATCACCCTACCTAGGAGTGTGATACTATCATGGTATTCCATTTTGAAATCACTCCTATGTAATTTATTTGGGATTTTGGAATAATGTGGCTTTGGTTTAGTAATCCAAGAGTTGTTCATCATATCCAAAGTCCTGGAGGGATCTTTAACATAAAACTCCTTTGCTTCTCTGATGTTAATCTCCTTAGTACGCTTGTGGTGGGAAGCAATATTGAAGGTCTCAACTATAGATTCCTCAGTCAGATTGGCCAAGACCCTTCCTTGTGGACCTACTATTATTCTCCTGTTAGCATCATAATTTTTTGCACATTATAAGACCAATTCTGGGCACCACAATGTGGGTGGAAACCCTGTTACTTGGGCCAATCCTGTGTGTGTAATGATTTGTGCCTGCTAGGTGGGTGCATTGCCAAACATCCTTTGCTGGAAATCATCATAATCAATATGCCACATATTTGTATCAGTTATCTTAGACCATGCAGAGGAGATATTTGACTCTAGCCATATTCCATTGAAGTCATACTTCATTCTTTCTACCCTCTTCTTGACCTCCTCTTGTGAAAGTGAAGCCTTTGTCTTGGAAATCTTTTGTGGACTCGGATCTTCCTGCATCTGTTAGAAAAATATGATAATCATCGAGATACCAACCATGATCAAAACAAAATTAAAAAAGAAAATGCACAACATGCTCTTTATCAGCCTTAAAATATAATGATAATCTCTTAAAAGCATAATGAATCTCAAGATTTCAAGGTTCAGCATGAATTTCAAATTATAGCATGAATTTCAAATTTCAGCATGAATTTCAAATTAAGACGGATTCTCTGGAAGAACTAGAGCCCGAAAAATCCACCCTAGGATGAAATCCCTGAGGGATCCTGTTTCACATAAAATTTGGGTTGAAAAATTCTTCCAAATGACACATGATCCTTTCTCAACAATTTATAGCACAATAGTTAAACCTTGATTCACTCCCACAAGAAGTCGAGATTTCAGGGGCTGGGAGGAGTTGCCGAAAATTTTCCTTTCGGAGGATTCTCCGAGATAATTAAGGTTTGGAGATTCCACCATAGGATAGAATTCCCGAAGGATCTGTCTCAGTTTAGATTTAAGTTACAAACCACACTCCTTAATGACACATGATTACTTTCACAATGACTAGTGTTATCACATTTGAACTTTGCTTTTTCCTCTCACAATGCCTCTGGGATTTTCACACCTGAATGGACTCGGAGAATCCAAGGTCAAGTGGATTTTCTGAAGGAATTTCCTTCGAGAAATTCGTGGTGTGGTGAAATCTCCAAAAATAATGATTTCCTTCAAAATCAATCTTAAAGCCAAAATGAAACATTTCAAGCTCGGTTCAAACTTAGACTTGGGAATAACAGTGCCTAGACAACCCTCAGAAATTTGTAAGGTGAAAGGATTCAAAAAATCCTCAGGGCATAGGAATTTCTGAGAGGATTAATCCTCAAAAAATCTAAGGGTAGGAGAATTTTCTGAGGTGGATCTAACTTCGAGTAATCTCAAGATTTCCTTAATGTTTTCATCTTACGCGCAAAACTTAAGTGTTGTTCTCTTCGTATTTCAATCCAAATTTATAACTCCTCATTCATTCCCAAGAATTAAAGTCTATTCCTTTACTCCTTAAAGCAAACCGAAACACCTCACCAAGGTACCCCATTTCCCTTTATCAAATTTGAAATTCATATGAGCTAGGGTATGACTAGGATGGCTAGTGTTGATGAATCACCATTTATATTGAACATCATACAATCAACTTGTATACTTGGCATGAATTTTCAACTTATACAAGGCTCTAGGAAGCACCCCACAAAGCTCCAAATTGCACAAAACATGAAACCCTAGCTTATGATTGTAAATGGACAACAATGGTGGAAGAAAACCCTAATGTATGAATGAAACATGAACTGAACCCAAAAGGGAGCCTACAAAACTCACCAAATTCTATGCGAACAAACAAAAACAACCATCCACAAACACAAGCCGCCATGAAGGCACAATAAAAATGCGAATACACCACTTAACTTTCATACAAAGATAAAGCTCAGTTACAATCACAGAATAAAAGAAGGGTGGAAACCCCACCTTTGGAGGGTGATAGAAAGATGTACTGATGAATTCAAATTGAAACGCCGAAAGATAGGTCTGTGCACCAAATGCGATCACCAATCTGAGGAGGAATGAACTCTTTGAATGAAACAAGCCATGACTGACAATGAAAAAGCAACACTCGAAAAAGCCCCTAAATAACCCCCCTAAGACCATATTAATTATACCTATTGTCTGGTCATAAATGCAGCGACAAGACTCCTGAAGGCTCGAAAATGCAACAGGGAGGAGGACTCGAAAAATCCGGTTGAGGCTAGATTCCCTGGGAGAAACAAAGTGCAGAAAATCTAATATACTTCGGATTCTCTGAGAGGAATCACTCCTCAGAAAATCTTCCTGCACGCGGAATCTCTAAAGGGTAATCCCTTTGGAAAATCTGACAGAGGAGGAAATCTCCAAACCTCGCCTGGACTTGGCCCATTTTTCTTACAAATGTAATTTTAGATGAAGGAATGGAATTCCAATGATGGCCTGAGATCATAGTATTGCAATCAGAGAACCCTAAGTGTAAGTAAAGCATTAATTCCTTCAAGTGAACCAAAAGGTCAAAATTAGAGGAACTTACCCCTTAAGGGGAAAAGGTCAGACCTAAAGCAAAACCAAAGAATACAAGCGATCAAAAGAGGGTCACTACCTCGGGTGGGGTGTGTGTAAAAAGTGCACAATAGAACACAATATGGGTTATTACTTTATCATTATTTGGGTGCAAATTTCCCCTCATTGGTAAATAGTGATGGATTCATCCCATGACTGATAAGTCTATTTTTTGGTGCAAGATTTCCTATAAGAATCATGACGTATTTCATGTGGTTAGTGCCCTTATTTTGTTGTGTTCAATATGAAACTTGTGTGTATGATGTTGTGCAAGTGTGACATGTTATATCTTAGTTGTTGTTGTGTTGTTTAAAAAAAATATGTCAATTTTTTTCCTAGGTGTGTGGCTTGGGGCATTACTAAGTTGAAAAACATTATTGATGATTTTAAAATTACTCCTTAGAAAATAAAAGAAAACAATTAGGACATGTTCCCATTCACGGGAATATCCAAATAGATGCCCTACATAATGACCATGATCCATGCAATCCCTTTTGAACTAATTAAAAACTGGATAAATTGCACAAGGAAGATATACAAAATTTATACCTCATTTCTTCTCTACGTTCTAGAATGTTTCTCTCCATCCATAATGGAATTTTATTTAACATTAATTTTTCTCTTGATTTGGATGTGGGTGAGAGGGAAATACCTAGCATTGGAGCTCATTCTCTTGCTTGTATTTGTATTTGAAACCATTGGTCACTTCACTTGCTGTTCTTCTTCATGCTTGGGCTCTCAGAAAATGTCAAAATTATGCTTGAAGGTGATTGTGTTATCCAATATGGTTGGGAAGGTAATTGGAATTTTATTCTAAAAAATGAATGGAGTTTGATTGTTTCCTACATGAAACCATTTATAGCTTCAATTTTCTTCACTATCTTCTTTAATATATTTTTTCCATATTTTTTCCTCTAAAGGAGATAAAAGAATGTCATCACAATCTACATTACCAACTCATCATCAATGTTTAAATGTACATATAGCATTGTGGGCTCTTATAAATTGCAAGATTTTGGTTCTTTGAAGAAGTTACCAATAGAGTTTCCAAGTGGAATATGTATGCTCCTATGAATTGATATTTCATGTTTTACCATCAAAATCACAAAATGTAGATCATATCAAATGAGACAAAAGATAAAGTGTTTCACTCACATCCCACCAAGTGTTCCAAAATTGTTGATGTTCAAATCTACACCTAAACACAAACTTGCATCAACATGGGAAGCTTTGAAAATGTGGGATGTGGTTTGCAAAACAACACCTAAGATTTTAGAATTTGACTCTTCGTAGGATCTTGAATGAACAAACCATATATTAGGGGAGAAAAGGGAGAACAAATATTGAAAAATAAATATAATCTAAAAGGGCTAAACATGAACTTCAAAAATATTCTCCCTTGTATATGACTTCTTATGCACATAATTTACAAACATGGAATAGGATAGGCACATATGCAACACTAAAAAGTAACAAAAGCATAGTCATTGATCTATACAAAGTTTGATAGTTCTAAATTCAAACAAAGGATGCATGTGCAAATGAAATAACTAAAAAATTAATCTAAATTGATGTATTGAAAAAATGTAGAGAGAACAATAAGTATAAACCTATGAATTTTATTTATTAAAAATAAACAAGATAATGTTAAATGCCAAATGTATAGTCACAATATTATTATTAAACTTAATTATTACAAAATTTTCCTTGAAAGGCCTGAGCTTTGTCGAGAGATAACCAACATAAATGTAATTATAACTATTCTAATGAATTCTATTCTAGTTCTCCCAAATCAATCCTTCTCTTTTAAAAATAATGGCATACTTATATCAGAATTTAGAAGGAGAATGGAGGAAAAATATAAAAGGGAAGAAAGTCACCTTTTTTACGCTACATATCAATCTTGATTGGCTGTGTGTTTTCCATTTTTGAAAAATTTCCACATGCTATAGCTTTATCTTTCAATTGATTAGAGTTTCTTTTTTCTTCAATCTTTAACATTATTTTTAAATAAATTGTCCCTTTGTGCTTATTTCCCAATCTGATTTGGATGTTTGAATAAATATCATTTTAAATGATTTTAAATACTTTTTTTAACAAGCAAATAAGAATGACCCACATGCCACATTGGCACTTGCTAGTTGTAATTTTGTATAGTGTAATGGTTTTGTTTTTCTAGGTGTGACTTTCATTATGAAACATAGATTTTTGGGAACCTATGGACTACTCTTGCACTTCTAGGGTTTTTCACCTAAAAGGAGAGATATAGGGCCAAAAATGCTAATGTATCACTCAAATTAGGATGTATGCAATGTTTTTTAATGTAAATGGACCTAACTAAATGCAATTGAATAATCTAAATGACTATAAATGAATGCAAAACTAAGATTTATGACTTGTTTGAAAACACAATGTGAAATGCAAATAACTATGTAAATGAAGAAATAATACAAAACAAAAAGTATAGGAATGAATCTAAGTGCACCTAGAGGAATTGTGATGTTTTAGGAGTGTTTTGGATGCTGATGGAAATCACTAATTTTTCACAGTAGGACTCATTCACTCAGGGTGGCGAATCAGTCCACCTACTGGTGAAAAACTGTTGAGAGTTGGTTTCTGTTTGTCGAGATCTAGAATCTAAAAAATCTCAAGTTTCCAGTCCTAAGGTGGGACTCATTCACCACAGGTGGCGAATCATTCCTCTACCAAACTTTTGAAAAATCAAGAGACAACTCTGCAACAACCGATCTAGAAATGTCTGCTTGTCAGGTTACCGAAGTCAGATATGCAGAAATCAGACAAATTTAACTTTGTCCAAGCTTGAATTTGACTCAAGTTGACTTGAAGCACCTAGTTGACTTGAAAATCAATCTTCAACACCTAATAACTTGTCAAATCTACAAACAAAGGGCTACAAACAAACATGCAATAGGGGAAAAATGATTAGGGGTTAGTGAATAGGGGTTTGCCTTGGTCAAACCCCACTTTTGGTAATTAAACCCTTGAAAAGATAATGAAATGAAAGAGAGATAAACTAATAACATGCAAGTGCTATCAACTTCCCTAACCTTTGATGATGCAAGTTTTAAGTAATGTCAATGGCTACTTCAAAGTGCTTGAATTGTTGATGTAAAATGATTGAATGCTTGAAATGTAGAATTGAATGCTTGAATGAGTGAGGAGATGTAAAATGAGGTGAAAACACTTATTTATACAATTATTGTGCCTTAGTATCCATTCATACCTCATCACAGGCCAACATCAAATGATTTTAAATAAAATCCCGAAAGGAAATTTAATGTTTTTTGAATTTGGGGCCAAGGGGGACTCATTCGCCACCCATGGCGAATGGGTCCCACCTAGGACCTACATAATGTGTCAGGAAAAATGTTGTATTTAATGTTGTTTGTTAGGATAATATGTAAAAATACACTTAATTATAACTTATGAGGGCATAAAGAGACCAAATAAAGCATGAGAAGGGTGTAAATAGTGAAAATATGCCTAGAAGAGCGTGAAAGCTTGTTACAAGACTTTACAACACTTCAAAATAGGATTTTTTGATGAGTGAAAAGGTGATTTTTAGGTAAATTGTATTAAATAGAGTCTAGAAGAATGTAGAAATATCTTACAACACTTCACAACACCTTCACAAGACATCATTCTTTGAGTTTTAATACCTAAATAAGTATTTTCAAGCCATGTTACAACATAAAATCAAAGCAACATAGTTCCAACACCATGAAACAAAACCTAAAAAGCCATGAAAATGACAAGGGGCCATTTTCTACATAACATGTAGCCCCCACTTTAGTTAGAGCAAGAACCCACTTCAAACTCACACTAAAGTAGCCATGAACATCGAGGAGAGGGTTCTGATGCACTTACGTTAGCAAGATGGAAGGAAAACAATCAAGAGGGATGATCAAGCCCCCAGATGAAGATCCCATGGAAAACTAGACATAAAAATAAAGGAACACACAAGTGTTGAAAAAATTGGATGAAGCTTCGATCGTCAATCCAACTAGTTGTGAAAATAGATCTAGGTTGATTGTTTAAAAAAGAGAATGTGTACTCACTCTAGGGCCACAAAACTTTAGGCTATCCGCGGGGTGAGAAAGACCAACTGTATACTCATTCTAGGGCCATGGAACTAGTTGTCTGTGGGGTGAGAAAGCCCAAAAAGGTAAGATACATATGCTAGTTGGTATGCAATCACAAAACACAAAGGTGGCTATGGGGAAAATTCGCGTCGCTAGGTGGGCTTCCCACTAAACCATTTCAAAGTTATACTTCTTGATAACTTTAATAAGGTGCCACAAGAAAATGCTCATAAACAAAAAGGAAAGGTACCACAGTCATGCAAGTTGCATTATGCAAGGTGGCCAAAACGAATGCAAAATGTAAAAATGCAAAAATGTAATGTAAAATGTAAAATGTGAAAAGATGTTCAAAGGAGTCTTGTTCAATTTATGCAAGGTCAGTCACTTAGGGGAAATTGTGTCTAATGTCTTCCAAGAGAGGACCAATCAAATAATAGTATATTCACAACTTAGGGGATGCAGTGTGTTGCATCAGGCGACCAAGAGGAATGCAATATGCTAAGATAGATAACACTTATGAAGGACATCACACCCAATGTCATCCACAAAGTGACAAGCACATCAAATAAACAACAAGGCTACACTAGGAACCAAGAGTGCAAATGAATTATGGTAATGTAATGCCCCCACTTTAAAGGAATTGCTACACATTGGTCTGTGAGCAATTACTTTAAAGTAGAGAAGAAAAGAAAAATGTAAAAAGAAAAAAAGAGATGAGAGCAAACTTATAAAGCCCTATGCCAAGTCATATGTTTCGAAGTTAGGCTGCATCAAGGAAGAGGAAAAGAAAAGAAAAAGGGAGTTTCCCCCTAGAAAATAAAGCACACCAAACACATATGGTATCTATAGAGTTGGGGTCAGTATGTTCGTTGCTGCAATGTTTTTGTATGAAAGAGCTCAAAACTGTCATCATTCCCTAAATACATAGAATGAGAAGAATGACACAAAGAGATTGAAAACAAAGGAAAATGAAAGTCTGTTTTGGGTCAACATGGAAGAGACATTGCGGTCTCCACTCTTTGCATCGTCCCCAAAAGGAAAACACAAGCGAAACAAAAGAAAACGAAAAAAGCTTTTGGGTCAACATGAAGGAGACATTTCGATCTCAATGCCTTGCATCATCCCCAAAAGGAAAAAAAAAACAAAAAGAGAAAAAGACAAGACCTTGTGGGTCAACATGGAAGAGACATAGGGCATCTCTATGCTTTGCGTCATCCCCAAAAGGAGAACACAAAACCAAAAGAGAAAAAGACAAGGACCTTTTGGGTCAACATGGAAGAGAAATAGGGCGTCTCTATGCTTTGCACCATCCCCAAAAGGAGAACACAAAATAAAAATGAAAAAGATAATGCACGATGAATAGAAGAATAGAGGTATGAATAGAAGAAATGTACAAAGAGAGAGAACATCAAACATACGATACGGGGGAACACGATATGCACATGAAGAGGAAAATAAAAAGAAAAAGTAAAAAGGCAAGTTAGGCGAATGCAAGTCAACCATCTAACAGGTCATCTACCTCCCAATCATGTTTAATGTAATGTGAGGCTAGTTGACTGTCCAAAGGAATAATTGCAAGCATTGAACCAGGAGTTGTACTAGGTTCTTCACTTGGTGGAGAGGATGTATCATTTAAGCTCATTCTAGATGAAAATAAAGAATTTAAATCGTTATGCACTTCTTCATCGATTTTGGCAATTTCTGCATCGTCATTATCATCATTATCATCATCAAGATTAATGACAATAGGAGGACGAAGGGTGATTTCTAAAGATGGATGTATTAAAAGTTGAGGTTGTTGGATTGGTTAATTTTGTTGTGATTTTTGCACTGGACTGTCTTGTGGCGGGTCAAGAGAAGGAGGGTGGTCATCTATTACTTCTATCAAAGGTAAAGGTTGATTTTCTTTATTGTATTCTATGCAAGATTGATGAGCAAGGAGACGACGACGACGCCTTCGTTCCCTAGCACCACAGTTCTGTTTAATTCTGTTTTTGAGTTGTTGAGGTGTAGGAGCGGATTGAGTCATCATAGGTTCTTCTACTTCAGAAGGGGGAAGAATAGAAGAAACCAAAGAGGATGGATCAACCACATTCTCTTTGGCTTTATACACTTGTTTAATTTGAGGAGGCACAACAGGGTTGGTTTCACTTTCTCTTGGTTTTTTAAATGATGGAGGGGAAGTGTCAAAGGGTGGGTGTTTAGGAGATTGGATGGGTTGCTCAATGTAAGACTCGGGTTGAAGTGTGGTTTTATCCATGATAGGAGGTATGGAAGTGGATGTAGACGAGTTACGAAGAGATAACTCAACTATCTTTTTGGCTTTAAACTTTTCATAGGCTATGAAAAAGAAGTGCTTGTGAGGGGTGATAGGTTCCATGGGTTCAATCCAGAAGGATTCTAATGAGAAGTTACCTTTGGACGATAAAGGATTAAAGCCACTACGGTGTATGGTGACTATCTCATTGTCATGTGGAAACTTCAAGCACTTATGAACAACTGATGGGACCGCTTTCATTGAGTGAAGCCATGGGAGGCCTAGCCACAAACGAAATTGATTAGATTGTGGAATAACTGAAAATGTTACCTCCAAAGTTTTAGGTCCGATTTGTAAGGGTAGCACAATCAATCCAATCGTAGGGAATGCAAAACTATTATGTGTTTTAATCCATGCAGTGGGTTTATTGTAATAATCTTGATATAGTTCATGTAATACCAAAAACTCTTATTTGATCACGTTGGCACCACAAGTGGGATCTATTAATATCCCATTAGTGGGATTATCATAGATTCAGATAGCTATGTAGAGAGGACCATCATGAAGCTTTTGGAGTATTTCTTTAGTAGAAAAAGTAATATCAAGCGATTTTGTGGTTTGGCCATTACCAGGGATAACATCTATCATAGCCACAAGGTTATCCATAGGACTAGCTTGGGTAACAATAGGAGTTGTATCATATGTTGTTCATTATTTGTATCAACAGTCATTACATCAGGCTTGGAAGGTTCACTAGCCTTGACAAATGAGGTAGTATGTTTTGGCACATGATTGGTGAAAATTTGTAAATTATGGTTAGGAGGTGCAATGGACTTATTGCCTTGATCATTAACACCCGCAATGGTCAATTCACTCAAATCAATGAGGTCTTCAACTAAATGTTTAAGACACTTACAATGTTCAGTGTCGTGGCCATTTTGATGATGAAAATGAAAATAAGCATTAGGTTTGAAGGTAGGTGGTAATGGTTGATTTGGATCAAGCCTAGTCGAATGGGTGGAAAAGTGAGCATGCGTTTCTGGATTAATTGGTTCATTATGTGATGGAGGGTATCGTGTAAAGGAGTGAATTGTCTATTTGGATCTCCATAATGATAAGGCATGGCTACCCTAACAGTGGCCACTTGATTTGGAATGGATTGGGTTGGTTGTGGTTGAGGTTGAGGAGGCAGATTAAACTATAAAAAGCCTCTATTATGTTTATGGAAGTTTTGTGTGTTGTTTTGGTTTTGATTGGTGTGTTCTTGTTTGTCACTCGGCTGGAAGTGGAGTTTGAATCACGATTTGAAACCAAATTTTGGTAGTCACATAAGGTTGTAAATAAATGCATGAATGAAGGGAATTTTATCATGGTGAGTTTATCCTGAAGGTTGTTTTGCAAGTTTTCGATAAACATCTTCTACAGATGTGCATTGAGAATCTTGACATCAATTTGAGCATATAAGGATTGGTAACGGGAGATGAAATCCGTCACTTTTTCATTCATGTTTTGTCTACATCTCATAAGGTCAGAGATTGTCTTTTTAGGTGTCATGTGAACTTGAAAGTTACTAATGAAAGCATCCACCAATTCATTAAATGAATGGATGGAATGATTGGGCAAGTTGGAAAACCATTCTAAGGCAGTTTCTTTCAAGGTCCTTGGAAATTTTTTTGCTAAAATTTTATTGTCAAGGAAAAAGTCACTACACAAAGCTATATAAGCATTAATATGGTTGATATGATCTCCTTTTGCTCTGTATTTCTCAAATTGAGGCATTTCTATCCCTTGTGGCATCAGGGTACATAAGATTTCTAAGGATAAGGGACTACTAAGGACATGATATGTGGTTGGAGCCGGTTGACCTTGACTGATGTTGGAAAGTTGATGTTGCATAGATGAAACAATAGTGAGAAGTTGTGTAAGAAGAGGATTGGGGTATGTGGGTTGAGGTGGAAGAGAAAATAGTGATGGAGTGTAAGTGATGTTGGGGGAAGTGAAAGCAATGCTAAGAGGTGTGAAAGTGGTAGAAGGGACTTGCGATGCCATAAAAGACGTAGGAATGCTAGTGGAAATCGGGAAAGAAGTAGCCTGATGCAGAGTTGTATGGACTTGCGTATTGGTATAACTTGGGATGGAAGCAATGGTTGAAGGGGGAGGAACTTGAGGTGCTCCTTGGCTTACAAGAATGGTTGCTGATTGGGTGTTTGAAGAAGCATGTTTATTGTAAATCTCAGCAATTTTTTTCATCACTTGCAAGCCATCACCACTTTCAATCAAACGATGAAGATTCTCAATGGTAGGTATGGCAGTTTTGGAAATGTTTTCAAGTGACCAGTCTTGTTGTAAATGTGCAAAGTCCTCATGAATATTAATGAACTTTTCTTGCGAGAGGGAATTGGTTTGGTTGTCAACATTCATTGGATGGAAAGGTGAATGCATGAAAGTGGTATTGTCAGGGCCTAATGCACTATTGTCCATACTAGGAGTAGGAGCTCATGAGATCCCAAGGTCCACAGTGAAAGTGCTATCACGGGATGCCATGATTCTAGAACTTTGTCTCACTAAAGTATTATCAATGGGGCACCAAACACTCATGCAAGTACCACAAAAGAGGGGTGAAGGAAAATGCAAGCTATTCTAAGAGCTCTAAAATGAAAATAAGAGAGAGTCTGCTAACTGTAATAGAGATCCAACTACATAAAATAGAAATGGAAACAAATGCCAGAAAAATGCCATAAATGTTGTCCAAAAAGTGCAGAGGGATGGATTCACCCCGGGTGGCGAATGAGTCCCAATATGAAGTTTTTTAGTGTTTTTCAGAAATTTCAAGATGATTTAAATGCTCTACAATATGAAATGTTCAGATGTAGAATGCATATTTTGACTTTTTTTTAATTAGATGTAATGCAAAAATGAAAGCTACACAAAGGTTTCACTAATGCAAAATGAAAAGTCGTAGAATGCAATAACAAATCAATGTTTTAATTGAATGATAATGCAAATGGAAACTTAGGATGCAATATGTGAATGCAATCTGAAATTCAAAGTGTTCAAAAGTCAGGTTCACCAAAATGAAACATAGATTTTTGGGACCCTATCGACTACTCTTGCACTTCTAGGGTTTTTCACCTAAAAGGAGAGAGATAGGGCCAAAAATGCTAATGTATCACTCAAATTAGGATGTATGCAATTTTTTTTAATGTAAATGGACCTAAGTAAATGCAATTGACTAATATGAATGACTGAAAATGAATGCAAAACTAAGATTTATGACTTGTTTGAAAACATAGTGTGAGATGCAAATAACTATGTAAATGAAGAAATAATGCAATAAAAAAAGTATTGGGATGAATGTGAGTGCACTTGGAGGAATTGTGATGTTTCTGGAGTTTTTTGGATGCTGATGGAAATCACTAATTTTTCACAGTGGGACTCATTTGCCCAGGGTGGCGAATCAATCCACCTACTGGTGAAAAATTGCTGGAGCTGGTTTCTATCTGTCAAGATCCAGAATCTGCCAAAACTCAAGTTTATAGTCCTAAGGTGGGACTCATTTTCCATAGGTGACGAATCATTCCTCTCCCAAATTTCTAAAAAATCAAGAGACAACTCTACAACACCAGATCTAGAAATGTCTGCTTGTCAGGTTGTCGAAGTCAGATCTGCAAAAATCAGACAAATAACTCTCTCCAAGCTTGAATTTGACTCAAGTTGACTTTAAGTACCTAGTTGAATTGAAAATAAATCTTAAACACCTAATAACCCATCAAATATGCAAACAAAGGGCTGCAAAAAAAAATGCAGTAGGGGAAAAATGATTAGGGGTTGGTGAATAGGGGTTTGCCTTGGTCAAACCCCACTTCTGGTAATTAAACCCTTGAAAAGATAATGAAATGAAAGAGAAAGATAAACTAATAACATGCAAGTGCTATCAACTTACCTAACCCTTGATGATGCAAGTCTGAAGTAATGTCAATGGATGCTTCAAAGTGCTTGAATGCTTGAAATGTAGAATTGAATGCTTGAATGAGTGAGGAGGTGTAAAATGAGGTGAAATTCACTTATTTATACAATTCTTGTGCCTTAGTATCCATTCATACCTCATCACAGGCCGACATCAAGTGATTTTGAATAAAATACCAAAAGGAAATTTAAAATATTTTGAATTTGGGGCCAAGGGGGAGTCATTCACCACCCATAGCGAATGGGTCCCACCTAGGACCGAAAAACATGTGTTGGGAAAAATGTTGTATTTAATGATTTTTGTTGGGATAATATGCAAAAATACACTTAATTACAACTTATGAGGGCATGAAGAGACCAAATAAAGTATGAGAAGGGTGTAAATAGTGAAAATGTGCCTAGAAGAGCATGAAAGCTTGGTACAAGACTTTACAAGACTTCAAAATAGGACTTGTTGATGAGTGAAAATGTGATTTTTAGGTAAATTGCATTAAATAGAGTCTACAAGAATGTATAAATGTCTTACAACATTTCACAACACCTTCGCAAGATGTCATTCTTTGAGTTTTAATACCTAAATAAGCATTTTCAAGCCATGTTACAACATAAAATCAAAGCAACATAGTTCCAACACCATGAACCAAGACCTAAAAGGCCGTGAAAATGACAAGGGGCCATTTTTCTATGGCACACATTAACTTGTGCTAAGATTCAAATAACTAAGCCATTACTTTATTGGAGAACCACGCTTTATTCTTGGTGTGCTTTCTTTTATTATTTGGAAGGTTATTCCTTTTGTTATAGAGTTGCACCATGTAGTGTGGTTTTTCTATCCTTGTTATCGTGCTTTCCTTCTTTAATGGATTTGACCATGTTAATAACCTGTTACACTATTTTTTGGGAGAGGATATTAGACAAATAAAAAATTATAAGTTTAAAAATGGAGTGTGTTGAAAATATATTATAAAAGCATAAATCAACAAGTGAATAAAATAAGCAAGACATGAAGTAGAAACATATAAAACTAAAGTTATTTGGAGAAAATATTTTAAGAAAAATCTCCACCAAAGAAAGATGTATTAATCTTCAATGAATAAATACAACATCAACACTCTGCACTTTGCACTCTGAGAACATTTTGGTAGTAAGTACGTACTTGTAAAATATGTTATCAAACTACTTTCTCATGCTTCCACTATATTGGTAAAGAGAGAAGCAAAACCATAAATGGGTGATCCCACAATAGTGGTTTGCAATTTTTGGCCAAACTGGACATTGAAATAATTTTTTTTAACTAAATATTCACGTTCGGGCACCTATAGTGGCTAAATCGTGAGGAGTTTGAAGATGATGCAAACAAGAGTTTTGTGACATTTTTTTTGTAGATTCTAAATACATTTTTTCAAAAATTTTGGAATCAGATTGCACTTCTTTTTCCATCTCTCTCGAAAACTAGTTTTTTTCATAAAACAACATTTTTAAAAAGTGACGCTCACCGTATAATGCATAATTTTTTTTCCATGAAGGATAAAATTCTTTTTTCTTTGAATTTACATTTGTAACTCCGATATCTAGTGCTTCCACTTGGTTAGATAGTTTTTTATTGAATATTGTTTCTTTAATCAAGTTTCAAAGTCAACCCAATTACAATTCAGACATAGCGCGACCGTATAACACGTAACTTTTATTGTATGTATCAAATTTTATTTTTTTTGTTGGATCAAGGACTCCAATATCAGGTGCACTCATATTTTTCAATTTTTTTTTTGATAATCTTCTATTTTTCCACATGTGCACAACAAAGAGCTTCATTTTTGGTGAAAAACCTATATTTAATAAAACTTAAAAAACAAATAGATAATAAAACCAAAACATATTAAAATTATATTGGTTGGATAGATCATTCTAAGGGATACTTGATACAAGTTGGGTTTGTGAAGTCTTGTCCATTTTCATTCTCAAATCGAGCTTCGAAGTGCAAAATTCTAAAAAAAATTGGTGGCTTGGGGGGAAAAGGGGTAAAAAGGGTGGTTTGGTCAAACTAGGGTTTGGTTGAACCCAGGTTCGATCGAACCAGTTCAAAATATAATAAAAAATTGTATGGCGAGTTGGTTCGAGCAAACTCTTAACCAACGTCCGCTCGAACCCCCCTTCCATGAATCAATTTTTTTTTGTCGTTTTTGTAATAGTTTTATTTTATAATATATAATATTAATTATATACTTGTATTTTTTTAATTTTTTTTTCCATTTTTCTAATACTTTACTTCCTTACTTCCCCTATGACTCCTTATTTATGATATTACATCTCTCATGTTTACCCGAATAGACAAGAATTGGTTATAAATCTCAGAAATGAAATTTAACATGGATGAGGTGTGAATGAATGCAATTATGAAAAAGAGAGGCAAATGAGAATAGTACGTTTTCCCAGCCCTTCGTGATTGTAAGATAATGAATCGTGCATGTACGAAATTAAATCATGAAAAGGACATGGCTTTTAACTCTCCTAAAATCATGTTTTTCCTCTAAATATATACTTATAATATTAATTATATAATATATAATAATTATATACTTTTTAATCTCTATAATATAAATTATATCTATATAATAGTTATTAATAATATATAAATCATATATATTATTAATAATTATAAATAATATACTATATACTTATATATTATTAATAATTATAAATAATATATTATATACTTATATATTATAAATAAGCACAAAAATGTAAGAATACAGACAAGGCACAACGATGATACAAAACATTGAAATGTACAATAGATCAAACATGAAACAAAGGGGTCAATCTACATACCTGGGGACTTTTGATTCAATCTTCATGCCTCTAATCACTTCCAAACAAATTCTCTACCGATAATCTCATTCTTGGTGTTCCCAAATTTCTCACTCTCTCCTTATTTAACATGGAGGAGGTGTGAATGAATGCAATTATGAAAAAGAGAGGAAAATGAGAACAATACATGTTCTTAACCCTTCGTGATTGTAAGATAATGAATCTTGCATGTATGAAATTAAATCATGAAAAGGACATGGCTTTTAACTCTCATAAAATCATTTTTTTCCTCTAATAAAAATAAAACAATTAGAGGTTGCTCGCTCATTTTAGTCCAACCATTTTCAATCCTTGCAGCCCATTTAGTCACCTCTAGTCTAAGCTACAATCTTGTGTTAAACTTGAGGAAGGATAGCCTCAAATATTTCCTACTAGGATTCTTCATCTTGATTGGTGAATTTATGCTTAGCCTTAGATTTTGACCGTGAGAACCATGAGAATGTGGCTTTGGAAAAGATATTATAAATGGTTTTGATGTATTTTTTGAAAACATGATAGAATGACTACACTAGTGTTTGTTAGCTACCTAAATGAACATGATTTTCTAGAGAGAAATGATGAGGTAGTAATGTCAAGAGTTTGTTAGCTACCCAAATGGACATGAGTTTCTAGGAACTATTTTAGCTCCCTAGGTTTGGACAACTCCTAATAAAACTTATTAGGAATCTTCAACAAATGAATTTTATCTTTTATATAAGCCCTTTAATGAGTATAGGCACTAGTTGTATGCTTCTAGTAGGGAATCTTATCAACTTATAACAAGTAGAGAGGTGGAAAGAAGGGTTAAGTCTCCAAATCTATGGCAACATGAATGAGTTTGAAGTTCATCATAACATATGAGCTATGATGATTATAGATGCATGCAAATTATTTCATACATTTGGTCGATTTAGTCCACCATAAAATACAACCATTTTGAGAAGTTGGTGGAGGTTTCACATGGATGTTTTGGTGTGATATTATATATTAAAGTGGAGAAGAAATAAGGATTTTTTTATTTTATTTGCCTCATTCTTCTTGAAATTTTAGAGTATTTGAAAAGAACATTATTCTTTAAAGTCTCTATTGGAATTGAATAGCAACTCACAACAAAGAAGAAGTATTGAGAACATTATATCTCTATCAGTTATCTTAATTACATGTTCAAATGAATTATAGGGGTATAGGGCTAAGAGTTGAGGGTAGAGGTTTTAAGGGTTTAGGGTTTAAGGATTAAGGGCTGGGTATGTGCAGGATCATCATGGAAAAAATAGGCCATTAAGTGGCAAAAAATTTAGAAAAATCAGAGTTAGGAAACTTGACGTAAAAAATTGAATAAGTTATCTATATTATTTCAAAAATATGTAAGAATAGAATTTGTAGCAAATTGAATGTAGTTTCTAAACTACTAGGTTTATTTTTAAAAAAGAAAAAAATCTATTTGGTGAAAATTTGAAATTTCAATGCAGTAGTACTTAAATTTCAGGGAAAAAATAAGTAGGTGTCTGTCTGACCATGCTAACCACAATAAAATGATAATATTTTAGATATATGTAGAGGACTCGTGTCCTGATGTGATGCATATTTTTTGTAATTTTTTTCCAAGTAAATTATTAATCATGAATTTTTATTACAACTTTTGAAAAATATAAAACTCATATGTCGACCACCTTAACTTGGTCAAAACTTCATGAAATTCATTTTTTTAATCCTATAGTACGTGAAGCATAGAATGTGATGCATGTTTTAGATTCAAAAAATGTGATACCATTTGAAATCTATAGATGTTTTTCAATCAAACTATCAATCGCGACTTTAGTCGTAATTCAAATAGAAAATGAATAATAATTATTTATTTAATTCAAAGTAAAGCATAATTTATATTCGTGGAAAGCTGAGAATATCCTTTAAAAACCCTTTTCGTTTCATCAATTTTGGGTAAAGAAAAAGTCATCAGCCACATGGGCCATAATATCACTTACATATTGCCACTTTTTGGCCATCATGATCTTGCACATACCTGGTTAAGGGTTAAGGGTAGAGGGGAGCTCGAGATAGGAGTGAGTGAGTGAGAGAGGGAGGGTTTAAGGCTTTAAAGCTTAAGGGTAGAGGGTAGAGGGGATCTAGAGATAGGAGTGAGAAGAGAGAGAGACTTGAGAGACAAAGAGTGGGTCTAGGAGGGAGATACTTGAGAGAGAGAGGGGGGAGTGGGAGAGAGATAAAAGGTAGAGGGTACAAGGCTTTAGGGTTTAAGGGTTAAGGGTAGAGGGGAGAGAGGGAGAGGGGGTAGGAGGGAGAGAATTGAGAGAGGGAGGGAGGGAGTGGGAGAGAGATAGAGGGTAGAGGGTTTAAGACCTGTTTAGGGTTTAAGGGTTAAGGGTAGAGGGTAGAGGGGAGCTCAAGATAAAAGGAACTTGAGTGAGTGAGAGAGAGACCTAAGAGAGGGAGAGGGTAGGAGGGAGAGACTTGAGAGAGAGAGGGAGGGAGTGGGAGAGAGATAGAGGGTACAAAGGTTTAAGGGTGGAGGGTTTAAGGGTAGAGGGGAGAGAGATAAAGGGAGTGAGTGAGAGAGAGAGGGAGCTCGGGGGTAGGAGGGAGAGACTTGAGAGAGAGATAAGGAGGGAGTGGGAGAGAGATAGAGCATATAGAGTTAAGAGTATAGGGTAGATGGTTAAAGGGTTTAGGGTTTAAGGGTAGAGGAGCTCAGATAGGAGTTGATGAGAGAGAGAGAGGAGAGGGAGAGGGTAGGAGGGAGGAAGAGAGAGAGAGAGGGAGTGGGAGAGAGAGAGAGGGTTTAGGGAGGGTGTGAGACTTGGGAGAGATATAAAGGGTAGAGGGTACGGGGGGAGGAGAGACTTGAGAGAGAGAGAGGGAGGGAGTGGGAGAGAGATATAGAATATAGGAGGCCGGAGAGTCCGGCACTTGAGAGAGAGAGGGGGGAGTAGGAGAGAGATAAAGGGTAGAGGGAACAAGGGTTTAGGGTTTAAGGGTTAAGGGTAGAGGGGAGAGAGTGAGTCATATAGAAGTCATTTAAATATTGATTTGGCAATTGGATGGGAACATTCTATTTCCCTTTGCAGTATTTTTTGTGAATTAAATTGATGGAAACTTTATTTTTATTTGCATTGATTTATGTTTTAAATATGTGTGCAAAAAATTTATAATTAGATAATACTTAATTTTAAAATACATAATTTCCCATGGAACAATTCGATGTAACAAATATAAGTTGTATATAATTGTATTTTAGGCAAATAAAAAACTTCACTAGGTTTCAAATAAGTATTGAAAGCATATATATGGGTTTACATGCAAGCAAAAAAAGTGAGAGATGATGCTATAAGTGTAACGTTGAACTTTCAAATGAAATCAAAGATTCTTGAACTTAAGAATTCCATGGAATGAATATGTACATATAATTGGAATTTACGCAAATGATTTACAACTATGTACAAGTTACTATAAGTTATCACTTGAACATGTATAGGGTTACAAGTGAACTTGATAATAATGGATATAATCTAACTCAAACATTCTGGTTTGGCCCGCTCTTCAATAACATGTAAATCTTTTTGATGATCATCACTATCTAGTCTCCATTTTTTTCAGCCACGTGCATGTGGAACTGTATGGAGATGTAGGGAGGTAGCAATTATTAAGTGACTATATTGATATACCTTTTTATTAGGTTGATAGTCAACAAAATGAATCCCATGTTGAACAACTTTGACTTGTTTTAGATATATCCCTTGCACTACAACATAACCTGCATGGTAAGCATGAACCTAAGGTAAGACATATGAATGTGTACAACATTTTCATGCTCAGGTTTTGTACAATATATATTTAATGTTTATAATGTAATGTGAACATGTGGACATAGTGTATATATAATTTTAAATTCAAACACACCTATGGGAAATAAAATTCCATCACTTGTTTCAGGTTTTGTTAGCTTATTCCTCTCTTTTGTGTAGTGCAATAAATAATAGCTAACACCTTCTACGTTTCCAAGTTCTGCTATGACTTCAAAAACATCTCCTGTACACCAAATTTACACAAAAAAATTCTAAAAAAATTATAAATATCTCTAGACTTTAAGGATCATTAACTATCTATATATGTAATATTTAAATTACTAAAAACTTACACATGCACCTTTTCTAACCAATCCTGAAATATGGTCATAATCAATTGAAATCAAAGGAATTTCTTCAAATATTTCTTCCTCATTTTCATCATATGTTTCTGAAACAACTAGTGGCACCGTATCCCATTCACCAACATATCCAAGTTATTGGTTGTTGCATGCATGATCAGAGTTTCCCGCAATGCACTTAGTGCAAAAACAAGAGTAATCCCTTGTGTGTAATGTCCATCCATGATGGCTATATCAACTATTAACACAATGCAAAGATCTTGTTTCAAATGTCTACCCTCTTGCATCCATACATTGATCTTCTGTCCACACATAGATACATGTACAACAAAAAACTTATGTGAACAAACATATATATATATATATATTTTAAATTTAAATAAATTCAAATTGTTGAAAATGCAATTTATACATACCCGATATCTCCCAAAACACTCTATGTGGAATGTGTCAGTTTGTTCTCAAAGATGTGCCGACCACATTTGATGAAAAGTTTTTCTTACACAGTTCAACAACATCATGTGCATTGTCTATACAATATTTTGAATAACTCAGTTGATGCTTTCTTAAAGCTCGTTTGATGCAAGCTCTTGCTCCATCATGCTCACTCTTAAAAAAACTCCAAACATGTGGTATTTTGTAGATTTTATGATATCTACAAAGTGCATAGAATGGACGTGAAGATCTAAATTGTGCCACACATCCATCTGACCATACAAAATGCTAAATTCAAATTTTACACCCCTGCTTCTCAAATTCTCAAAAAAAAATCGTAAAGCAATGTTGTACAAAAAGCATGTCATGCTCTTTATCATCACTAATATAAAAGTGATATTCTTTCTTAATGGCTCATTCTTCATTTGTACTCTCAACACCATCCAATTATGATTGTGCATGTCGATAAAACACATGAACCATAATAGTGATTTTCTTTGAAAAGTAATATTCTGATTGAATCTCCTTTTGATGTACAAAGGAGTAATTTTATGCAAAGTCAACTACTGATAGAACTGTTCCAAGTGGGAAAGTATTTGTGAATGTTTGGAATTTTTGTGTTTTCCACTTAGCAAAAAAGGAATGTTATATGTATGGTTGTATCAATTTTTGAAATTCTTCCATAAATTCTCCAATAGGAATCTCCTCTTCTACATAGTTCAACCTTATGGATTCTTTCCCAAAATTTGTTTGAAACTTTACATACTTTTACCTGTGTGAGTAAAATATGTGAATAAGCAATAAACCACACAATCAATGAAACATTACATTAGAGAATTCAAATAACAATCTAATCAAATTAAAAAAAATAAACTCTCTAAAAATAGTACTTACCTCTTGCAATTTACTTTGTTAGGTCAGTATCCTCATTTCTTGAAGGAAATTTAGCCAAATTTCCACATGTCTCACAAATTCCTTTTATGCAGTTTATTTGAGGTCCATTTTCATGATCACATAACATAGCATTTATGAACAAACTTACCTATTGAGGAGGTGCATTTTGAAAACCACAACTTTCTTCTCTCATCTTTTGAAACACCTAATACTAGAGATAAAATTCAATATGATAACGACAACAACAAGTTTCAAAAAACTTGTTTATCTTCACATAATATGGCTTTAACCTTTCAAACATTGTTTTCCCAATCTTTATATGAGGATATGTATTACAAAAGTTCATATACATCTCAAGTTGTGTTATGTCTAGCCAATGTTTGATATGATTTTCATAAATACCAGGCCCAATCATATGTCTCATAACATCTCTAGTATTTGATGATGGACGAGTATGATCATGCCAAAAACTTGAGATCAAGTTCCTAACAACATCTTCAATCCTGTCAGAATGGGGATCTCTACACATAATTTACCAATTTCCTTCTAAACTCTCATCCAAAAGCTTTCTATTTTTCTCATATTTTATTAATGTGGTTCTACTATAACCAATTTCAGGCGAAAGTGAAGATATTTTTCTTTTTCTTACTATATCTTGATTTACAATAGATGTCAACATCACCTTTCTTGTAGTGGCCTTATCCACTAATCGAGATCCTTTCCCAATGGAATCTAAACCCTTTTTAACATTTTGAGCAATATCCTTTTGTAATCCCATGTGTTTCTTCTTATTTGATGCCAAATGTACACCCAACAATTGTAATGACTCTTTTAGCTCATTACGAAGAAGTAAATGTGATAAAAATTGGGTTTTTTCAAGTGTATCAAGATGATTGAAATGATCATTGATCATTCCATTTACAGATTTAGTCATTGACCTCTTTCTCTTATTATAAGGTTGGTTGGCATAACATTTTAGTTTCTCCATATCCATTTCAAGTAAATGATCTAAATTTCTATAAGAAACTTGTTTCCTCACCTTTTCAGCTAGTTTTATATGCTCATCCATACCAGTAGAAGGAAGTGATCCTGACCCCTCTCCAACATGCATTGTTTGAACTTGGGCCTCCTCCCTATCTTCAAGGTGCATGTGTTCTTTAGCGAATTCATTTGATCTAATATCTAGATTTGGCTTGACTTCAGCATGAGAACTTCCTGCTTGTTGATCCCTTTCTACATGTCACAAAATATTTTATAAAGAAAGTGAGTGATGATGCTATATAAGTGAAGTTTATGTATGCAAACAAACAAAGTGATAAGACATGATGCTATAAATGAGAGAAGTTTCAGTTAGTTTTACATGCTCATCCATACCAGTAGAAGGAAGTGATCTTGACCCCTCTCCAACAAGCATTGTTTGAACTTGGGTCTCCTCCCTAACTTCAAGGTCCATGTGTTCTTCAGCGGATTCGTTTGATCCAATATCTAGATTTGGCTTGACTTCAGCTTGAGAATTTCCTACTTGTTTGAATTTACATGCAAGTAAAGAAAGTGAGAGACTATGAGTTATTTAAGTGGAGCTGAAACAAATAAAATCAAGGATTCTTGAAATTAATAATTCCATCGAACAAAAGCAATTGGAAATAGATGATAATAAATTTAGGTAATGTCTATGCAAGATGACTATTTTTTATAATTAAAGTTTCCAAGTTAAATCTAACATGGTTTTCATAATTGGAAATATATTTATAAGAAAACAAAATTGAGGTGTTAATAAGAGTCCTAAACACACACTTGAGAGCGAGAGAGAGAGAGAAGAAACAAGCATGTACCTTGTTTCATTCTATGATAATTTCCCAAGTTTTGTTCATGCCTCTTTTGTTCTTCTTTTGACAATTTTCTTTGAGATGCATTTTTTCTTTTTCTTTGTTGTCCCATTTTCTTCTTGAAGTTAAAGATGACTCAAAACAAATCCTCTACCAACTTAGTTAAATTCTTCTCCAAACTTTTCCTTGATTAATAAAAGGAAAATTTGTCTTCTCCAATATTTTCCTCCTTGATAAATGTGCAAAAATCTCTTCTCCAAAATTTACGCTCCAAGTGATATAAATGTGAATTAATCTTGCAATTTGATATGGAATAATGAAAAATAAGCTTGTATTTATATGCATATGGGAAAAAAATTATTCTAGTGTATGGAATAACTAGATCCTAGTTTAAATGAATCAAGTGTTAATCAAACAAGTTATTTCATCATGGAGTTTGTTGTTATTTAATGTATAGGTATGCAACATAGCTAGTAATTTTAGAATTTTGTTACTTGTCAAAAAGATAATAGAGGTATAATTTGAATTGAATTTTTTTAATGTTTCAAAGAATAAAATTTTCCTATCCTAAGTTGAAACTAGCAAATTATGCATTGAATTTATTTAAAAATCTATAATTTTATATCCAGTTGTAGGAAAGCACGATCATGCTAAATAATGGTGTAGATTGAGAGATTATTTATGAAATAATTTAACATAAAAGTTTATAAATTAGAGGGAAAGTGTTTGAAGGATGGTATAATTATAAAAGGAATGTTCCTACCTCTTCTTTATAATTATATTTTGTTCTCAACTCCTCAATGGTTCATGTTGCTTAAGTAATTTTTAAAAAATAGGAGTTTTGTGTACCACAAAGCGATGCACTTTATTTGTTCTTATTTTCTATCAAGATTTTAATTTCATCATTTTTATCAAATTTTTTAGAACATGTGCATTAATAAATAGGCTTGTAAATACACTCATTTATAAAGTATCATTAGTTTAATTTCTTGGGAGTCATTTATTTTATAATTTTTTACTACTTACTATAAAATTCAATGGGTGTGCGTGCAAAATATTTATTGTGATCAACACAAATGAACTTAATTATAAAGTGGCATTCATTTCATAAAATTTTACTAGAGATCAAATGTATATCATATAAGGAAATGTAAGTTCTAAGAGATCATCAAATAAGCAAATGTATGTATAATGAATATAAGCAAAAGTATACATATATCATATAAATATGTAAACATAAGAAAACACATATGTACATGTAAATAGATTCAATGTATAAACATAACATGTTATAAGAAAAAAGGTCATCAAATAAGAAAATGTATGTATATTGAATATAGGCAAATGTATGTATGTCATATAAACATTTAAACATAAGAAAACACATACATACATGCAAATAGATTCAATGTATAAACATAAACATGTTATAAGCAAAGAGGTCATCAAATAAGAAAATGTATGTTAGAGATCAAATGTATATCATGTAAACCAATGTAAGTTAGAGATCATCAAATAAGAAAATGTATTAGAGATCATCAAATGTTGAATACTAAAGATTATCATATAAGCAAATACATGTAGTAAATATCATAAATATAGCATGCAGGGCCTAATATGAATCAAATGTTGAATACTAAAGATCATCATATCAGCAAATACATGTAGTAAATATTATAAATCTAGCACGAAAGGCCTAATATGAATGTTGACTCTTAGTCGAATGACCATCTAAATGAGAACCCTGCTCTGATGGATGTGTTGAGCCCTACAAATAAAATTGTGTACAAAATGTGTTAAATACATATAATATATTAAATAAATTTTATGAAAGTTATTTTTAAGAATGTACTTGTATTTTTAAATATCTATCTAGATCTATGCATGCATATGCATGTACATATACACATGTATATATAAAAATTTCAAACTCACATGTCCACTGGCAACATAATCATCCACAGAGTCACATCGATCTACACGATTTGGACCAAGGCTAGGAGCGACATGAGGTATGTCCACCTACAATATATATGTACATATATATCAGTACACGACTATCTAGTTAAAACTAAATTTAAAAAAAAAGAAAAAAAGAATTGAAACATGCACATGCACACATACATGCACATCATCTGATGTCAGATGACCTAAGTCCTCTAAAATGGCTACCTCCACCATATCAAACAAATAGTCAAGTGGCGAATCAACATCTGCATCAATATGATATATCCCATGTCATGCCATAAATGATGAGTGAAGAGGACTATGCAAGTGAGATGGCATTAGCGATGACGAACTGAAACAATCAACATCTCAATAAAACCCATAGTTTGTGCAGCTGTTGAATGATCTGTAGGTGGATCCTAATGTGGAATAGTGATGGGCTAAGAGTGATAAGATCCTGGATGTGAATGAACTCCATGTCCCAAATGATCTCTAACATGCTCTATACCGATCCCATAGTTTGATGCAATGAAGGAATATGCCTCCAAGAGGTCCTCAGCCAAACAATGCAGTCTTGTGTGCCATATCTCCTATAAGTCTTTCAAGCTGTGTGGGAGTAGGGATGCCCGCTGTTGTAAAAGGATCCATGGTGGTCCACTGTGCTAAAAATGGCATGGATTGAGAATGTATAGACATCAAATATTGACCTACATGATTAGTAGATATCCTAGTGGTGGCAGCTACAATGTCACCTACAGTGTCAATTGCTTCCTTTTGGGAAGCAACAACAATCTCATCTACTATGGGGGATAGAGATGGGGTGAGAGTAGGAGACCTCTTGCCAACCAATACCCTAAAAACTAGGGCTGGTCTATCTGCTCGATGATAGGTGGGCCTATTGGAAATCCTGCCATGCCCCTGAGTAGCATATGGTGGAATGTCCAGGTAGTTGACTTTGAGGCCCAAATGGACCTTAGCATACAATTGCTGAACAAAATATAATGGAATCTAGTCATTGTTTGGATATTGACCATGTGCTACGATAAATCATGGGTAGATCAATGAGGCCATAGCATGATCCACATATCTAGTGACTTGGTATCCCCTAACCTTACGTACATTTTGATAGAATAGAAAACAAGTTTTTTTTATCATTTTTTTGGTCACACTATCATGTATTTGATTAAGGGGAACCTCACCATATACTTCTTCCCTCATGTGGGAAAGAATAGCAGCTACTCTATTAGGGGAAAATGCACTAGTCTGTCCAAGTTCATCTCTTAGTTTTTCTAAGCTCTGTAATATTGACATGCAAACTTTTGTATATATCCCTGTGTTTGCACCATCTACTAATGAGTCTCTCAATTTCTTAATCTCACTAGTAGTATTTGCAAACAAAGATTCTGGAGGTGGAGGTGGAACATTTGCATTTTCCATGTTATTTATGTATGTACACCTAAAGGAGCAATCAAACCTTGGTAAATAATATATCTAGATTTAGGGAATAAAAATCTAAAACAGTTCTAAATAAATTTACAAGACGTGCACATGATATATATATATATATATATATATATATATTGAACCTATAACATTCAAACATCTATCATAGTTTTTAATAATCAAAACATTCAAATATAATTTATAAATTATTGAAGCAATATTTTGATAAGGAGGAAACCAAAAAATTAGAAATAGACTTCCTCATATCCATAAAGAAAAAATGATAGGAGGAAGGGACATGCACATAATATTTATCATGAAAGTTACCATAAAATGTTCAAGAACATGATACTAAGGAATAAAGGTTTCTTATAAGTACACAACAAACCTAGATGAAGATTTAACCCTAGTACAAAAAGAAAGAAATAATGAAAGAATAGGAGAAAATGAAGATTTAATCTTTGTACATATTTTTTCTATTACCTCAAATCTTCCACCAATATAAATTGAATTAGTGATTAATCAAAATACTAAACTTTTAAAAATTGAAAATTGAATAAACATTAATACCCTTCACTTTCACCTAATTGAATGATTAAATTGATCGCATAATTTAAGTTTTAGTGAATATAATGAGGTCAAATCTCAAATCAACTATCAATTATCTAAATTATCAACTTTTTGAGAAATTTTATGATTTTGTGACGAACGACAAGAATAAAGATGTCAAAAACTACTAAGGTGATATTCTTGTCATGTCATTATATTGAAAACCCATATTTCACCTAGAATAAGAACATTTGTATGGAATATTAGGTATCATAAATGAAAAAAATGTGATTTCTTTGTTTAGTCTCATCTACGGGTGATCCCACAAAGCTAGTTTACAATTTCTGGGAGGTTCTAATTTTTGTTGAAATCACATATTTTTAGAAAATATAATGATTTAAGACTTAAAAATTTTGATTTAAAGAATTCCAATTGAAGAGGGTTTGATCAAGCTACCTTAGATCAAACCTCCTTAGATAGAACCCTGCTAGTTTTAAACCATACCTATAACGGAGTCTCCTTTACACCTATCAAAATGTTGATAAAAAACCACTTTTGATTTACCTTTTGGGGGATCAAATGAATTCATTTAATTTATTTTTTTTGTGAGTATTTAGTCCTTATTATAAGCTTCCCAAAAATTATAATTTTAAATAAATTTAATTTTATTATTATATTTATTTTTATTTCTTGTGAATGTAGGTTTTTCATCAAAAATCAAGTTCTATGTTCTACACATGTGGAAAAATAGAATATTATAAAAAAAATAAAAATAAAAATATTAGTGCACCGGATATTGGATTCCTTGATCCAACAAAAAAAAAAAAAATTGAATTTTGATATACAAAAAAAGTTACACGTTATACGGTCGCTATGTTTGAATTGTAATTGGTTTGACTTGAAACTTGATTAAAGAAAAAATGTTCAATAAAAAACTATCTAACCAAGTGGAAGCACTAGATATCAAAGTTACAAATCTAAATTTGAAAGAATTATAATTTTGTGGGAGATGGAAAAAGAAGTGCAATCTGATTCCAAAAATTTTGAAAAAAATATATTTAAAATCTACAAACAAAATTTCACGAAACTCTAGTTTGCATCATCTTCAAATTCCTCATGGTTTAGCCGCTATAGAAGCCCGAAAGTGAAGATTTAGTTAAAAATAAGAATTTCAGTGTCTAGTTTGGCCAAAAATTGTAAACCACTATTATGAGATCACCCCTACCATGGGTATCTTCACTTTTTTTGATCATTCCTTCTACTAACATTTTATCTAATTTTATCTCAACTATTGCTTTGACATTGAGGTTTTAAGTTAAAATATTTTATTTTCCTTTATGGTTTGGATCCTTCTTTTAGTTCTTAATATTTATCTTTTTCCATTAATTTAACACTTGAATTTAGTTACAAATGGTCTATACATCTATTCCAAATACTCCATTTCATGAATTTTATAGGTTTACCTTATCTTACATGCCAACTTGTCACAATGTCCTACTCTTGAAATTAAATTCCTACAAGAAATTAAGGAACTTGGGATACCCATCTCCCAATGGTCTTGTAATGGATGTGCATTTAGATGGAGAAGGATTTCAAAAGGCTCATGGTACTTCTGGACCCCTCAAAGGCATGATATACAACACATGAACTCTATTTATGAAATTTGGTCTTTAGTTACATTGGCTTCTAGTATGAATGTGATTTATAAGGTGGAATTCTTAGTTGAGACTCTCAAGATTCCATTGTTGGTTTCTAGTGTGATTATACAATATGAGCCAAGTATTAATCTAATGTTAATTCTTGAAAGAAGGCATATATTATTCTCATCTTAATTCTCACACAAAGTTGTCTTAGTCAATTTCTCATATGAGTTCCATATATTTGTAATTTTTTCTTAATATAAAAACATATTTTATTTCATTAATTAACCTATGTATTCTATGTTACAAAGGATTCTTTTATTTTAAATTATAAGTATATAATTCAAAATTAACTAGTAATTCAAGATAGAGTACACACAATATTTAGTCAAAATAAAATAATATTCTTATTTCCATGAGTTATGTAGAATGGTAGCTTGATGTCTCAGAAATATTTCTTTGATGTACTAAATTTTTATCATTACATTATGAGTTCAACATGTCATCTCAATTATATAGCCAAGCACATAAAATTTTTATAGATTGGAAAGAAAAATAATCACACATTTATCATATTTTTATATGTATAAATTTTCTACCATCAAATTATTTATACTTATAGATTGTATAAATCTATAAAATTAATCAGTATTCCTAATTTATTAAGAATCAATCTAATAAAGTTTGACTTCATATTGTATACTTGTTATAAACATCTCACTAATCCAACCATACATTTTATATATGTTAAAAAATATATAATAACAAAATACAGCTTCTAAAAATGATAGTAAATCTAATCAAACATGACCCAAATGTAGAATAAAGACAATAATCTTAATCTATACCATTATTTTGAGTTTGGTTTAATAGAAATTGTAAAAATTCATAATCCTGAAAAAAAATAATGAATAAACTAAGGATCATTTGGTTATATATTTTCATAGATTTAAAATTTGAATATTTATTACTATAACATTCATTACAATTAGATTTTTAAATAATATTGTAATAATATTATGTCTTTGAAATTTGTTATGTGGATTTTAATGTTGTTTTTAAAATTTAAGTTAGAGTAAGTTGAATCTAATGAGAGACCTTAAAAAGATTCAAGTAACTTATGCTTGCCTTAAAATTGCAATTATTGAGATTAAATAGATAATTGATTGTATTTTGATTTCAAAATTGGAAATAGTTTAAAATTATAGAACCATATTATCCTTCGATACAAAAAGCTATGTCAAGGATTATTTGTATCTTCCTCATAATTATGTTTCACATATTGAATATTTCCGGGTGGATTGTGTGGATGATTTGGAAGTTGAAGCAAAGATTGGTTGAGATTGACAATGAAATATAGGTTGGATATTTTGATATACTCCAAAATCCTAAGAATAGAGAAGATGGCGAGTCATATTTTAATAGACCTTATCTTCACTTCTATTCAAATGCAATCTCTCCAACCAATATATTGGATTGCAAAATAAGTAATAGATATATATGAACTTACTCCTAATCCTCCTCCATTTACCCCACCATTAGATATGCATATTGGTATTCACCTACTCAAGTCTTATGATACCCTAGGTGGCTTTGTGAATACATCAAAAATATTATGCATGATGTCTAAGATTTTAATTGTGATGGATTGATATATTCCAAGAATTTATAAATGAAGTATATTCATATATATGTATTTGTTTGAGTGTTTAAAATTAGTTAAAAAAATTCTTTGAGGGATTTATGCAAATATGACATCTTAGAAAGATAATTTCATGTCATTTTGGTGTAGGTCATAACTTAACTTTTAATTTATCATTTATGGGAATGACATCTTCGAGAAGTTTATAGAAGGCCATAGATGGCCCACTTTTTGAATTAAATTTGGTTATGAATTTGTATTTTTTGGATGCGCATTTAATTTAAATTTACATGCCAAAGTCATAATGCCCTACTCTTGATTAAATTCCTACAAGAAATTAAGGAACTTGGGATACCCACCTCCCAATGGTCTTGGAATGGATGCATTTAGATGGAGAAGGATTTCAAAAGGCTCATTGTACTTGCGGATCCCTCAAAGGCATGATATATAACACATGAACTTTATTTATGAAATTTGGTCTTTAGTTGTTGGCTTCTAGTATGAATGTGATCTATAAGGTGGAATTATTTGTTGAGACTCTCAATCTTCCATTGTTGGTTTCTAGTGTGATTATACAATATGAGCCAAGTATTAATCTAATGTTAATTATTTTTCAAGAAGGTATATAAATTATTCTCATCTTAATTCTCACATAGAGTTGCCTTAGTCAATTTCTCATATGAGTTCCATATATTTGTAATTTTTTCTTAATATAAAAACATATTTTATTTCATTAATTAACCTATCTATTCTATGTTACAAAGGATGCTTTTATTTTAAATTATAAGTATATAATTCAAAATTAATTAGTAATTCAAGATAGAGTACACACAATATTTAGTTAAAATAAAATAATATTCTTATTTCCATGAGTTATGTAGAATGATAGCAATGTCTCAGAAAAATTTCTTTGATACATAGTAAATTTTTACCATTACATTATGAGTGAATCATCTCAATTATATAGCCAAGCACATCAAAAATTTATAGATTGGAAAGCAAAATAATCACACATTTATCATAATTTTATATGTATAAAGTTTCTACCATCACACTATTTATACTTATAGATTAAATTATTTTTTAATTTGGTTATTTGGGTTCAACATGTCATGCTATAGGATTTTCTTGTGTTTTCACCATTGTCATGTGTCTAGTTATGTATTTTATAGGTGTAGGAATTTTAGAGGAAGGAAAGGTCACAAAATGCATAAGGATGAGATGGAGCCTTGTTTACCTTAGGATTTGGTTGAGGCTCCCTTTGGGAATAATCGAGGGCTGGTTGGTCCTCTTGTAGACATGACTAATTTAGAAGGTCTTGTCAAGAGAAATTTAGAGGAGGTTGGTAAAGACGAGAATCATGTTAGATATGGATTAGTTGGAGTTCATTGCCTCTACCATTCTCTTGAATTGCAACATTCACCTCTTGGTGTTCCTTCTAATAATCTAAAAATATGAAGAAGGTTCAAGTTCAGAAGATTATAGGAACCCTTTATTCCCTTTGGTCTCAAGTTTGGAAACTAAAGATGAAAATGTAACACCTCTCTAAACCCAGGCTGGTAAGATAGTATTTTGATTTTTAATTTGATATTTTAAAATGTTAAATGTTGTTATAATGAGATTATACATTGATGATTATGGAAAGGTTATCATGATTGGTTAATATTTTGGATTACATGCTTAAATGTTTATATATTGTTATCATTGCTTATGAACAATTATGGATAGGAAAGGGATGATGTCGTAACACTCATATTCGAGAGGCTTACGATATCATGACTCCCTTCCTGATGATTGATGTTGCTTTGGACTATATGTATATGCACATGTACTTTGACGTGTAATTGGAAGTGATATAGTTACTGAGTATCGACTCCATCTGAATCCACAGGCCTGAGCGTACTCATATTCCCCGATGGTGGTTACTAGAGGTAGTCACATGCCAAATGTCCCCTATTCTATCCCATTGTACCAGGCTATTAGGGCAGTGTTTCCTTGTTGATATCTTACCGTCAGGTTACCTAATGGTAACCTTCAGAGCACCTTTCAGCCGTATGTTCCGGCACACCTTTCTGTTGTATGTGATTTACAATATGTCTTGTTGAGGTATTTTGTCTTGGTTTCTGTGAATCTTTTATATGGTTATATCTATATTTAATTGGTTGACAGTGTCTAGATGTAGTTCCTTTGACGTCTTTTCATGATTTTATATATGGTATTTCATTGTGTTCAGTTGATTTTATATTTAAATAGTTTTATCCATGAGATTTAAATATGTTATTTTTAAATGATTTTATTGATCATTCGAGAGAATGATATATTTCATTTGGAAATTTTAAATGATTTTATTAATCCTTTTTGGGAAGTTTTGTGTATTTAGACAATTGGATTTAAATTACTATTTTTATATGAAATAGAGAATTTTGGTGTTTTTGGTGATTTTAATTAATTTCTTGGAGATCATTAATAGCTTGCTGAATAAAATGTTTTGTTTTATTTTATTGTGGGAGGAGTTTAGTTAAAATAAAATAAGGGGCAACCTTGTTTTGAGGAGAGATATATTTATTCTTTTGTTTTTTTGGGGGGATAGAGGATTTTGGGGGAAAGAAAAAGAAAATTTGTTGTTCTACATGGAGGAGGAAACCCCATGATTTGGGCGACTGAGTTGGGGTGATTGTGGAAGTTTTCCTGGGAAGAAATTTGTGGGTAGTAGCTTGTTGAAATCAGCACGCCATTCCTTACTTGCTGTCTAGTTTTCGATTTTGTTCGTGTCTTCTTCATTGAGCAATTCTCCATTTCTATTTTGGGGTGAATTGATGTAATTTTTTGTTTCTTCATTGTTGTATGGTTGGTAATTTGGGTATTTACTCGTGTGTCTTGGATGGCTAGTATTTTTCTGATCTGAGTCATTTCTATCTCATAAAAATTGGAGGAACTCCTCCATTTCTTTTTTTGTATTGCTTGGGGTTTGAATGTGGGTTGTTTTAAATTCAAGTTGCTGCTCTGTAGTATTGTTTATGGCTGATTTTTGTACATTTCCAGCCAACATGAAATGGGTTGTGGGAAAAATCTGATTTATGGGCTCTTTCTTATTCTTCATTTTTGCCCAATTTGTAAAAACATTTTTTTTTTTATTACTGCTCATTATCTCTTTGCTAAAATTGAAATTTAAGGGTGGATTTCATGTAGAAATGCCAAGATCTCAACTGGGTCTTTGGCAGATTTTAATTCTAGGCACTTACATTTTTGGTCAAATTTGTGCCTATTGTTAAAATGACGTTTTTCTTTGCTGCTCTTTATCCATCTATTAAAAAAGTAAAATAAGATTTGATTTTGTGTAGAATTGTCCATATTTCAAATGGGTCGTTGCCCGATTTTTAATCCGGGCACCTTCATATATTCATGGTTTTCTTGCCCAACTTGGTAAAATAACGTTTTCAGAACAACACCTTATTTTCGGTTCTAAATTCAAAAATAAAAGTGAATTCTAACTTGAAACACCAAAATATGAACTGGGTCAGGCTTAGAATTTTAGTCTGGGCACTTTGAATTTTTATGTAATTTTATGCCTCTTCTTCATGTTGAATTTTAGTTGTTAAACATGTCTTCTTACAACAATATTAGCTTGGCTGTTTAAAATAGTTTTTGCGATAGAAAATTGTGGATTTTTCGTTGTTTCATGTTTGCTTTTGGATTATTCATTTGGATAAATGAGAAGGCTTATCCATCTACAGGGTGTTGAGTTATCCGTTTGCAGGGCGTTGATACGGGCATGATTAAGTCTCCTCGTCTGTATGGGAGGTGTACCTAGTTTCATGTGGTGCCATCCCTTGGAGCACACATGATGACATTCCATCTAGTTAGCACTCTTGTACCTTATACCCCATTAGTCATGAGTAGTACCTGTCATGTTCTTGTATGAGCATCTGCATTTTGTGATTTTGGCCTTAATGCATTGTATTCCATGTTTTCTTTGTGCCTGATGTGAGTGTTGGCCTTATGTTTTCCTTGCCTTATTTTTTTGCTTGGGCCTTGTGACTACCTCCAAGCATGGTGGGGCGGCCTCTTTTGAGTCCACATGGTAGGAAGGTGTTGCCACCGCCATTGGGGACCGGTGTACAGGTTATTGGAGCACCAGTTGGAGTTGTTCTCCCTTGCACTTGTATTACATGTTGATGTATTTCATTTATGGCTATGCCTTTGTACTCATGTATATTCCTTTATGCACATTGTACTCTCTTGAGAGAGAAATAAATCATAAATTTAATGAGAAGAAATGTGATGGTTTACATTTGGCTTATGAGTTCCGGTGTTGGTATTGGACTCGCTTGTATTATGATGATCATTATGGCCTTTTCTTCAATATTTTCCATGCAAAAATTAGATTTTTGGTTGTACATTTCCTTCATGCTTTAGTCTGCTCAAGTTTCAGAGCAACGCCGACTTTTGTTAATGTCCTGTGTTGCGGCAACAAAAGTTCCAGAGCAACGTCACCTTTTGTTATCATTTTGTGTTGCTGCTGCAAAAGTTATGGAGCATCGTCGCTTTCTGCTTGTTGCTCTATATTGTTGCTGCCAAAGTTCCAGACCAAAAGGTTACTGAGCAACAGAAGATTCCAGAGCAGCAGGAAGTTCTAGAGCAGAGGTTCCGGAGCAGCAGAAAGTTTTGGAGCAGAGGTTCCAAAGCAGAAGTTCTAGAGCAGCAGGAAGTTCTAGAGCAGAGGTTCTGGAGTAGGAACTTCCGTAGCTGGAAGTTTCGTAGCTGGAACTTCCATAGCTGGAAGTTTTGTAGCTAGAAGTTCCATAGCTAGAGCTAGAAATTCTAAAGTTGGAACTTCCGTAGCTAGAAGTTTTGTAGCTGGAAGTTCTATAGTTGGAACTTCCTTAGCTAGAAGTTTCGAAGCTGGAACTTCTGTAGCTAGAAGTTTTGTAGCTAGAACTTTAGTACTTGGAAGTTCCGTAGCTGGAACTTTCGTAGCTGGGAGTTTTGGAGCAGGAAGTTGAGGAGAAAGTTTCTAGAGCCACTATGTTTGCTCCTGTTTGGATTTTCTCTGGAGGGTGGATTAGTCCTCTCCTTTGGGTTATGTTCAGCCATAATTGGCCATGTTTGTGGTCATTATATCGTAATGGCAATTGCTTTATCTGTAAGTTATTTTGTATGTTTTCAAAAAAAATTATCTTGTCCTCTTTTGGCTCTTATCCTTCGGGGTTGCGTAGCGGGATGTTACAAGGAACTCCATTAGAAAGGAACTAGGTTCATTCATGGAAAAAGATAAGGTTGACAATAAGATATAGTTCCTTGAAGAATTTTGGATTCAAGTTGTTGTGAAATGATAGATCTACTAATGTTTTTGGAAAAACAACCCTCTTTATTCTACATTGCCACTATTGGTGGAGTATTTCTAATTGGATGTTATTTTTCTAACTTACAACTATATTTTTCTTGTTGTTGTTCCATGCCAATATGATTGATCCTTTTTTGTCTCTTTATTGGTCTTTGTAAAAGGGTGGGGCCCTTTCAAAATTTCTATTTCTAATTCATAAATCCAACCAAAAGTATTTACCCTTAATTAAAATATAAATTTAAACTTTTAAATTGTCTTTTTTGATATTATATAATAGCCTCATGTATTTAACAAGTGCATTCTTTACATTTTTTCTCTTTATTTTTTACTATTTTGTATGGGTGTTTTATATGCATTGCCTCAAACATATAATTTTGATTTCAATTTAGCTTTCTTGCAAGATTTAAACTTAAGCTTGTACTTAAAAAATATCATGTTATCCTTGCTAAAAATAATTCAAGATTTTAGAACATTAAATTTTCTTTGCTAGATTCAAAAATGCAAGTGTCTTGTCCTAGTTCAAATTCGTACGTGAGGATTTGCCCAAATTTTGAGTTCCAACTTGTCTTTTCCCATGAATTTCTATGCCAAAACTTTCAAATTATTCCCTAGGACATGTGTAAAAGGAAATCATCCCAGGTCATCTATATCCTCAATAAATCTATAAATTTGATCCATTTTTAAGAAAACCCAACTTTGTCTTTCTTTTACAAATAATTAGTCAATTATCACTACACAATCTCTTGCATTAGTCACATCAACTACACCAACCCTTGTATCAAAAAATATTAAAACCCTAACTTTCTTACACTAGGTCTCTTTAACACAGACAATGCATCACATTCCATTACACACAATCTTAAATTTCAAGCACTAAGCATAATTACATACGTATAATCCCAATCACATTTGCTACTTGTTGTCTTCTAAATGTTATCAAAATCAAGGAATTGATCAATGAGGCTTGACTATGCACAAGAAGGGATCAAGTCAAATTTCCTTATAGCATTGCAAGTTTCAATTATTTTCTTCAATGTTACCAAGTTTCCTATTGTATGTACAAACATTATGGAAATTTTATTACAAGAATAAAATATTTGAAATTTACAAGTTCACGGATACATCAAAATTTTAGAATTGTACAATGTAATAAACATTAATGGTTACTAATATCTTAATTTCATTATATTTTACCAAACATGGTGATGAAAACAACTCTATGACACAAAGTTACTTTCTTGAACTAAATAGGGAGAGTTCTCTTTATCATTGAAACATACAGGGATACTTCGATTTATTCCTTAGGGAACCAATTTTTTGACTACAATTACACATGTCATTAAGGGAATCAAAGACTTTATAGTTTGCACATATAAGTTTACAGGATATATCACCAAAGCCCCATTAAACCATCATTATTGAATTATTGATTGCATGAGTTTATTTAATCATTGAAGAATACAAAAATAGTGTTCCATATAATTCATTATTTATCATGGATTCATTCAATGTAACTATAGGATATTCACAAAATGGGGTCTTATGGAATGCCATGATTCTAACATATGCAAAAAATGGGTTTGCTGAAAAGGCTTGAGAAACTTTCAAGAAATTGAAATTGGTAGTTGTAAAGTCAAATTCCACAACCTTTCCTCTGCCTGTGCCAAAAGGGGAGCTTTGGAACAAGGTATGAACATCAATCAACTCATCAAGGAAGGGGGAATTTTACCAAATGTTGTAGTTGCAAGTGCCCTAGTAGACATGTATGCAAAATGTGGAAGCTTGGATAAGGCACATGAACTATTTGACATAATGCCTCAAATAAATATGTTAACACCTAAGGCTTTAGAAACATTCAAGCAAATGCAATTGGTAGGTGCCCTGGTAGAAATGTATCTAAAACATGGAAGCATAGACAAGGAACGTTAATTTTTTGACAGAATACCTGGAAGAAATGTCATCTAATGGAATGTAAAGATTGCAAGATATGCACAAAATGGGTTTGTTGATAAGATTTTAGAAGCTTTCAAGAAAATGTAATTGGCAACTGCAAAGCCAAATTCAACATTCTCCTTGCCCGTGCCAAAATCGGAGCTTTTGAACAGGGTATGAACATTCATCAAAGCATAATGGAAGAGGATTGTCTTCTAGGTTATGTAGAAATTAAGTTTGTTGAAAAGGATTAAGAAACTTTCAAGCAAATGCAATGGCAATTGTAAAGCCAAATTCCACAACCTTCACTCTTCGTGTGCCAAAATGGGAGCTTTGAAACAAGGTATATTGAAAATTAAATATCAAATTTGTTTGGTCTCATGGAATTCCTTCATTTTAAAGGAAACACACATATAAATTTGGTCTCATGGAATACTATGATAAAATGATACGCACAAAATGGATTTGTTTTCACATTTAGGGTTTACAAATTTTCAAACAAATACAATTTGAAATCAACAAATTGCAGCAAAGTTTACCAACCTGGTGCTATGGAGGTCAAGGTTGATGAATTGTGGCAAGGTGGTGCACGTTTTCGCCCTTGGGAGTTCATTCGTCGTTCGTCATTTAGTTCATGCAAGCTCTATTCACATTTGCCGCATGTAGAAAAAGAATGTCGGTTTGACAGTGACAAGCTTTTTAAAAGCCCTATTTTAAGGGTTTTGAATGAACCCCCATTCGTTCAAACCCCTTAAAATATTATTTTTTCCTTACACTGTTGGGGGGTTTGTTCAAATTGGGGGTTTAATTGAACCATGTGGTTTGAACGAACACCTTAGATGGTTCGTTCGAACATGTTAGTTTGAGCGAACCCCTTGACATAGTGCAAACCACTATTGTGGCTTAACCTAAATGGTTGATCAAAATAATGGATACCAGAATCATGGTACTAGCAAAAATCTCATCCCAACTTGAAGAACATATTTTGAGAATAGTAAACATGATAAATGACTTCACATGTACATCACATGGGCATAATTAATATATCCTCAACTATGATATGTAATTTCAAAGGAATATTTAACTTATAACTCTTTGATTAATCACATCCTCAGTTGTAGCCCTCTATTTTTTAGATAATAATTCATGTACGTCCCATCTATTAAGACAAGATTCTCCACTCCTCAATCCTAGCACCTAGAATTTGGAAAAAGTATCTAGTGATTCCAAAGTCAAATATATCTATAATGGTAACTCTCCACCTCATTACGAATGGTAATGAAAACTAATACTAATATTCTAAGAGTTCAACTAAAAGATAACTTATTTCTCCAAGTACATCTTAGGTGTTCCTGCACATCTTTCGATAGTTTTAGAGACACATAAAATATACATAAGATTTAAAAGGTTAATGAAACCTTAATCCTAACTTTCTCCCACTTATATATAATATATTACAAATGCATTAATAGGAAACATAAAAAGAATAAGTATGAAATCAAAGTCTCATGACCTTCATACATAAAGATAATATGTATCCATGGTCCATAGCTTTATGTCTTGTCTATGAATTTTTTTATCAAGTCTATTACTTTTTTCTTTTTCACCTATCATGTTTGTGGTGAGATTAAAACTAGCTTTGCAGGATCAAAGACTCATGTCTTCTTCACATTTTGATGATGCCTCTTCATGTCAGGTATACTAGATCAGAGGTTTGCTTCCTCTTTTTCCTGGGTATATTCTCATTGATCTCTTTCTACTTTAGCTCACACATTCCTAGATACATATGCTCACTAAAGTGGGGGAAAAATTTTATGGCATAAAGTTGCACCCTTATGCAATTTCCCACATCACCCTTTACTTTACCTTAATAAAATGATAATGAAAAAAATTGCCCTCTTATCCTTCATTTTCGTCCCTACCTTGTCATTTTTTTGTCAGTGGGGGAATTATTTTCTACCAGGATGCTTCTGCATTGCACAAATGTTCATATGTTGTGCGAACGTTCTAACAAGATTCCTACTCTTGTAGCTATTGGAGCATTACACTATCACCTACCCACAAAGTGTGACACCTCTGTAGTCATAGGTGCACCTAGGAACAACTCTTTGGCATGCAATTTGACCATTTATTTCCCTCTCTTTCTCAATCCATCTCATTTTGGCAATTATAATATATCATTCTCTCATTGTAACTTCATTCTCTCAATCCTTCCATTCTAGCTCTCCTTCTTGTTACTCTACTCCATTCATCTTATAGGTTCAGGCTATCTACACTACACTCTTGCATGATTGTCTCATGTCCTTGAAGTTCCACTCTCCCTCTGGGCCTCACCAAGCTTGTAGGAGGGAGGGTAACTTTTATTTCATAGTATTATCATTATTATTGTTAGCATACTTTTTGTCTTTGCATATTCAATGTCCTTTCTTGTTATTTCTTTATCTATTTCTATATTGTTGTCTATCCGGCTATCTGTGGAGGTGAAAACACCAAAGCGGGGGTTTTGACTAAGGAAAACCCAAAAAAATAGTCCAACACTTTTCTCATTTCAATGTGTGTAGGTTTTTTTTGTGAGGAGCTTGTGGGATGTTGGTCCTATAATGAGTTGAATATTTATTCCTCCTACTCATCATTTTTCTTAGTAGTTAGTTCATTGTTCTTTCAAGTATTATTCTTGTTGTACTTATTTGCATTTCATGCATTTTTAGAATTTTATCTAGTTATTTAAAACCATCAGACTTTATTATTCAGGTTGTTAGCTGGTCTTGAGTGTTTTTGGCAATAGAATTTACTTCTAGTTTGCACAAGATGCAAGTGTGCCACAAATATGCTAGTGTGCCATGCTATAATCCTTGGTTGCACTCTTGTCCTCTAGTTAAGAGCATGCCAATCTATTCCTGAGACCTTTGAGATATTTCTACCTAAATTTTGAAGTCCTTTGTCATAAAATAACCAAAAACCCAAAAACATAGTTAGTCTCTCCTTAAACCATCACCCTATCACTTGATATTTTGTCATTAAGGTAATCTAGGGCCATCCACTCCTTGTACAAACTCTTCCCTATCCTAGAGACTCAAGAGTATCAAATCCCCTCCATTACATGACCCTCTATCATTGATGGAGACTATGGGTCTGGAACATATGAACTTAATGAAATATATGGTATGCCTCAAAAAGAACCTATAAATATTTTTCATTTATGCAAATATTACACTTAGCAATTCTATTGAATGGTATGTGTGATAAAGCATGTTGTTAGATTAAGAACATAGTTTCTATTTTATCTCACATTGCTTCATTCTTGACAAACATATTTGTGTGTCTTGAATTATTTTGATTAATTGTTCATTTACTTAAATTATTAATTCTTTATGCATATCATTCAATCATGTGTGTGATGTGTTAAATTAGATCATTATATGTATTTAATTTTACATTTAATTAGATCATAAGGGAATCTAGTTTAACATGATTACAATTAACCAAAAATGTAGCATCTAAGTAGACATAAGTTTTTAATTAGATCACATTCATCACATAACAATTAGATCATGGAAGCATTTATTAAATAATCTCATTAAGATTTCTTAATAGATCACATTGACATCCAATTTAAAAGAACACATAACTCATAGAAACTTAAACATGCTCATATATAGATCATAATATTCATATATATCAAGTCACCACAGTAGCAAAATGTGGTGTGTCATAACAATATACATCTAAGTAGGTCTATGTTTACCAGACTCATCAATGCCCAGTGGTGGTCTCATTGTGAGATGATGGATTGGGAATATCTCTTGGAGCTAATCCGCTCTCATAAATCCTCTAACTAGCCTCACATACAAGTGTTGCGTTGTGCTCATGCTCGATTTTATCCCTCTCTACTTGTACCCTACTCAGTTCCTCCTGTAGAGTGGTCTATGCCTTGCTCTCAATAGGAACTCGAGTGGCTCTAAGATCCTTATGTGTAGCCCCAAGCTCCTCATGTGTATATCTGAGCTCCTCATAGGTAGCTCTAACCTGCTCCTCTCTAGCTATAGCCTACTCCTTTCTATCTCAAACCTCATTTTTAGCTCTAAAAAATCATGGCTAACAAATCAAGGCTCAAAAAAATTAGCATGAAAACCCATGTTCGGTGGTGGCATATACTCAACCCGTATCAGTTGGTGTGGGGGAATCAGTGGAACCATGTCTGAATGACTTAACTAAAGAAGTCAGGAAAATCTCATGTACCAATTGTAACAAGGAAAAGATAAAATAAGTTATAACAAGATATGCTATATAAGCATAAGAAAGATTTAATAACATGCATAATTAACATATCACATCTCCTAGTTCTCAAACCTTCCAATTGAGATCTCAATAGGAGACAATGGGCACCGTATCTCAGACTCCTCTAATGAGCTGGTGGTGTGATAGGAGCTACATGGCCACTCTCTCCATGCTTGTGGGATTGGATTCCCTCTGTAGATGTAGGATGTGCTTAGGTGACATGAGGATGAGATCTACGTCTCTCCTCGAGGGAATCTCTAGCCTCTGCAGGCTCCTCGAGATCTATTGGCATGGATGTTGCACACACACATCATGTAGATAAATATTTTCTCAGATGAATAAATGAACCTATCTTTCTTGAAAGAGTCACTAATATTTTCTAGTTAAAGACGATCTTAGCTATCCCAAGGCTCAAAAATGTTAGGTCTTGATGTAATAGGTTCGACTAGGGTTCATTGTGCAAAAATATTGTTAATCATGAGGGGTCTCTAGTTCTATATATTAATGGTTGTTGTACAAAATAGAGTAACATAGATATTCAACAAATTTAAAATGTATTACTCTTCATAATTTCATGAATCCAAATCATTTGCAAGAACAACTACTAAAAAGAAAATTAAAGAAAATAAAAGATTCCAAGATTTCAAGGTCTCCTAGATATTATCCATACTTACACAAACAAATGAAAAAAAATAAAAGCAGAAACCATTCTACACCTCACCAGATTACTTCACAAGTATGCATAGAATAGTGCAAGAAATTTAAAGAAAATAACCATTTACCACCGAATAGTGTCAGTATGCACTCGAATTCAGTGCAACACATTGGATTTTTTCATAGGAATGAACAATCAGCTATTTTAGATTTATGATCAGGAAATAGCTTTCAAAAGGCTTTGATATTAGAAAATTCTATGGAATATACAAGTATTTAAATTGGAATTGAACAAAAGACATGAAAATAGAGGTAAAATTGGTAACATACCAATCTTAAGTCTATCAAGTTCAATAAATTACAATCCTTCAAAATGAATAAGACTTGACCTTTTATAGACACAAAGCCTCAAAAGAGTTTCAAATAGCACATGACTAAGAAAAAATAAGCCAATAATATCATAACATGTGACACAAAATGATAGTTGGCATTGGAAGATTTTTTCCCCATTCTAGAAATAAGTCAAAGGTACTTTGACTTCCTTCTCTCCATTTGAAATATTTGAAAATTGCGAGAGAATATACATTGGGCCCACTTCTACCTCATCATAATTTTATTGTAGTGATCACGTGGATATAGAAATTTTATCACAGTGATCAGGTGGATATAGAAATTTTATCCACTTTTCTCTCGATTCTGCCATCAATTTTTGTGTTTAGGAAACACATTTGTTGATGCACTTTAAAGGAACCCAACACTGTGTTGACTTCCCAGGGATAACCCAAGTTTTTTCTTTTCTAGTTATTCTCTTTTCCACCTCAAGAATTTCCTTAGCATACTTATCGCTTAATTGTGTATCTCTGTTGCTTCAATATCACCAATTTTATTTGTGAGTTTGATTTGCATGAATGTCTACATATTTTCCATGGTTCACCACCCGTCAGGCCTGCATCAATACAATTTACATCACTTCCATTGGATACATTTAAGTCTTTTAATGCATATGTCAAAAATGAATCATTATTATTAAAATCATGCTCATACAAATTTAACCATTTTGAATTTCATGATTCAAAAATAATGCATTATACAATTTCTCAGACATACACTTATGCGGGTTTTTGGGTTTCTAGCATTATCAAGAATCCTTAAGCGACTTGCTAAGAACTTTACTTAGTGATATGCTTTACGTGCATATGAATACCTACATATCTAGTTATCTGAATACCCAGATGCCTACATTACCCACTTAACACCTTGAGGTAACAACCATTTAAATTGCAAGACCTTGACACATGTGCCCTAGATACCCTATTTTCTATCCTCACATACCCATAAACTTTCACATTACTTGCCTAGTAACCTTATTTCCTTAGTGGAAATTTTACTTACACAATTTAACTATAGTTGACCTACCTTGAACCATGCATCCATGCCTGATTTACCTGGACACTTGGTTAATCAACTTTTCACTTCCAATTTCATGATCTAAGCCCTGATTCATCATATTTTTTAACTTAACCCTTGTAGCCATTCCTCTTTGGCCTTGCTAAGCAGGTATTTTTTTAGAATTTGGGTCCCCAAGCTTTTACAAATTTGGGGCATTTTGTGTAACCACACAAAAACTAGCAACCAAACAAACTAAATTTAAAAGGAAGAGAAAACCAAATAACCCAATCAAATTAAAACATATTTATTTTCTAGAATAATTTTCCAAGCTCACTCAATAATTAGCATAAAATAACTATGAAATTTCCTAAAGAATATCAGTGTGTGCTTTGATCAATTACCACCCTTTGAATATCAACAAAGAAATTGAGGTGCTTATATCAAGCTACATAGTTTGGTTTATCCATTTAAGCCAATCCTAGATATAGCCTTGGTGTCAGTCAAGCATCATAGCCCTGACAATGTTATCTCTATAATTCCCTCCAAACATAGCTCTATTTCCAATCATGTGTCCATAGCCTCAGTTGAGATATTTGGGTCACCTAAAGAGTTGATTTCTCTTTTGATATTTTCATTTTTTATTTTCTTTTTCTTTTGATATTTCCTTTCAATCTCTTTTTCTCAACTTATTGGCATTGAAGCCTGCTATTAGGTTGGGAATTATAGTGGTAGCAAAGGACACCTTTATATTTTTCACTTGATATAACCCTCCACTATCTCCTCTATTAATTTCCAAGGACCTTATTTAAGTTTCCTGAAATGTGCAACTCCTTAATAAGATTTCATAAATGTTATACTAATTTTAGAGTAATTATGACCAATTATTCCAAAGAATAAATATAAGTTTAAATTTAATGCGTAATTAGTCACTCAATTACCTCAAAATGTAGAGGTGTTACCCACTACCCTATCAAATGTTGTACCTTTAGCAATCCATATCAATTTTCCTTAGCAAACCTTTAATTTGGTGGCTGAATTTGTCCTTTTATTAATAAATTGTTACCTCATGATGATGCCTCAACCTCATACATTAGCCTACACCCACCTGGCTAAATTTTTCTTCAATTAACATCGAAACATAGCTTCATTCCCACATATGATCACAGCTTCATTAAACTTCCTTAACCTTCACTTACTCAAATTCAAACCTCATGTGTACACTTGGACATTCCCTAACATACATGATCTTTCCTGAATGATGTCAGTTCAATTACCTAGACATGAATTTATTGAATTTTAATCTTTACATTTGCTTCTGTTACTCAATTCTACACTAATTTGATTTAACCCTTTGAGCCTTGGAATGTGAAACTAAACCAGCCTAGCCTACATTTTTGAATTTTAAGTAATCTACTATTAAATGTGAAAGTATCACAACTTTTCTTTGCTTGCTCTATAAATTGGGACACTTCTTCCTTGAATTCATATCTTTCCAGCCTTGCATTTTAGTTTGATGGATACTCTTGTGTGTCTCACCAGTCCTCGAAGGAAAACTAGAATCCTCAGCCGAATCATTGGCCAACGACTTAGGAAGGTGTTCTATATTAGGAAACACATGACCAAGACTGCTTTGAGAATGGTTCTTGGGGATGATTTTATGGATCCCTTCGAGGAAAAGATGAAAAGAGTGGGAAAAGGTAAAAACAACAAGAAGTGAAGGTAAATGGGCTTGGTTGCAAAATGGTAAGGCCCAAGTTAGTGATAGAGTTACACACCAAAAATAGGAGCTCGGGGCCCCCTAGGAATATTTATCTATAGTAAGTTGGAATTGCAGAGGTTATCCTTGGAGAAGAGGACCTGGTTTAGGGCCCATAGCAGCAGGAAAAGACATTATCATTCTTATTGAGACTCATGAGCATGAAGGGTGTAAAATTCCCGATTTTGAAGGATATAAAAAGGCCTTAATTTGGAATGAGAGCACAGAAAATGGCAAAGGGCATGGTGGAGTTGTAGTCCTAATAAAAGAATCATGGGATAAAAATATAAAAGTGGAGAAAGAAGATCCAAACAAACAGTACATATGGCTAAAAAATAATAGAAAATCAGACTACAATTAGATTGGTTGCTTGCTACTTCGCCCCAAAACGCTCCAAATCATATAAGAAAAGGAGTCTAGATAGTGAGGACCCCTTTGCATCTCTAAAAAATTACATTTCCGTGTTTAGCACATTGGGAGAAGTTATATTAATAGGTGATTTTAATGCTAGGACAACTAGCATCCAAGCTCTTAACATGAAAAGCCAAGATAAAGAGAAAGATGATCCACTATGGCTGGAAGAAGAGAACCATCAACTTTGGGAACAAACCTCTCAAGCTAATAAATGTAATGTCACTCATTATGGAGCAGAACTGTTGGGAATATGCAGTCTATTCAACTTGGTAATATGTAATGGTATGAGATCATGGTCAGGATCGGGTAACATCACCTGCAAGACCTATAATGGGAAAGTGTGGTGGATTATGTCATTTTATCTCGTAACTATACAACAAGGATAATGGAGCTTGTGATTGGTAAATGTCCAATGGAGTTGAAATCGGATCATAATCCAATATATGTAAAACTTGACATTCACATAATCAAGCAGCAAGGGGAACAAGACCTTATCCGCAAGAAGAAAGCACCCACACCGGGTAGAATTCTCATGACTCAAGAAAATCAGAAAATCTTCAAGGCTGCCCTCAAAAATCTCTTTCAGGAATCTGAAAAAAATTAGCTTACATAAAGATGCACTCAATAAACAAGAACACGTTGATTCCTCTAGTACACAAAGCTTTGGGTGAGTGCAAGAGGTCTAGACCCAAGAGAGGTAGTACAAATACTTTCCCGACAAACCCATGGTTCGATCAGGAGTGCAAGTTAACAAAAAGGAAGCTCCGTGACGGGGGAATGACAATAGAAAACATCTTGAAAGAGTATGAAAGGATGATACAAAGTAAAAAAGAAAATTATGTAAGTGCTAGAAGAATGGAGCTGATTACCCTTGGAAAGAACAACCCCAAAAAAAATTTGAAGGAGCTACAACAAAAAAGAAAACAAATGGAAAATAATATTACAAGCTCACAATGGCTAGACTATGCAAAAATTCTTTATGAGCGTGAGCAGGATAAACATAGACCCCTAATAATCAAGGTAGCCGCTGAACTTTTCACCGTAGAAGATATCAGTCAAGGCATAAGAAGGTTGGTAGGAGGGAAAGCACGGGATATTGATGGGTTGTAAGCAAAGCATTTAAAGTGGGGTATTGAGGTCCTTGCACCTTGTATTTAGGAGCATTTTCAATAGGGTCATTCAAGAAGGCTTCTCAGAAGGATGGACCACTAGTGTTGTTATCCCCTTGCACAAAAGTGGTGACATAAATAACCCATCAAACTACTAGACTATTATGATTAATCCTCTTCTGGGGAAACTTTTTGGAAGCATGATTGAGCGTAGGATTAGTAGTTGGGCTAAAAAAGAGAGGAAAAGAGAAAAAGGACAAGCTGGTTTTAGGCCCAAACACTCCACTATTGATCATGGAGCTACCCTTAGATTTTTGATTGAAAAAATTTAGGACATTCAAGGAGATGAAGCCTATTGTTGCTTTGTTGATTTAAAAAAATCCTTTGACATAGTTCCTCAGGGCAAGTTATGGAAGAGAATGGAGGATTTGGGAGTTCCGCATGAGCTTAGGGTGGTTGTTCATAGGCTCTATGAGTAGGTCAGAGCTAAAATCAGAACCAATGATGGTATGTTGGAATGCTTTGGCAGTGATATTGGTGTCAAACAAGGTTTCCCACTCTCCCCAATGCTATTTGGGCTTTACATTGATAAGCTGGAAGAATGAATTGACAAGGTTGGTGGGGAAGGCATTCATTTGGCCAAATTTGTAATAAAATTACTCTTATATGTCGATGACCTCATATTAATTGCTAAAACTATGCTTGTTTTGAGAAAACATTTGAAGGCCCTTGAAACGTTTTGTCAAGAGGTTGGGGTGCAAGTGAACACTACCAAAACCAAAATAATTATCTTCTCACTATGAAGAAAAAAATAGCAAATTGAATTTCTCTTTGAAGGCAAGCCACTGGAAATAGTGGACGAGTACAAGTACCTTGGGCTTGATTTTCACAACAAACTTAGCTGGGAAACATGTAGAGAAAAAAGAATTCAAGGAGGCTGGAAAGCGCTATACTCTTTGAAAAATAGATGTAGAAATGCAGAATTATGGGATTGGAAAGCTAAAAGAATGCTTTTTGGTCTACTTATCACTCTGGTAATTCTCTATGGGTGTGAAATTTGGGGCAGCAACATGTCAAATCAGAAATGGAGACAAGTGGAAAGGATACAAAAACATCTAATTATATGTAGCCTCAAGCTTAAGACTGTAGTGCCTTATGAAATTTTATTGGCTGAGACTGGTACTTTTCCCTTGGAGGCCTCAGCGATGACTCAGTTATTAAGCTACCTAAAGAAGGTCCAGAATATGGAGGATCATTGATGGCCTAAACTAATTGTGAAGGAAGAGCTAAGTAGAAGAAATAACACATGGATGAAACTTAATATCAAATGGATGAAAAAATGGGATGTTATGATGCATGAGTGTCCAAACACAAATGGAGAAATAAAAAAATATGTGAGAGAAAAATTTAAATATGCTATATGGATGAAAAAAATAGGCCGTAAAAAGGATTATTATATCAAAGAATTCAATCCCATGAGGGACCATGAAGAAAAGGCCTATATAGGAGCGAATATCAAATGGAAAGAAAAAATGTTGATAGCTCAATTGTGAACTAGTTCACATCATCTTAGGTGTGAAATAGGTAGGTGGGTGGTTCCTAAAGAGGAGTGGGAAAATAGAATATGTTGATTCTATAACAAGGGTATCGTGGAGACATAATGGCACTTTATCATAGAATGCTCAGCATATAAAGACATTCGGGCCAGCTATGGGGATACTGTGCAGGTTGATAATTTAAATACCTTGTTTGAAGAATCAAGACTGGACAAAACTGCAAACTTCATCATCAAAATTCACTGCAGAAGGGATGATCTCGAACGGAGTCTACAAATTTTCTAGGGATTTTTTGTTGGAGGTTCTTGTGCTACTCTTGGGTCCCATAGTCTTCTTTGGCCTCGTGGACATCATTAAAATATTTCATTTCACTTCATTTCATTTCGAGCACTATCGGGTGAACTTTGACCTATCCTTTCATTTTGTCACCTCACTGCTAGATATAGGAATTATGAGAGAGGAGGTGCAAGTGGCTTCTAACATGATTGTATTACCTAATTACTTGGGAAACTTGGACTACACACTGGTAGTGGTACAACCAAAAGTGGGAATTCCTACCACCATAGACATACCCCACTACTTGAACCATAGAGTTGTGGTCCCCTACTTCCTTTCATTGGCAATTTGGAAATGGTTGACCTAGATAAGCATAGGCATTTGATGCTCACTTTAGATACCTGCTACTCATGGATGAGGCTACGCAAATTGACTAGTAGTGTGTGATGTTTAACTTTTGATGACCTTGATGCACCAAGAAATCAATTTTGTATTTCAAAATATGTTGTAATTTTTTTTGTATTTCCACTATAACTATGGAATACTCTGATTAGTATATAATGAAAATTTTATTTTGTGCTTTAACTTTTGGCTTTTACTCTTTGAAATTATACATTTGTTTTGGATTTTAAATTATGTTGCTTTTTATGTTGTATGATTGCATAAGAATGTCGTTATATTCTTAATTTTAGAGAATCTGGACTTGAGCAGACATTAACCAATTTTACAAAAATAACCTAATTCCCTTGCAAAGGATTAACCCTAACATAATACTAACCCTCAACCACTAATTAAGTCAAATGTGATTCTCTGAATTACATGTTCAATTCACTTTTAAGGAAAAGCTTGGCTTTACTTTAAGTTTGAATTTAAGGTGGTTTATCTTTGAATTCATCTACGTACTCTTTAGCTAAAATGTTGTTAACATGAATTATTTTGAGTTTTTTTGTGTTGAATGAACATTTATTCAAACACATTCTTATCGATTATTTTGCTAATATGAATAGAAATGACCTAAATGATGGTCGATGTCAAGTAACTTCTTCTATCCTTCATCTCTAGGTCCTTGAATGACCTTTGATCATAGACTCTAATCATGTGTTCTGTATTTCAAACTTGCACTTTCATGGCACCACAATCTTTCTTCACTTTGAGCATTCGTGTATTATGATCTTCTTTAACACTTCTACTTTCTAAACACACATTTCTTAATATTTCAGCATGAGTGATTTCTTCGTTGCTCAGTTTTTTAGAATTAAGCGTGGAATTGTCACAAACTAGAAAAAGGACTAATATTCAGTTTCTAGTACTAAATCTAACGCTACTTCCCTTTTCAACTGCAATTCTTCAATTTTCGCTGATGTTGCAATGTTTTCTTATTGTTCTTTTGTATCCGGTCCTTTGTGGTTATCCAAACATTTGTCCTCCAGTGGTTCATGTCCTTGATGTCTTGCCTTTTTCATGAAATTTGTGGTATCGTAATATTTTTCTTTCTTTCTTGCACACTTAATCAAATCTTTAACAAAAAGTTTCAAATTAGCAAGTCCATCACCTTTGATTTTGGCTTTTGAGACTTTACCAACCTTACTCTTGTTAGGGTTATTTGAATCCTCAATAATTAAACCACGATTTGATATTCCTTCAATCATTTTCCTATTTAGAGAAGACTTGTTTAATAGAATTATTTTGTGAGTGGCTCGACTTACCCTAATTAAGAAAACTTTACAATCAACTTCATTATGAATTTTTGTGCCATGAATCCAACACCCATCTTTCCATCCAAAAATAAGCAGATATTAAAGGAAAAGCTTCTTGTTGAGGATCTCCTAGACAATTTCAACTTCCATGTGACTAGAATCCGTCCTACAACTCATTTCAACCCTAGGTTCTTCACTAATACTGGTACAACTTACCATTTTGGGAGAAGGAGAGGGCCTCCTTCTAGCACTAGTTATGTTAATTTGGATGTTGCACATGCACATGAACATGCAAATAAATCTTTACTCATATGAACAAAGGAACCTATCTTTCTTGAAAGAGTCACTAATATTTTTTGGTTAAAGATGATCTTAGTTATCCCAAGGATCGGGAAAGTCAGGTCTTGATGTACTAGGTTCGCTCAGGGTTTGATGTGCAAAAATATCATTAATCACAAGGGGTAACTAGTTTTGACGCTTAATGATTGTTGTACCAAATAGAGTAAAATAGAGATTCAATGTATTTAAGATGTATTACTCTTCACAATTTGATGAATCTAAATCATTTGCAAGAACAAATATTGAAAAGAAAAATAAAGAAATTAAAATATTCTAGGATTTAAAGGTCTCCTAGCTATTATACATGCATACACCAGGAAATAAACTAAATCAAAGAAGAAAAAATTATATACCTCACCAAATTGTTTCATAGCTATGCATAGAATAGTATGAGAAGTTTAAAGAAAATAACCATTTACCACTGAATAGTGTCAATTTATACACTGAAATCTGGTATAGCGAATTGGATCTTTTTATAGGAATAAATAGTTAGCTATGTCAAATTTATGATAAAAAAAAAGCTTTCAAAAGACTTTGATATTAGCAACTTCTATGGAATATACAAGTTTTTAAACTTGAATTAAACAAAAAATATGAAAATAGAAGTAAAATTGGTAACATGCCAATATTAAGTCTATCAAGTTAAAAAAAAATTGATCCTCAAAATGAATAAGACTTGGCCTTTTATACAACACAAGGCCTCAAAAGAGTTTCAAAAAACACATGGCTAAGAAAAATAGGCCAATCATATTGTAGCATGTGGCACAAAATGATAGTTGGAATTGGAAGATATTTGCCCCATTCCAGAAATAAGTCACGAAGGAACTTTGACTTCCTCCTCCACATTTGAAATGTTTAAAAGTAAAAAAAAAGAATGTACATCTGGTCCACTTGTACCTCATCATAATTTGATTGGAGTAATTAGGTGGATATAGAAATTTTATCAGAGTGGTCAGGTGGATATAGAAATTTTATCCACTTTTCTCCCAGTTCTGCCATCGATTTTCAAGTTCAGGAAATACATCTGCTGATGCACTTCAAAGAAACCCAACGCTATGTTGACTTTCTAGGCAGAAATCGAGTTCTCACTTTTTTGGTTATTCACTCCTCTGCCTCAAACATTACCTCTGCATACCCGTCTCTTAACTGTGTATCTCTCTTGCTTCAATATCACCAAATTCATTTGTGAGTTCGATTTGCACGAATGTCTGCATCTCCGTCTTGCTTCGCCACTTGTCAAAACTATATCAATACAATTCATATCACTTCCATCGGCTACATTTAAATCATTTAATGAATATATGTCAAAAAAAGATCATTATTAAAATCATGCTCATATGACTTTAACCATTTTGAATTTCATGATTTAAAATAATGCATTAGACGATTTCTAGGGCATGTTCGCTTTTGTGGGTTTTCATGTTTCTAGCATTTTTGGGAATCCTTAAGCGACATGCTAAACACTTTACTTAGTGATATTATTTCTATGCATATAGATACCTGCATATCCAGTTATTTGAATACTCAGATGCCCGCATTGCCAACTTGACACCTCGAGGAAACAACCATTTAAACTATAAGATCTTCACAAATACACCCTAGATAACCTATTTTCCATGCTCACGGACCCGAAATTTTCACATTATCCACCTGGTAATCTTATTTCCTTGATGATAATTTGACTTACTCGATTTAACTACAGTTGACCTACCTTGAACCATGCATCATCGCTTGATTTACCTGAACACCTAGTTAACAACCTTTTCACTTTTGATTTCATGATCTAAGTCATGATTCATCATATTTTGAACTTAACCCTTGCAACCATTCCTCTCTAGCCTTTCTAAGTAGGTATTTTTTTTGAATTTGGGTCCCCAAGATTTTGCACCCTTGGGGTGTGTTGTGTAACCACATAACAAGATCCTCTCCTATTGGCTATTGATCCTCCTCCTCCTCCTCCAAATATTCTACATGGTCATCATTTATCAAATCCCTATCCATGTCCTCATCCTCTCTCTCATCTCCTCGATGATGTGGCCAAGGCCATGCCTATCATATACAGTCATCATGTCAACATCATCCTCGTCAAATGCTAGACATTCATCTCGCCCCTCATCCTTTGAGTCACTATAGATGATGTCTACGAGTGTGGGATGATGAATGTCTTGTGGCCTCGTACCACTATGTGAAGATCTTAGATATGTAGGTTGTGGTTTGGGTGTTGTCTGGAGCTGGCCGAACTATCTCATCATGTGGTCATAGTAAACGACATGATGATATAGTCATGTCACCTAGCCAATATCCTATCTCGCTATATCTTGGCTAGTTGTGTAAGACCTGGCCACTATTGTAGAGACAAATATGGTCTCCATATGATGTAATTGTCCTCCAAATGATCAAATCTAACTCTCTAGTATAACAAATCTCCACACTGCTAGGGTCGCCTAAGGTTGTAACTAAAGACTAGTGGATAACTATAATCCATAGGGCTAAGAAACTTGGTAGGCCCAGTGCATGTGATGTGCTCAGATACCCACACCTAAAGAAGAGTGTAAAGAATAATACTATGACCCTCTTGATAGACAAAGTGACCAAAATCATAATATAAGTGTGCTAACATACTCTATCCTTAGGCATAAACTGTCTAATGCTATTCCATAGCCCATATCATGTGAATGAGGCCTCCATCAAGGTGTGTGCCTCATCCATCAAGAACTAAAGCTAAGGCGGCGATGACTCACATAATGCACCAAATCAGTGGAACCGTAGCATGTAGAAGCCACTTAAGATCGACATGGCCCCTAGGGTTGGAATCTTTGTAGCGATTGATATCGTAGTGTATGTCTCTCCTCATCTCTCATGGGGTTCGAATCTCATTAAAGTGTACAACCTCACCTCACACGAGAAATTTGAAGATACACCATATGTGCTCAAGCATAATTATCATCTCCCCCATTGGGAGATGAAATATGGAAGTATCTGCATTCCACTGTTCAATGAGTGCCATGAGCATAACATCATGGTATCTCATCGGTAGCATGAGATACACCCAAAATAGTCCAGTAGTGTGTAAAGTCTACTCATCCTCCTCTAATAGTCAGGTAACCTAATGGAACCCCTAAATATTTATTTTGGTTCCATTTATCATCCTAGGGTGATCCCATAATACTGGTTTACAATTTTTGGCCAATCTAGACACTAAAATTATTATTTTTAACTAAATCTTCACATTCGGGCACCTATAGCGGCTAAACCACGAGGAATTTGAAGATGATGCAATATAGATTCTCATTGCATTTTGTCTGTAGATTCTAAAAATATTTTTTTCAAAATTTTTGGAATCAGATTGCACTTCTTTTTCCATCTCCCATGAAAACTAGTTTTTTTCATAAAATAACATTTTTAAAAAGTGACGTACATCGTATAACGCATAACTTTTTTTCCATCAAGGATAAAATTCTAACTCTTTTGAATTTAGATTTGTAACTCTCATATCTAGTGCTTCCACTTGGTTAGATAGTTTTTTATTGAATATTTTTTCTTTAAAGAAGTTTCAAAGTCAAACCAATTACAATTCAGACATAGTGTGACTGTATAATTTGTAACTTTTTTTGTATATATCAAAATTACATTTTTTTTTTGTTGGATCAATGAATTCAATATCTAGTGCACTCATATTTTTTAAAAGTAAATAAATGATAATCTACAATTTTTCCACATGTGCAGAACAAAGACCTTCATTTTCGATGAAAAACCTATGTTTAATAAAACTAAAAAAACAAATACATAATAAATCCAAAACATATTAAAATTATATTCGTTGGATAGTTCGTTCTGAGGACTACCTGATTCCAATTGGGTTTGTGAAGATTCCTCCATTTTCATCCTCAACCTGAGCTTCAAAGGGTAAAATTTTAGGTTTTTTTTTTGAACAAGGTCAAAAATCAGGGAAAAGTGGGGTTCGCTAGAACTAGGGGAGTTCCAGTGAACCCCTAGGGGTTCGATTGAACCAGGGTTCATTTGAACCCCCTTCCCAAAAGGGGTTTTCATTTTTTTTTTTTTTGTGCATGCATTAAATGGGTTTGCTCGAACCCTGGTTCGAGTGAACCCTTTTTTGGTTTGTTCAAACCAATGAGTTCATTCTAATCCCCAAAATGAATTCTTTTGGCATGGGGTCAATTTTTACAAGTTTTCCTTCCTCATTTGAATTTTAAACCACTTTTGTGGGTTTACCCCCTACAAAACTTTGCTAATTTCTATCATAGGGGTTTGGGGTTTTATTTATCATCACTGTTGTAGGGTTTTGTGTTACTTGAGATCCTTCCTTAATAACCCTCAAACTCACATTTTTCCATGGTTCTAATTCAGTGTAGACCTTCTGTTGCACATTTCTGGTCATGTTAAAACATTTGGTGTCATTTGGACTCATGGAGTAACTGGTCCCTCATGCCTAGGTCTGATGTTCTTATATTTTATAAGGTTGACCGATTGACCTTGTTTGGCCATTACATCCTTTAAAATAATATGTCCTAATTCCTTTGATTCCTTTTTATGTGGTGTCCTAGGTGGTCTTCTTCATAAAACAACTTGCAAGAACGTGCTGAATTGTCTTCACTTAAGTCTGTCCACCGCTTCCCTTTATCGCTCATTGCAGATAGCTTTTGAAATGTAAAATTTAATCAACGATGAGCGATAAGTTGTGTTTCTTTGGTTTCACGCATCGTGGATGGCTTTGAGAATTTTTTATTTGTATCAGCGATGTGCAATGTTCTCATTTTTCTTTGTATCATTGAAGGTTTCGTCTATCGCTAATTGGTCTTGAATTTTGAGTACTAAATTAGCAATGAGTGATGACCTCTAGGATTTTTTTTTCATCACTCATCGTGGATGGATGTATGATCATCTTGTTTCAATTGGAGATGAGCAATGATCAGTATTCTCTTTTATTTCTCATATCGCAGATGGGTTTCGAATGTTGGGTTTTGTATTAGCGATACGCGATGCAAGTGTTCTATGTGTTATCGTTGGCTTCCTTCTCATCACTAATTGCTTGTATACTTTATGATGGGAATCTACGATGTACGATGACCCTTTGTTCTTCTTATTGCTCATCATGGATTCCTTCTAAGATTTGAGTTCCAAAATAATGATAAGTGATGGAGTCATTTGTTCAAACTTTCTTTCACTGATTTGAATTGCTCTTGTGAGCGATGTCTTTTGTGCCTTTAATTTCCATGTAGGTGCACGTCTCTTAATCTTGTTTTATCACCATATCTCCCATCACTGATGTGATTTGGAGTTCGAAGCATGGATTGGTGATACGCGATGGGTGATGAATGTGATCAAGGATGGGCCATGAATTGAAGGGCTGAGATCTCATCGCGCAAATGCTAGCGTCGCTGATAGGACTTGTGAAAGGTGAAATATATTAGTGATGAGCAATGGCTATAGAATAAAGGACAACGTGGCAGCATCCTGAGGACATCATTTAAATCAAGAAAGAAAGTAGTGAGCTGAAAGGGGAACCATTGATGTGGTTTTAAAATAAAGTAATCAATGACCAAGGTTTGAATATGAATAGGTAAATGTCAATTCGCTCGCGCGAGCCTTCTATCAAACATTAATGGTGATATGTTCCATGCCCCAACCATAAAGAAGGTAGCTAGCTTATTTTTTCACACATTTGGAACTACTCAGGAGTAGAGAAGAAAGCCAAAAGTTGAAGAAGCAGTGTGGAAAGCTCCAACAATCAATTACAACAAAAATTGTATTAGTCGCTCACCCGGGTAAGCAAATTATTGTGCCTATTCCTATCCAAAATACCAATTTATGCTATTCTGAAAGGGTAGTGGAAAATTTGGGAGGTAGCTTGCTTACAATTTATTCATTTGAGTATCTTCAATTAGGGTGATGAGTATTGTGTAAAGCCTAGGAATACTCTGTTTTGTAAGTTGTGTCTTGAGTTTTCATACCTAGGTAGGTCTTTTCAATTGAGACAACTGTAAACCCTTGTCCTAGGACCACTTTGCAAATATGAGTGAGCCAGAACCCAGTGAATCTAGTATTAGACTTGAGAGGAAACCAAAGAAAAAAAGGGTTAAGAGGCTTAAAACCCAAGATGTTTCATCCGCAGTTAAGCCAAAACCACTTGCAACATCTAACCCTATGCCAAATACCTCTGCAGTGTCTACTAGGACCAAAAGTGCAAAGAAAGAGCAAGAGAGGTTCATGGAGAGGGCCTTTGGAGAAGTAAAGGAGGGAGGGGACTCATGAATTGGCAAGAGACCTATGGGTCAGGTTGCCGTGATAACTAGACTAATTAACAATGTTGGTGAAATTGGAGAATTGGCCCATTCTCAGAGTGGATGGCAATTATTCCTATATGATTTTAACAGGAAAAATTCTAAGAAGCCGACATGTTACTTATGGGGGCTCAACCTCAGGAAGCTGGTGGTACCCAATGTGTTTGTGGAAGTGGTTGTGATGATGGAGTTGGACAAGCCTATGATCCCACTGATAGAACAATCAAGAGTGAAAAGGGAGATGTAATCCTTGAGGTGACAAGGGATAAGGTTGTGGAGATATTTCGGTTGAATCCTAATTATACTGTGAAAATTAAGCGTGCAGGTCTATATGGTGAATATGAACATAAGAAATTTGTATACATGAATAGACTACTTGTTCAACATAGAAAGAGCAAGGAAGGATTTCTCCCTAAAGATATTGAGCCCTTTGAATGTGAATAATTTGTGGATTACTTCAAGAACACCTATTATTTCCTGAATCAAGTTTTGGCTCAAAATTTTGAAGCGAGAATGGCCCCTAACCTATTGGTGATGACATCGAATATACAAGCTCATAATCAAAACACTGGTTTTGATTAAATGTTGCTTGAGTTATTGAACAAATGCATGAGGGTTTCATTAATCTAAAGAAAGAGGTTCTCCTTCTGCATTTCCCACATTATTCTCTGTTAATGCATATGCTTTTGTATGAGGGTGATTATAGCTAGAAAATAAAGTTGAAATTGAGATTGAGGGACAATGAGAACAATGTTTTTCCAGTCCAAATGTGGACACATATTTGGGATCGGGATTGTCCCAATTCCAACTATTTCAAGTTTTTTAATGTCATAAGGTTTGGTATCCTGGAAATTTTTATTGTAGCAACTACTCACAGGCTCTCTCTAGCAATCAAAAATATCATGCCCAAAGGATATAGTGGGATCAACTACAAAGCATAATTGGGGAGATTGATTTCTGCAATCATAAGTATACTTTGATCAGGTCTTATGGATCTAAGGTAGCACCACACTGTTTGCCCCTATATATATATGATAGATTGGCATTCATTGAGTTAATGTGGCAAGTTTATTTTATGGATTATGAAATGTTCAAAAATCCTAGGAAAGGTACTGTGGTGAGTCCCCAATGTTCTTTTGCTTACTTTAAGGTTACTACCCCGGAAGGGTATGAGAAACTTGGAATCATGGCGAATAACCTTAGGTAACCTTTTAATGAGGTTAGGAGTTTTGACCCTAAAGAATTTGTGCATGCAAAGAGAAGGGAGAAAAAATTATCAGGAATATATCACCAGTTCTTGTACACAGATGATATATTGAGAAACTTGACAAGTGATGAGATTGTCAGATATAGAAAGAAAGAATGGACATCTATAATGGACATTGAAGAGATCATCATAAGGAGGAATGATTTCTATGACAGCCCCTATGATGTAATTGAAGATCCTTTTGAAAGAGATTTTACAAAGTTAAGGGAATATCAAAATGGTGATTTCAAGGTAAAGGAGAAAGAAGTTGCTGAGAGAGCACAAGCTCTTCTAAAACAACAAGCTTAGGCTATGGATGTTCTAGAGCAGCCTGTGGATGTCCAAGAAGTTAGGGAGGAACAAATGGCAGAACATGTTCTCGATGATGAGGAGGTGGAGAAGAAATTCCCTCCCCCTCATATTGAAGAAACTCTTGATTCAGAGGTTCCCCCATATAGAATTTTTCCATGGCAATATGATGATGATCCCAGGATTAAGGATTGTGATGAGTTCTTTGCAGATGATAAGTTTTTACAGTCTAATGAATTCAAGGAATTTATGGTTCAATAGAGGAGAAAAGAGATAAAAGAAAGGCTTGAGCAAGCAAGGGCTAGTGTTGAACCTTCTCAATAGGAAGATGTAGAGAAGGCAGAGGAAGAAAAGATCATGGCTAAGATTGCAGCTATCACTCCCACTAAAGCTAGGAAAATTGTCAAAGATAATGGAATCATGTTGTTACCAAGATGCACTATCACCTTAGATATTTCATATGATGCAGTAAGAAGAGACCCTCAGGCTGCAATATCTAAGGAGTAGTTTGAAGACAAGGTGTTTGGATATGGGTATAGTCTGAAGTTGCATACTCTTTCACTTTGGTCTATGACACCTAATACTGGAAAGCATGAGGTCTCTAGGCCTATTGAAGAGGTTATGGGTTCCTTGGTGGTGAAGAGAGCCACAAATATAACTCCTATCCAAGTAGCTAAGTTAACTATTCATGTTGCAATGGTCAATGTGGACACAACACACATTTCTTAGAAGAAGTATGATTCTTTGGTGAGGGAGTATAATAAGGCCTTGGATGAGATAAACAAGATGAGAGCCACTATTCGGGTTGGCCAGTCAGTGAGGACACTATCTGTGCCATCTTCTTCTTCTTCAGACTTGTCTACACAAGACAGAGAGACCTTGGCTTTGAGAATCAATGATTTGAGTAATCAGTTGAAGACAAGAAAGGAAAATGTCAAGAAGGCCAAATTTGAGATTGTTAAGGTGGCAAATGAAATTTTTGAGGATGTATTGAAACATAGGGTGACCAAGTTGGTCAAAAAAGTTGATGATATATGGGATGCCTATAAGAACATTCATGAAACAAACATAAAATATTTATAGGTCCAGGAAGCCTTCAGGAATGAATAAAGAAAATGGAGCACTAGGGTAGGAGCTTTAAAAGAAATGATTCCTAAAATGAGGGAAGATCATGAGAAACCTTCTAATATCCCCAAGATCTTGCAAACTATTGACTTGGTTAATGAGATAACAACCTTTCAAGGAAAGCTTGGTATGTAGCTCCAAAGTAAGCTGAAAGTATCCAAAGAGATGGAGGAATGTGGTATGCCTTTGATATTGAATTGCAAAGATGAGTTACAAAAATTTGATACATGGGGAAGCGATTTGGGAGAAATGCTCAAATCAGCTATGATGGCACTAATTGTGACTGATTACATCCCCCTGAATTCAAATGTTGACATGTTTGTGGAGATTGAAACAAAAATGGATACTTTTTTCAAGGAGGCCCGAGTTCTAATTGATGCAAGATATATCCAATATAGTGCAAAGGTACAGAGTTTATTGGATATCAAGTGGCCTACTGAAGAGGATTAAATCACCTGGTTAGAGAGGTATACTGAGTAAGATTATATGGGGATGATCATAAATATGGTGAATAACAAATATGAGGGAAACAATGCATAGCCTAAAAATAATACAGATTAGGATTTTGTTAAAATCTTGCAAAGATATTGTTCCCTCCTCAACATGAAAAAGGTGGCACAAGTGTTGATGTGGATATATGATCAGCTTTGTTTCTTTATTTTCTTTTTATGCTTTTTAAGTTTTGTTGACTGGGTGTGCCCATGGTGGACACTTTTTAAGTGCATGGAGGATATTTTGAAGCTATTGTAACAAACAAATGATACCTTTTAAAGGTGGGAACAGATCCTAGCAATGAATGAAGGTTATTTGTGCCTCGTGTTTATTCCCACCATCTGAGAGCTCGAGCATAACTGAAAAGGGAATATTTGTTACAGTGGTCCAATGGGGTTTTTACATGTGTGCTTTCTAGCTTGAGGATTTTTTTTCTCTTTCATTTCTATAAGAAAGAATTCAAGGCCAAAAGTATGGGGTTCATTGAAATGCAATTGACACAGTGAATTGTAAAGGGAATACAAAGCATATTTTAAGTTTTTTCTTAAGTTCTGAGTATGTGGTTGCTTATGTACTTTTGATAACAGGATAACAAATACTATACCGAATGATACTTATTTCATGGATATTGTCTCTCCTCTATAATTTTTCTACGAGTTATGAATGAATCAAATCAAGTATTATTTTGTTTGTCTCCATTTCTTTCTAGTGGATGTGTAATTTCATTCTTGCTTATTAATTCAATGAATTAGTGTAAGTGCTTGAATGAGAGTGTTGACTCGTATGAATTATGTGCTAGGATATCTTCAAGAAGTAGTAGTCAAGAATGTTATGAGGGAGTGTTTTAATGCAGCGTTTCTTAAGCTATATGTTGTTGTTGTTGAATTATTATCAGGTTGCATAGGTTAATATTGACTCGGCACTGGTTTTCTAGTAAATTACTCACAATTTAGTTCCTGGGTTAGTTAATCAGCTAATCCCTCTTTATTTACAAATCTTTTAGATGGGTTACCATTGTAGTCATGCTACGATGAATTTCACTCTTCTAATGCTCCTAGTATAAGGTATTATTTTTAAGAGAATTGCCAACTCTTTTGATACACTATATTGTTGAGTAGATATATGAGAACTATTTTTTGTTTACAATGTATCTAAATATAAATCACATGATTTCTTAAATATATGCATTGTGGGATACCTTCCTGGGTTTCACAGAGCCCAAAGTGTAGGAGTAAAAGTTTTGCAGCTTTTACTAATTGGTTGGCCAATCCCTTTAGATTGATAATTACTGGAAATGGAAAAGTCCACTAGCAATTCTGAAGACCAACTCGGTTCTTAAAAAACAAACAACATAAACTACTCTTGAAGTAATGGAAACAAGTGTCCTAAACATTATTGAGTGGATGGTTCAACACCTGTAATAAATAAGAGGAATCATTAGCCATACAACAAAGTCAGTAACAAAGCAGTCAAAAGTAAAGAAATTGTAAAGTAGGAAACATACTCCATTCTGAGATAGAGGTGCACCATCTTGGGACATGGGTGCCACTTTGGGACTGGGACAACCAAAGTGGACACTGTTGCCTAGTTTGGATAGGTATGCCATGAATTCTAAGAAAACCTTGAAAAACACACAAAATAATGAAATAAACTACAAGGAAAAGGAATAGGCAACTCACCACTGGTGCCACTACACCTCATGCAACATCTGCTACCACGATCTCGAGTCTTGGGGGCTGGTATGATCATCAGATCGAAATCCTCACTCCTCTGTGCAATAGTATCTCTCTCTAAGCCTTCAAAAAGTATAAGTGAAAATGATTGTCAAAAAGGTGATTTTGCACTAACATATAGTTAAATTGAGTACTAGAATATCTCATTCAAATCACTATAATGGGGGCTAGCAAACTTCAATTTTGATGTTTTCTATTTTGTTAGATTCATAGTTTCATCACCAATCATATCCAATGTTTGATGATAGTTGGTGTTGGGATCTCATGACCCTATTGCAAGCAATTCCTTCACCAAGCTTGGCAATTTGATGTGGTTAGATTTTATACCTAACAAATTGGTTTTGCAAGATGTGGTTCCTAATGTTGTAGTTTTATAGATGACTACATTGGGGGCTTCATTCTCCTAATCATGAATGATTCATAATATACAGATGAGTCATTTTTATACATGATTTACTTTCAGTACTTTACCTTGCATATGCACGTAGTGTCATATGGCTGCTAAATTGGGGGCTAAATGTAGCGTTAGAAATTGTACTCCCTTGTTGGTGATAGTACAATTTCATGCTTAGTTTCGACCTATTTTAGTGAGCCTTGAATTCACACATTTTCAACATCTCCTTTAACTAGGCCCCAATCTCCTAAATTATGCATTTTGAGGCCTATTTTATCATTCTTCAACAAATCACAAGCATTAAACAAATGCTCTAATTATTATTCTACCCTTGACACTTAATATCCTAGAAAATAGGGCCAAGACCCATTTTCCCTAAGGCATATGGGTCCCCCTATTCAGTCGGGGACCAATTTTGGATGTCATTTTTGGTATTTTGACATTCAAATTTCAAATTGTAAATGTCATTTATCAGGATCTAATCTTTCAAAAATTAGAGAAATTTTTATAAATAGCTAGTATTTTCATGATTTTAAACTAGAAGAACATAAGAAATCAATAGACAGGTATGTGCAGGATCATCATGGAAAAAACAGGCCCTTAAGTGGCAAAAAAATTAGAAAAATCAGAGTTAGGAAACTTGACGTATAAATTTGAATAAGTTATCTATATTATTTCAAAAATATGTAAGAATAGAATTTGTAGAAAATTGAATTTAGTTTCTAAAATACTAGGTTTATTTTTTAAAAAACAAAATATATTTGGTGAAAATTTGAAATTTCAATGCAGTAGTACTTAAATTTCAGGGAAATAATAAGAAGTAGGTGTCTATCTAACCACCCTAACCACAATAAAATGATAATATTTTTTTATAAGATTTTAGATATAAGTAGAGGACTCATGTCCGGATGTGATGCATATTTTTTTGTAATTATTTTCCAAGTAAATAATTAATTATGATTTTTTTAATACAACTTTTAAAAAATATAAAAAATCGTACATCTAACCACCTTAATTTGGTCAAAACTTCATGAAATTCAATTTATTTTTTAATCCTATAGTATACAAAGCATAGAATGTGACACATGTTTCAGATTCAAAAAATGTGATACCGTTTGAAATCTATAGTTTTTTTTCAATCAACCTATCAATCAGGACTTTAGTCATAATTCAAATAGAAAATCAATAATAATTATTTATTAAATTCAAAATAAAGCATAATTTATATTGGTGGAAAGCTGAGAATCTCCTTTAAAAACCCTTTTCATTTCATTAATTTTTCCTAAAAAAAAAGTTGCCAGCCACATACCCTACAAATACCCATCATATCACCACTTTTTGGCCCATCATAGTTTTGCACATACCCAGATGCAAGAGATCATTGCATTCCACCAAATACATTTCAAGTTACAAGATTTCAAGCTCATTTGTAGATTTGATGAAGCCATATTCAATGATTGAAGGTAGATGCAAATATAAGAGCATGATGGATTCTAGGTTTGGGAGATGCATTTGGTCATTTCCTTCAACTAGGTAATGACTTGTTTCCTAGTGTTCTCATCTTCAAACTTTATTCAACTTGCAGCCTAAAAAAAGTCATCAGTATATTTCAGATTTCCTAAGGATGTTTTGACTTCCTCTTAGGTAGGTATTATCATTTTCATATAGGAATACTTCTCTAATCCACATGAGTAGGTTTTATGGATTTTTAGCTCATAACAACCTTAGATGCACTTAAGGTTAGGACACACAAACTGTTATCAATCAATTTTATTGGCTATTATGGAGGTAGAAATACCAAAATAGGGGTTTGACTGAGGAAAACTCCTAAATAGGCACCCTCATCTTTTTTGTAGATTTAATGCATGTATGGATCTGAAAATGAAGGTTTACAATGCAAATATTAGAGAGCATATGAAGAGCTACAAGATAAAATTTGAAGTTTTAGAAAAGGCCTACAAGGACTCATATGCCCTTGGGTGACTTTGTCCTTCATTTCATGCCAAATCCAACTTTTTTCATAGGTACACATCACTCAGTACTTCCTAGACCTATCTTCAAGTCGTTTCAATTTCTTAGTCATCGAAATATTCCAATTTTCATATTAGGGTACATAGTTGAATTAGGTTAATCATAGAAAATCAATTTCAATCCATTTTTAAGGCTCAAAATGGTCAAATCTAGGTCTAACTGACTCACCTTCATGGTTGAAATTCAATCTTAACATAGGTTGTTGATTTACATATTAATGTACCTTTGAAAAAGGAGCATAAATAAATCCTCGGTTTGGACATTAAACTTAGGGTATCCTTTTTCTATGATACACATATCCATAGTATCCCCATTCATTTGTGTGTCCATTTTAAGAGAATTTCTTAATACACATACACACTTTGATGTAAATGGTGCAATATTGTGTGAAGTTGGGTTCACATCCATAACATTTATCTTTCTTATACACACACGTCTTCACAGAATTATCCACACCTTATTTTTACATACAAACATTTTGAAAGATTCATCTAGGTTATATGTTAATTATGTCTAGTTGCACACCTATCTTGATACATCCATTACCCACTTGATTCTAACCATTTCCCTATCCTATGAAATTTTCATGGATGTAAGGTTGACTTCACCATTGTAGACTTGACCAATAACATTCTAAAACATAAATTTGACTAACTCATGCTTATTTTGCTAGTCGTTGTAAGTCAACTAAACATACATTTATAGGATTTGATGCTATATAATTGCATTTAAAGGTATTCATTTCACATATTATCATATTTGATCATGCTCTCTTATCCTAAATGTATTCAAGAAGTTATTAATAGCAAAATTTTTTATCTTGGTGTATTAAAAGGGGTAACAAATCTACATACATCATTCTATGACACTTTCTCATTGCCTTGAATCTATTAAATTTATTTTTTAAGGTTGAAATATGTGAACATGATTGCTTGTGTCACAAAAATGCTTCCAAGGTGTTTTAAAATACTATCAACCCTAGCTATAAAAAATAGCAAGGTATATAAAGATTACTTAATCATGTCACAAAGAAAAATGCACATTGAGCAAGGTCGGATCAGTAAGTGCCAAAAAAATCCAAACCCATAAACTTGACCTCACAAAAAACATAGGTTCAACATAAGATCCAATAGATTTCACTAACAAAGAGGTAGCTTTTATGAGGCTAGAAATAGTCAAGTTCTAAATCTACACTTAATGGACTTAGTCTTTGATTATAGAATCAAATAAAATCATCTATTAGATTTACTTTTGTAACATATAAAAAGGGAACCCTAAGTTTAATGTATAAAACCTAGGATTCAAATCTCTTCCTTTTTCAAAGGTACATTAGAATGCAAATCAACAAGGTGAATAGATTGGCTTTCAACCATGAAGGTGAGTGAATCAAACCTTGATTTGTGTCCTTAGGGCCTTGGAAATGGATTGGAATGATTTAAAATTTATTAACCTAATTATACTATATGACCTAATATGAAAAGTGCAAGACCCTAACAATGCATTGACTGAAAAAAAAATTTGCAGGAAAATCTGGGAAGTGCAGAGGACTATGTACTTACCCAAACAAATTGGTCTCAGTGTGCATAGGACTTATATGCCCAATGGCATATGAGTCTTTGTAAGGATGTCCTGCTCAACTTTTGGGGTTCTTTGGTGGTAGATCTGAGACTTTTGTTTCTGCTTGCAAAGTTGGTGGAACGTTGTCAGATAATTGTGTAGGTGAGTTTCCATGACTTGAAAAGATTTAGGGATTTGAATGCAACAATGGACAACTTTTCTGCAATTTTCCTTTAATCCTATTCAAACCTAAAACTTACACATTCAAAGAGAGGGAAAATGTTGGGCCATTTAGAGGCTTACCATAGTTGAACCCTGTGTAAGTGTTCCACTTACACAATGGCAATGTCAATGATGAAATGATAAATGATAGGAAAGGAATGATGAATCAACAATGTGTTCCAACTCACCACCCTTCAATGGCTTTCTTGAAGGACTGAAGTCATACACATCGCCTCAAGGTCTTGGATCTTTTTTGCTTGATTTTCTTGAATGCTTTAGAGACCTACAAAAGGGGTTAGCCTCAAAACAATGATAAAATGACAACATGAACTCACATACATTTTGACATGGTGCTTGGATCTTAAATTGATGCAATTTACATCACTAAAATGTTTCTCTTGACTTGCTCTTGAATGCTCTTAATGTTCACATCTGGCCTCTTAGATTTCAAGTGATGCAATAACTATGTATTTATACACTATTATTCTAATTTCCCAAAAAATTAGATCCTGATATCCAAACTTTGCAAGTTGGGATTGTAAATGTTAAAATGTTGACACCAACATATTAAAAATTGGGTCTCAACACAATAGGAGGACTTAGATGCCCTAGGGAATCCCACTCTTAGCATCATTTTCTAGGACATGAGGTGTTGGGGGCACAAAATTAAATGGATGCATTTATTTAATGCTTGCAATCTCTTGGAAGATGGTAAAAATGGGCCTCAAAATGCATAATTTTAGGAAATTAGGAGCTTAATTAGGTCCAATAAATTAAGGGGGTAAAACATAGAGTGAAATTGTAAAGGGTGACATTTTACGATGCTACAACTTTTTTAACATGTAATATTTATTTTTAAAATAAATTAACTCACAAAATTTTATACTCTTCATTGTTACTCTAAATTTATTTATATTAAATTATAATCAGTTCATATGATTGACTTAAAATAAGCATAAAGAAAAATTAATTTCCTTTATAAATATTAAGTACCTAAATTATAATAACTAAGTACTATAATGTATGTCCACATTGTTGATGGGTGTTTTAGCACTTTCTCAACACAGGTAGTGCATAGGGGCACTACCTCTCTTGAAAGGTAGAAATTCACAAGCAAGTTACCAATCACTACCCCAAGGTATCTTGAGTGTCAGGTCATGGCGTGCATCGAATCTATCAGTTGATTCTTAATGTGATTTTGTTTGTAATCACAGGGCAGCTTACAAGGTTTGGCTGGATATGAGGTGAATCTTAAAATGGAGTTCCTGAGATGGGAAGTTAGAGTGCAGTTTGTTGTAGGTTTGAACAACAATCATAAACTCCTGCTTTATCTTAAGATCTAGCTTTATAATGTTCAATGAACCTTAGCATAGGCTACTTATTAATAAATAAATAAAAAAGGGTAGGGAAGAGAAGAGGTTCCTAGATCTGAAACTATCTATGAACAGTGATCATGGAGGGTTCTACTGTGGACAACTTCCTTAAAACAAAATTTCACTTAACCAGAATAATTCACAGTATCATGAAACTTGTGCAAACTTCTAAGGACTACAAATATTCTACCATTCATTCACCATAAACATGCATGAATAAAAGATGGAAGTTTGGAGCAGATTTCAGTTTATGCCCATACTAACTTTACATAGTTGTCTACCATCAGTAAACAACAAAAACTATGGACAAGAAAGGAATCAACACAATAGAAATCTACACAACCATTGAACAACATCAACTAATCTATCAAAGTAATCTAGAACATGAGGAACAACAAAGTAAATCTATCTAAATCAACTAACTATGGGAGATGAACCATGTAACATGCAATATAAACTTAAGAGTCCACCAAAAGCCAATGAACTTCTATTAAAATTTATGCAGCACGCCTTTACAACAACTCAAATCTCTCTTGAAAATGAGACTAGACCCCCTATAATTTATAGTTTTCAAAAAGCAAAATGAATGGCCAAGATTGATTTGCATTGTGTGGCCAAGATTCACTAAAAACTATGGTTTCACCTACTCCCAAATATATTACAATTTAAAATACATTCTTTTATTTTTCCCTATTTTGTCCTCTTGTGGCAACACTGTAGCACTTTGTCTTCTAGTTGATTTCCTTTGTTGCAGCTATTCTGTGAGGAGCTTGTCATCAATGATCGGGTTCCCTTCCTACTTCTTCAAATTGGCATATTCTATGAACTTGCTGATTAGTGCCTAGAGCTTATCAATCTCCATAATATTAGACTGAAGCACTTGGTAATTCCATTGCTTAGACTAGCATGTAAGTGTATCCCAGTCTCCATCATATTTAGTTGTATTGTACCTGACCTGTTTTGATTGGGAAAAATCTTGAGAAGTAAAACTCATGAAATTCGTGGTGAGTTCACCTGACATTCCATCCTCCATCTTCTTATGGAAATAAGGCTTTATCTTTTCTGGATCAATCTCAACAGCGGGCATATCATATCCTGCCATTAACTTCAAGTATTGAATACAGTCAATCTTAATTTCCTTGGCCCAGTCAATGTCTGGCTCCACTTTATGGAGCAATTTCTCCAGTATTTCTTTCCTATTATCGAAGTCAAGCTTCCACATATCTACCAACCAATTATTGTCCTCCACGGATGCAAGCTCCTTTTCCCATGTTTTCTAAGGCAGCTTGAGGATGACCTCAATTTTAGGATAAGTGGACCCATATATCCTCAAGAAGTCAGTGGAGAACTTTCTCATGCCCTCAAGGTATTTTTGTACATCCAAGAGCTTATTTTTTATCCTGACAACATGATTAAAGCCCATGTTTCCAGCATACAGGACCTGTTGGAACCAATCCTCCATAGTTTTAGTCCAGCTCTTTCTTTTCTCAAGTTTGTCAATTTTCTCCTTGGACAACAGTTGTGGTGGAGCTGAGGATGTTGTGGGCAGTTCCTTTGTGGATGACCTTTACTAAATATAGTCGGTCAAATCAACCACCTGTGTCTTCAGTTCTTCTTTTGAGACCTTATCTTGGTTCATTTGATGCACCACCGTGGCAACTGACTCCTAGAGGTGATCAATTTTGTGCTCTCTTGAAGCAGTTCTTAGGTCAAGGGTGGAAATTTTATAGCTCACCCCCTCTTCATTCACTACTGGGGTGGCGATCTGCACGGTCCTAGATCCAAAAGCATCCATTGTCAGTCTAGATCTAACTTTAGGCTTCTTCTCTTTCTTTGCGCCTATCTGGGCTCAAGCCAAGATGGCCTCCAACCTTGCCTTAGATCCTTTAGGGTAGGGGTCTTCTTTTCCAATTATTTCTTGAGCCACTCAGGCATCCAAGATTCTTCCTTGGGTGATTCATGATCACCTTCTTCTTCACTCCTTCTGACTTTAATCTCTTTATCACCTAGAGCCTCTTGCTTTATCCTTGAATCTTCTTCTTCTTCATCAGAGTCCTGGATGAACACCATGTGTTTGATGGGAGATTTAGTGGGTGTGCATTTCTTGGGGTTGTCTTCTTCATAGGTTTTCTCCTCTTCTTCAGCCTCATGCTTATGTTCCTCAGGATTTTATTTCTCTCTGTGAGACTCTATCTCAGGCTTACCTGTCTCAAACTCTTCTTTGGGTCTATCCTCTTCTTTATTTTCTTCTTCCTCGTGCTAAGGTGGCACATCTTTCTCTTTCTTTTCTTATTCTTCTTATTCTTCTAAGAGAGGCATTTCTTCATCAGGCTTAAAGATTTCTTCCTATTCCCTAGGTGGAGGTTGAGTGCCTTCCTCCATTTTGTCACTTGGTTCCCCTTCTTCCTCAGAAGGCGACCTTTTTACTTCCTCTTGAACATCTTTTAATTGTCAAGCCAATTCCTCCTCAAGGTTTTCATCAAAGGTCTCTATAATGTATTTGGCACTGGAATCCTCTTCTTCATCACCTTTAGAGGATTTTGTTTCTTCTCCTTCACAGACTACCTTATCAATTTGTAAATGTTGGTGTTCTGGGTGTTCATGGTAGTCGTTTGCTTCCTCCTCGATCCCTTTTGTGGCTTCTTTTTGTTGTCGTTCAAATTCTTCAGATATTTGCATTGTAGCTTTCATTTTCAGTGGTTCTGTTGGAGGAGTTGAGGTAGGGATGTTGGCAAGAATATGTGCCAAGGCTACCTGAATAACTGGGTTCGTTAGTACTCTAGACAGCTCTAAAGGAACATTCTGCATATGGCAGGAGAATGCTTCTAGAAGTGAGAGTGTAAGCATTGGTATTGTTGTTGCTGCTAATGGAAGAGACGTAGTCAGAGACATGGAAGCAGAGGAAAGTAGAGAAGTGGTGGTAGAGGAAGAGTCAATCATTACAACCTGCCTAGTAGGAGGAGACGAGGCAAGGTGGACCAAGATTTCCACCGCAGGCGGGGAAGTAGAAACCATCACCTATGAGGAAGGTGGAGAGGCAGTAGTAGTGGAGGCAGCAAGTGGAGATTTTGGTTGCTTAGCCTCTATTTCCTCTCCCTCATGGAGTGGATCTTCTTGAATGGTAGGCATCTATGTGAAACTACCTGATCTTTAGTGTTTCTTGGAAGGCTCACCTTTCGAAGCCTTTCTAGCATACACCTTGGGATTGGGTTGTTGCTCAACAACCTCTTTTCTCTTTCTTGATCTGGTGGGCAGATGAGATGGAGAGGCTTGACCTGATGGGGTAGTAGTTGTCCCACTACCTATTTTACTTGGTTCATTCTTGAGCCCCTCATAGGTCAAAGCAACCCCTTGTTGCTTTAATTGGGAAATTTTCCCATCAATCCACTCTCTTGTTCGAGCCTCGATGGGCTTGGTTAGAATGTCGAGTTCGTCAACCTCCTGTTCATCCCAGTTGATCAGTGGTAGTGGGAGATTGGCAACTGCATTGTACCGAGGATCCATGACTATACTTTCATCCTCTTCCACTGGTCCAGTGCGAGGAATAGATTGACCTTTTTTATGAAGTATGTTGTCATTCACATATAGTACCTCATCTGCACTTCATTATCATCTTTGCAATTAGCCTAGAAATCCTTGACGCTATGTAGATAGGCATAATCAGTTCCAAGTGCCTTCTTGATATGGCCATAGGGATCCATCTGTGACCGGGTAGTGTGGAGTCTCAAATGGTATTCTGCTAGTTCTTTCTCTGAATTGTTGGCACACTGAGAGGTATGCAATTAGTATAACCCTTGACCAAAGGAAAGGGGATAAGGAATCCTTGCCCTATGTTTTGCTACTTAAAAGGGCGTGCACATGTTGTAGCTGCCGGGAGAGCTCTAATAGTATTATTCAGTCATTGGGATACCAGGGCAGCTTGTAGGGTCTTTCTGAGAAGCCTTCAGTACATATGTATGCGAACTTCGGATACTAGATGAATAAAAAGGAAAACTACTTCAAAAATGCATTGGTACTGTGGGAGACTCCTTTTGAAGTCATCCCCAAGCAGTTTGATGGTATGACCTATGAAAGTGTCATTGACCCTACAATACTCCCTCTTGAAGTTTCTGAATTGTAGTTGAGGGTACTTATCATAAACTTTCAACTCCCTGCCTGGTTCCCCATCTGGAGCTCTGAACAAGCCTCTATATTGCATCCTCTCGACCAATGAATAGACCAAGTAAGAGGTCATGTAAAATTTAGAGGTTTTCTTGACAGCCATAAATTACTCATTGAAGCAATCACTGATTATTCCTGCCTAATACAACATGGCCTCGCCCCAAAGGATCTCCTCAACAAAGTACATCATCCATTCCTGGAAGAAGGCTGTAGTAGTAAGGCCCATCACCCTACTCAACAATGTCACTAGGTCATGATAGTCTTCATAAAAGTTGTTGCAAAAGAACTCCTGGGGAACCTTTACAGCACTTCCCCTCTTCTCTTTCAACCAATGTTGATTTAGAAGCTTCTTGCATTTTAGGGGATTTTCGTCCCACACTGCCTTGCAATCATTTATGGTTGGTACTTCCATCTCCCCGAAGGTAGGGATATCGAAAGTCTTTGTTATTGCCTTGGTGGACATGTCAGCAAAAATATTTCCATCCCTATCCACTATTGTTTAGGTCTCTGGTTGATATGCCTCCCTACAGGCCATTACTAGTTAAGGGACAACAAGAGTGAGAGGGAAGCCCACTGCTTTGGCCAACCCACTACTTCTTATCAGTCTTGCATTCTCCATGGTAGGGTTGATTCTGACTCTCTACTTGAACTCGTAGATGTCTATATGTCTGATGTTTGTGTTTGTGACCTCCTTCCAGATTGAGGCGACTTTGGATTTTAGGGGTTCCCCTTGGAAATGATACTTCATCTAGTCCATATCTTCTTTTCCACGGGGTGCCTTAGTTTTCTTTCCTTTGTCTTTCTCTGCGGCTGCCCTCGAAGGTCCTGCACCTGATTCCATATATCTTGCGGGCAAAAGAGAGGTGAGCATTTTCGAGCATGAAAACATAGAAACGTTAGTCAGATCCCTATAAACTAAGTTAGATTGGATAATTCAGCATTTGAGAAATCTAACATATAATAAAAATTGTCATTAGCAGTTCATAGGAGGGAGTTTGGATGATTCGAGCCCCATGGGTCAGACTTCCCTGGCCTGATGGTTGTTTTAGAGTTGTTGTAGGAGGGATGACAATCAGGGCACGATGGCCTGCCTGTCCTGACCCGCTTTCAGATTTGGCCACTTGGAAAGGTCTAATGAGGGAAATGCCTTATTTTAACATGTGGGTCGAAGTCAATTTTCTGATTGGAGGGCATTTGGACCACCTTTTGGGTGATAGGAACCAAAGAGGAGCTTTGTCGTTTGGAGTTTTCCATTCAAAATGGCTCTGGCAGGATGTCATCTGGGGGTGGAGTTCTATCAGGCGGGAGCTACAACTCTGGAGGGAAGTCAACATCATACTTTGGTGTTTGGGCACTTTGGGCCAGAGGGGGTGGAAATCCATTGGATAATTACCATTAGGGACAGTGAAAGTTGGGCAAAGTTCTGACGGAAGAAACTCGATGCCTCAGGTTCGAATGAAGTCATGGTTGTTTACCTTATGTTTATCCTATCGTTTGAAAGTTCAGCAGTTGGGGTAGGGTTGGGTTCTGATGGCTAGAAGGATGAGGGTAGTTTTCCCTAAGGCTACAATGATGATGGGATGGAGTCTCGCTCATGGAGACTCAATGCCAGGGGTCTGAAGGAGGATAAGTACTTAGTAGTTTTCTCTTCATTTAATTCGTGCAGCCGTCATGGAACTAGGACCTGAATGGTGGGAGGATGCCACTTTGAAGTTGTAAGAGATGGTAGGACTGACACAACATCTCGAGGACGAAAGCCCATGAGATGGGACCCGAGGTGGCCATGACTTAAGATTTTGTTTTATATTTCGGCCGTTATGATGGGATTGGGTTCTGAGGTTCGGAACGCTAGAAGTTGATGGCCGCAAAGGGACGATAGGCTTGGCACGGTGGCCCGCAAACGAATGTCCACGAGGCCGGGCCCGAAGGATACTAAGAACCCGGTCGTTTGTCCATGAAAGCATTCGACGGAGAAAGAGTCGGGGTCCGAAGTGTCAGAGAGCTAAGATCAGAATGCCATTTGAAACGGCAGATCATGAACGCCCCTCGGGATAGAGTCCCATGGGCGCTAACCCGAGTAGCTCTGCTGGACTCAATTTTAGTTCATAAGATATTCGCCAAGTTTTCATCGGCGAGGGGCCGGAGTCTTCCCGCAATGGCGGGCCCAAAAGATGAGTTTGTCATTTGCAAGTTTGGTTTAGTTCTCAAGTGACGACGATGATGATAAGGAGGCCCAGGCCTGCAAAGCGTGAATGCTCTGGTAAAAGAATGACGCTAGGAGGACAAGGTTCCACAACCATCTAGTAGACAAGTTGGATAGTTTTTCAAGTTTCTATCACATGGGTTTTGTGTGCCACAGTTTTCTCTATCTAGTTCATGAGTTCTTTCTTTTTTAAATTCATCATTTTAGGAAGAAATCAGAGAAAAACATGAAGCGGGGTGGGGCGACGAACTCACCTCAAGAATCCGATGAATGTGGATGACGAATCAGCCAATAAACGCGTTGAATCGGCTGTGAGGCTTGTTGGGCTCGAAGGCAACATTGGGAGATAGCTCTCTGACTTGCTTTGATTCGCTTTGATCAATTTGACATGTGAAAATGATAGTTTAGAGCTGGCTATATATAGTCTTAAGTGCATTTAATGCAGGTACGACAGGTTGGAGAGTTGGCGGGTTGCAATTTGAAATCAGTTGTGAGAGCACTGGGGTCTAAGGGTCGGAAAGCCATCGGCCATTAGACGTCAGGAAGCTCAGTGCTAATCAAACGACATCGGGGATATTGGATCTCGACAAGTGGAAAGCTGGTAGGGAATAGCTATTGGGAGATGACAAAGAAGTGACAGAATTCCGGGAAGGGCGACCCGGTAGGGTGGGCCCGGTGAGCTCGGTGGACGCCAATCTTAAAACACAAAGGAAAACAACAACTTGGGACCCGCCAAGACCAAGGACTTAGAAAATTTGAGGGGGTGAAACATGGTCAACTCAAGACAAAATCTTTGGGACTTAGTGACCATTTTGAACACCAAACAAGGGGGACGCAAAATGAGACGACAACAAAACGACCTGGTGAGGCAAAGGAAAGAGAAGGTCCCCGTTCCGAACGGGGCATGTGTGCTAAGGGCACAACACACATGTACTAACTTAGATTTTTTTTCCACTTTTTATTAAACTTATGATTGGACAATTGACTTAAAGAGGTCCTTATTAGTCCATACCTTTGATTTAGAAAAACATGGGTGATATTGATAATATGATCTTAATGTGATTATAAACACAAAATTTTAAAATTACAAGATATTTTAAAAAAAATTAAAAAATGATGGATTAATTAAACTATTTAGGATTGCTTTTTGATGAATAAGTGTCTAGATTATCATTTATAAAATAATGTTACATATTTTATAAAGGTGGTACAAAAAATCACACCTTTAAAATCAATACAAACTAAATCCCAACATTAAAAGATAAGCAATCTGTTATTTTATTAACATTGTTGACTTTATTTTGGTAATTATGCTATCATACAATTTTGAGTTGCTTGTCTTGTGAGAAATACACATATCATTAAAGAATGTAAGAAAAATTGTAATTATTCGAGAAGAAGATACTTAATTAGAATCGTATATCTTTGTCTTGTTACGTTGAGAGGTGCTCTTACAGTCACAACACGATGGAAAAGACCTAATTAGAATCATATATCTTTGTCTTGTTACGTCGAGAGCACTCTTATAATCACAACACCGTGGAAAAATTCTGTGTACATAAAAATACACATGATTTAAATTGAGACGCATTTAACCATTTTGCATGCACAACCTCCCACTCTGTAACAGATACAAGAGAACTGTTTCTTTTTCATGAATTATTTCTTTTTCCTGAACATTTTTTAATCAGTTGAAATTTATGAGAAGTAATGACGTTTTCTTTATAAGTGTTCAGAGTAGCGAATTCCCATGCCCAAGCTCTTAGATGTGATGAGCAGTACCCTTGTATGAGAGATGTTTCATCCTCTCTTTCAAGAATTTGCAGATATGTGTGCGCCTCTTCAACAGGGAAGATATTTACCCACGAGTTGGTTCTAATGAATCTCAAAGCAAGTTCCATGGAGAAGGAAATAAAATAAAATATTTATAGGATTTATGTTGAAGAAGTTGACTAACGAGTTTATTGCGTTCTACTTCTACTCTAATGAGGGAGGTGATGATACACAAGATGTAGAAGAAAGTGACTCAGGATTCCAAAGGTGAATTTGGGGAGGATCAATTTTTTATACCGTAGATTTATGGGTATCTGGTAAATTCATCGTCAGTAATTCATGGAAGGAAAATTCACTGCCAGCAATTCACGGATGGAAAATTCACTGCCAAGTAAAATTTACCGTCAGTAATTCATCAAGTTTTTGAAGTATATATTAAAAAATCTTGGTGAATTGGTGGCGATGAATTTTACTTGGCGGTGAATTTTCCATGGTGAGGAATTGTTGGTGGTGAATTTTCCTTCTATGAATTGATGGCAATGAATTTTCCTAGAGCCAGATTTATGAACATGGTTTTTTTCTTTCTTAATATGCAAGATGATTTTTACAAAAAGAAACTGAAATCTGGAAAGAAAGTGATATTTTTTGAAGAAATTGAAGAGTATTTAAAAAAAAAAATTGATATATATTTCGCAAATTTAACAATGTACAAATATGAGTTCTTCATGGATTGTGGAAATCTAGTATCACTAATATGAGTTCTATCAAAAAGTTTTAGTTTAATTGATTTGAGTCTAATAATATGTTTCTTAATTTTTTATTCATCGATGTTCAGATCTCTAAAAAGTATGCTATAAGAAATATAAAATAATTCATTAAATTTTTTTATTATAAGAAAATCCATTTCTTAATGAATAATTCAAGAAATCTGAAAATAGAACAGTGAATAATCTAAAATATTAAATGCATGCAGAAACATGATTTATTGTTATTATTTTAATTTGTACAATAATTAATTAAAAGATAGATTAATTTGTAGACATTATATTTTGTTAAAATGAAATTTAAATTAATTATTATTTTAAAAAAATAAAAAATTAATTATAATTTAATGGTATATTTTTGTGTAGTAAAAATTGATTTCTAATATCATTTTATTAATTTCTATTATTGTATTATTTTTATTATTTTTCTATATTAAAATTGCGAAATAAAAATTATAGAATGCTTACATAGATTAATATGTGCAGTTTTAGAAAAAAGATTTATTGATAGAGAAATAGATTAATATATACATCTCCACAAAGATGGTGTTTACTAGAATAAATAAATAAAAGATCTTTTGCAGATTTTGATTACATAGATAATTCTTATAATAATAAAATCAACTGTGTTTTCTCTCTTTTAGGGATTCAACAAATTTATTTATGTTTTTATTATGGATTTAAAATATTACATTGTGTTTGGGCAGTTCATAGCTCTTACAAAATTCTTTGGGGGATTAAACTACTGTAATTTCAAGAATACTAGCCGCATCCAAAAAAAATTAAATTCTTAAAATTCATTAATTGATTAAGTTATTCACAAAATTGCAGACAAAAATTGAATAGTTTTGTAAACATAGAATCTAAAATGTGAAGATTGAAAGTTGAGCATTTTAATTTAAGCATTGAAAACAAACAAATCTTCAAGAAGTGAAAATTGAAAATAGAACAAGATCTGTAAATACTTTTCTCATATGTTTAATAATTTATTTAGAGGATATTTTATAAATAACTCAGTCATATATATTATTTGATATAATTAAACGTATAAATGAACATTTTATAAAATATATTTATTTTTTAAAATTTTAATATAAATTTTTAAGAAAATTTAGATAAAAAAGATTAATTAAATAATGGAAATTAGAAAGAAAGGCATTTCTACAATCTATGAAAATTCTCTAAGATAGACTGCAAAAATCTAATGGTCCTGAGGAGGAAGATTGATTGAATTTTATCCTAAAGATTTAACCAAATACTGTCATCCAGTAATGAAGTGCACATGACCTACGGATTTTTGCAGTCAGTACCTTAATTACGAAAAGATTGCAAGTTTGTTTTACACTCGACACAAGATATTTGTCTAGTGAAATGCGTTCGATTTGAGTTGTGGTCCAAGAATTGCTGAATTGACATGAATTATTAATTTTGTATTTTATAGATGTCTGAAGACAAAATTTTTAAAGATATTTGATGGTATATTTGTTTTTTTGTGAAGCATTGATTTTTTTCTATTTATCAAATTGTTTTTTTTTGTGAAGCATTGATTTTTTTCTATTTAATTTGATAATGAACTTTCTCATGTCTGATTCATTCTATGATTTAAATGCATCGCAAAGTGTGGCTGAAATATAAGACCGAAATTTACATATCTATATCATTGTCATTCATTTATGTGTCCATTTAGGAGAATGTCTTAATACATGTACACACATGACAAATGGTGCAATCTTGAATAAAGTTGGGCTCACTTCCTTAGCCTTTATCTTTCCCCATACCAATACATTTTCATACACTTATCCATGCCTTATTTTTACACACATTTTGATACATTCATCTAGGTTCTACATTAATTATGTCCATTTGTGCACCTTTCTCAATACATCTATTATTCACTTGATTTTAACCATTTCGCTATCCCAAGTAGTTTTTATGGATGTAAGGCTGACCTCACCATTGTAGGCTTCGCCAATAAATGTTCAAAACTTAAATTTGAATAATTTGTGTCTATTCTAGTAGTCATTGTAAGCCAACTAAACACACATTTGCATGATTTGATGTTGTATACTTGTATTTGAAGACATTCATTTCCACTCATTTCAAATCCTTTCATATTTGATTGTCATCTTTTACATCCTCTCATAACTATTTTGCATGCACAACCTCCCACTTTGTAATGGCTACAAGAGAATCGTTTCTCTTTTATGAATTATTTCTCTTCCCTGAACATTTTTAATCGGTTGAAATTTATGAGAAGTAATGGCGTTTTCTTTATAAGTATTGAGAGTAGCCAATTGCCATGCCCAAGCTCTCAGATGTGATGAGCAGTACCCTCGCATGAGAGTTGTTTTGTGTTCTCTTTGAAGAATTTGCAGATATGTGTGTGCCTCTTCAACAAGGAAGATATTTACCCACGTGTTGATTCTAATGAATCTCAAAGAAAGTTCCATGGAGAAGGAAATACAATGAAAAATTTATAGGATTTATGTTAAAGAAGTTGACTAACGAGTTTATTGTGTTCTATTTGTACTCCAATGAGGGAGGTGATCATACACAAGATGCAGAAGAAAGTGACTCAGGATTCCAACTAGTAACCTAACTACAAGGTGAATTTGGGGAGGACCAATTTTTTATACTGTAGATTTATGAACATAGTTTTTTCATTCTTAATATGCAAGATGATTTTTACAAAAGGAAACCAAAATCTGCAAAAGAAAGTGAGATTCTCTGAAGAAATTGAAGAGCATTTTAAAAAAAATTTGATGTATATTTCACAAATTAACAATGTACAAATATGAATTCTATCAAAAAAATTTAGTTTAATTTATTTGAGTGTAATAATATGTTTCTTAATTTTTTATTCATCAATGTTCAAATCTCTAGAAAGTATGCTATAAGAAATATAAAATAATTCATTAAAAAACAAAATTCTAAGAAAATCCATTTCTTAATTTCTATTATTGTATTAGTTTTCTACATAAAAAAGTGAAATAAAAATCATAGAATGCTTACATAGATTAATATGCGTAGTTTCAAAAACAAGATTTATTGAAAGAGAAATAGATTAATATATACATCTCCACAAAGAAGGTGTTTACTGGAATAAAGAATCAATAAGGATTAATGTCGCATTCCCCTGGTAGGCCACTTTAATGAGTAAAATAAGAATAAATAAATAAAAGATCTTCTACAAATTTTGATTACATAGACAATCCTTATAATAATTAAATCAACTGTGTTTTCTTTCTATTAGGCATTCAACAAATTCATTTATGTTTTTACTACGGATTTAAAATAATACATTATGTTTAGGCAGTTCATAGCTCTTACAAAATTCTTTTGGGGGTTAAACTACTGTAATTTGAAGAATACTAGCAGCATCCCAAAAAAAAAAATTCTTAAAATTCATTAAACTTTTGTTGATTAAGTTATTCACAAAATTGCAGACAAAAATTGAATAGATTTTGTAAACATAGAATCTAAAATGTGAAGATTGAAAGTTGAGCATTTTAATTTAAACATTGAAAACAAACAAATCTTCAAGAAGTGAAAATTGAAAATGGAACAGGATCTATAAATACTTTTCTCATATGTTTAATAATTTATTTAGAGGATATTTTATAAATAACTCAGTCATATATATTATTTGATATAATTAAACGTATAAATGAACATTTTATAAAATATATTTATTTTTTAAAATTTTAATATAAATTTTAAGAAAATTTAGATAAAAAGATTAATTAAATAATGGAAATTAAAAAGAAAGGATTTCTACAATCTATGAAAATTCACTAAGATAGACTGTAAAAGTCTAATGGTCCTGAGCAGGAAGATTGATTGAATTTTATCCTAAAGATTTAACCGAATACTGTGATCCAGTAATGAAGTGCACATGGCCTACGGATTATTGCAGTGAGTACCTTAATTACGAAAAGATTGCAAGTTTGTTTTACACTCAACACAAGATATTTGTCTAGTAAAATGCGTTCAATTTGAGTTGTGGTCCAAGAATTGCTGAATTGACATGCATTATTAATTTTGTATTTTATAGATGTCTGAAGACAAAAATTTTAAAGATATTTGATGGTATATTTGTTTTTTTGTGAAGCATTGATTTTTTGCTATTTAATTTGATAATGAACTTTCTTATGTCTGATTTATTCTACGATTGAAATGCATTTCAAAGTGTGGCTGAAATATAAGAGTGAAATTTACATATCTATATCATTGTCATTCATTTATGTATTCATTTTAGGAGAATGTCTTAATACATGTACACACATTGACAAATGGTGCAATCTTGTATAAAGTTGAGCTCACTTAGCCTTTATCTTTACCCATACAAACACATTTTCATACACTTATCCATGCCTTATTTTTACACACATTTTGATACATTCATCTAGATTCTACATTAATTATGTCCATTTGTGCACCTTTCTCAATACATCTATTATTCACTTGATTTTAACCATTTCCCTATCCCAAGTCATTTTCATGGATGTAAGGATGACCACACCATTGTAGGCTTCGCCAATAAAAGTTTAAAACTTAAATTTGAATAATTTGTGTCTATTTTAGTAGTCATTGTAAGCCAACTAAACACACATATGCATGATTTGGTATTGTATACTTGTATTTGAAGGCATTCATTTGCACTCATTTCACATCCTCTCATATTTGATTGTCCTCTCTTAGATCTTAGAGGTACATTCAACATATTATTAATAGCAAAAACCTCATCTTTGTGTATTAAAAAGAGTAACAAATCTCCATACATCACTCTAGGGCACTTGCTTGTTGTCTTCAATCTATTATACTCATTTTCAAGGTTTGGCATAACAATACATCCAAGGTATTTTTAAACACTGTAAATCCCTAGAGATAAAAGGAGGAGAAGAATAGACAAAGATTACTAAAGTGAGACACGAAACAAAAATACACATTGAGTAACGCCAAATCTATATATAAAGGAAAAATTAGCAACTGTGAAAAACTTGAAACACATAGACTCAATTTGTGACAAAAGAGAGGTTCAACATAAGATCCAAAATATTTCACTTATAGATAGATAACTTTTACTAGGCTAAAAATAGTAAAATTCAAAATTTGTATCAAATTACATTCAATTTTTTATAATAGAATTAGATACCATTATCCATTACTTTTTTTTTTTTAATCTGATATTTAATTTTATAACACATTAGCCCACAAAAAATATAATAAATTATAATTAATTCATTTGTATTAAATTATAATCAATTCATTTGATTGAATTAAAAGAAATCAAAAAAGAATTATTTTATTTTCTTTTATAAATATTTGAAGTACTTGGAAATTAGAATAGCTTACCACTATAATGCATGTCCATAAATTAGAATAACTAACCCCTATAATGCATGTCCATAAATTAGAGTAACTTGCCGCTATAATATATGTCCATGTACTAAGTTATATTTTATTTTTTTCACTATTTTATTAAACTTATGATTAAAAAGCTTGCTTAAAGATGGTCTCCCATAACTCTTACCCTTGATTTAGAAAATGAAAGGAGCTATTGATAATATGATCTTAATGCGATCATAAACATAAATTATAATTAATAATTAAAAATATTGATAAACAAATTAAATTATTTAATTTTTTTTATGAATAAATATTTAGATTATTATTATTTTATAAAATACTATTACGCATATTTAAAAAGATGGTGGAAAAGATCACACCCCTAGAATCCATACATACTAAAGCCGAAAACATAATATTTTATCAACATTGCTGGTTTTGTTTTGGCAATTATTCTCCCATGCAATTTTTAGTTGCTTGACTTGTGAAAAGACAAAGATCGTTTAGGAAAGCAAGAAAAAACTGTAATTTTTCAAGAAGGGGCGACGCCATTGGAACCATATATCTTTGTCTTGTATTTATACCAGCGAGCGCATGCTGAGAAGTAGGCGAAATTGACGACCCCCATTACGCAGAGAAGAGCGTAAAAGTAATCAAGATGACCCTCGTTTATGTTATTTGCAAGCCAATTGCTGTTTTTATGAATGACACTGATCAACAAACTGCTGAAATAGAAGCCCGCCGCAGCCCCTGCAGCGACCAAAGCTGTGGCTGTGCTGCGCACTGTTTCTGGAAATTCAGCATAGAAGAAATCAATTTTCCCTACGCTAAGAAACGCTTCCGCCAACCCCATTATCACTTGTTGAGGAACTAACCACAGTGCTGATTCCTCTGCAAGACGGTTCTCATGGACTGCATTCAGACGCTTTCTTTCCACCATGGCGGCTACTGCCATTCCTACTGTGCCAATAACCATGCCGGTGCCTATTCTTCTCAGCTGTGTTACTTTTATCCCCTTGCTTTCTGCCAAGGGAACCACGACTTTGTCATAGAGGGATAATGTTATTGCAGAGGCCAGGAGATTGAAGACAATGTAGGAAGCTGCTGGTATTTTGAAATGGGAACCCAGATGCCTGTCCATTGTCAGCGCCTGTAAGACTGAGAATGTGGCCTGCTGTGAAGACATAATGGCTGGGATGACTATACAGGACCAGATTGTCAATGTTTTCAGAATGGATTTAAGCTGTTCTACTTGCTCAACTGTGGAGAGTCTCCATGGGTTCTGATTTACATGCCCATCTGAGGAAAAGTCCTCCGGTATTTTTATGGCTGCTTTGTTGAGAAACCTGTTAGCAGTTTGTACATGATTGCTGTTGTTAGTAATCTGAAATTCAAGAAGAATTATATAACAGGAAGAGTGTAATCAATCCGAATGTTTTATTTTTGATTTTATGGGATTGGGCACACATTTTATAAATCTCCATAAACAGCTCATACATTGGCCTACAATAATAGGTTAAATAAGATAGACCTTGGTTGAAAATTATCTTGTTCTTTCCAAGCGTCCTATTCATGTTAGGGTATTGGGAGCGTGCTGAATTGCATACTTTAACAGGAATGTCAGACTTTTCATTATTACTCTAAATTTCCAAATGCAGAAGACCTAATATGAACTTATCACTTTCTCTTATATTAAACATCAGTTTTTAGACTGTAAAAGCAGACAGAACAGCAGTGAAGTGTTATGTACAAGTTATAAAAATGTTGGTACCACGCAACAGCTGCAACAACTGCACCTTGTACAGAAAGAAATTAATCTCCCAGCGTTTCATCGACTAGGTGGAGTACTTTTATTATCTTTTTAAGCGATAGAGAAAGGACGATGGGTGTGGACCAATTTATTTTAATACTCTTTTAATTATATATTATAGTAGCATGTCCATGAAATGAAATCATAAGCACTGGAGAAATTTTTCTTAGAAAATTAGTAGAGAAAGTATATCAGTGTCTACAATGACCAAGGACTTTAAAAGTACAATTATCTTACAGAACGTAGGGGACCCTTGAATCTAACTACACTCTAGTGTTAGTCGAAAAGTCTAATCACTTCATTTGTACAGATATCATTAACTTTTCATGAGTTTTGTTTTTATTAAAATCTAAATTCAACTGTGTAAGCTCTGCCATCTCCACCTTGTTGGAATTTAGAGTCTTGAGTCAAAACATTAAATTTCTGACATTATTTCACATCTGACAAAGATCTCTTGGATCTTGTAATCTCCATTCCTCTTTTTGGGGCTTTGTTTCTGACGGTCACATTTGAGAAAAACAAAAACAGAAATGACAGTTCGAAAAAAGTGTTGAAAAAGGAAAACTAAAGAAAACTGAAGAAAACTGCTGCAGCAGCAGAGGTGTGGAAAAGAACATAACAAAGTAGAAAAAATAAGAGTATATACAGTGAGAACAATCTTTGTAATCAATATCTAACTATAAATAGAAAATATATTTCTGTGGGTTTTATTCATCACTCTTAACTAACGAAGACTAGTGCAAAACTTTTTCTAAAAAAATTCGGGAGGCAAACAAATATTAAGGTTAAAGGTAAATACCTGAGCTGCTGTGTAAGGGGAAGCCTCGACTCAATTCTCCCTCCATTGTATAAATCCTCTTCATTGGAAGGCAATGGCAGATGCCTTTTTCTGAGGCACGCCACTACCACTTGGGCAAGCCCTGTGTAAGGACTGCCCTCTGGACGGACACGATTGTACAACTTTGTCCCCGAGAAGAAAAATACCATGGATATTCCTGTCAGTATCACACACAGCGCAAATCCCATTGCCCAGCTTACACTGGATTGAATATACACAATTACGGTGGAGGCTATCACGATTGAAACAAACAGCACACAATAATACCAGTTGAAGTAACTCTGAATCTGTCTCATTCCTTTTGCACTACCCTTTTCGAACTGATCTACTCCAAAAGTCCCTGAATTGTATCTTATTCCCGCCGATGCTGCAATTGTTAAGGCGAAATAAAGATACAGAACTGCGTACTGTCCCCTGGTGGGAGCATCGCATGTACCCAAAGCTTGAAGCCGGGGGCCACACGCAGGTGGTCTTAAGGAGTCTATAATGGCTGTTAGCATTAGAATGATCATTGCCTGAGACAAACACACAGTTACTACAAAAATTTGGAAAAAAAAGGAAAACTTGAGCTCAGATGATACAACTCTTAATCATGTTCAAAAGAAAACAACAACTCTTAATCATGTTCAAAAGAAAACAAAACTATTTTTGAATTTGAAGGTATTTGAAAGATTGTTTCTGAAATCAATCGTGTGTATTTTTATATCAACATTTCATATTATAATTAGAAGTCCTGTGATCCGAAATGTTGATATGAAAACATACACAGTTGATTTAAAAAACTATTGTGATCTAAAACATTGACAGAACAATCATTTGAATACTACATTCGCTGTGCAAGACTCATGGTGTTGGTGTAGCTTAAAAGGAGAGACAAAACACCCATCGTAAATGATAGATCAGAGTCTAACAAATAACAGCTCATAGCCTTGCAATACAATGCAGCACTTACACTAAATGACAGAAATGAACCTATGGAAATAGCCCAATAACGGCCAAGATATGCATCTGCGAGAAATGCCCCAATCAATGGAGAGAGATCATTCCCTCCATTGGATATATTGATGATGTGTGTAGCTTCAATACTTTTTATGTTAAACTGGGTAATCAAATAAACAATCATATTTGCAGCAAGGCCTGTGATTGCTGCTGCAGCGCATAGCTCATTTCCTGCAGACATCAGTCCAGAATTAAAGACAACACAAGCAAAAACTATCTGAAGTTGAATAAGTCTACCCGTGATAAGAAATTCAAGTACCGATAATAAAAGGAAAAGTCTTCCATCCTCCACGTTTCTTCTTCATCTTTGCATGAGCTTCTGAGTGCTCCAGATCTTCAGTTACATTAACAACTTCAGATTTAGATTTCCCAGATGAAAAGCAATGAAAAGGAACAGTACAATGAATCATCTGGCTAATGCTATGAACTCTATTGTTACCATCACAACTCTGCTTTCCATTAACGTCTAATGTGAGCCTGTGGTCTGCCGCCATGTTGATATTTTCTCAATTTCTATAGCAGTCAGAACATGAATGCTTCTCTTTATAATTTAATTTTGGGTTGGCTGGAAAATCCCCAGAAATGAAGAAGGCGTGATAATCGTGCAGATTTACTATTGGGAAGTCAACGAAGGTATGGCCCAGGCTCTCCCACCAATTTATTGCTCCTGATCACAATGGACTGCATGATTACATCTCCAGTACAGCAAGATAGCTCTTCTGATAGTGCCATGTCTAGAGATAAAAGTAAAAAAGGGTATCAGATCGTTAAGAATAAAATAAGGCTATCTAACTGTTCCACCAATATGTGATAATGTGTGTTCCAGAGGAAGCATTTGGCAATGGGGTAGGGTATGACATTGTTGAGATATTTCGCAGCAATTTTTACTTCACCAACTAACAACTTTAGAAAGAAGCACCGTTGTAAAAAAGCTTTTGTCAGCAACACACATTTTTTGTCAACAACCAAGGAGGCAGGGTACCAAGATCTTGCTCATAAGATTTTTCTTCACTGAAACTAAGTTTATGTTTTGTTAGCAACTAATAAAATTTGAAAGAAACTTTAATCTTCACCATGAACGCTCATTAGGTTACCTGCAAATAATTAAAGAACTACTAAAATTAACAATTGCTCACCAATTCACTAGAAATTTATAATGTAAATGTTGATTCTTTGTCAATTAAGTAGAAGATTATAATATGATCTTGATTATAAGAAACTAGTTATTATGAAATGCTATTATATATTTATGTTAAATTTTGTGGTACGTGGATTTGATGTCTTATTCACATTAATAAATAGCTTCTATTCTTACTTGTTGACTTTGAGAATGTTTGTTAATTAGATCTTTTAATGAACTTTGTTATCTTTCTACTTATCTACTTTAAGTTATGATAGTCTCTTAAAAGTGAACACTATAAATGACTCATTGATTGCAAAATTTCTTTTGGTTAATTGTTATCATTATGTAGTGTAGGAAAATGTATCCCTCTACATTTTTCACACTTGTTTGGGCCCTCCTTGCTAAAATTGGACTTCTTTATGTCTTATTTGGTCCTATTTTGCATCCACAAGCCTTATTTAATGCATCTTTTCGAGGATAATCCTGACACATATGTAATGACCAATCATAATCAAGTGATTTTAGATTGTATGGCCCAGATTTAGTGATCTAGGAATCATAAGCCACCTTGGGCATATGGGTCCCACCTAAGTTTCAGGGCCTAAACCTGAATTTAGCATTAAAAATAACATTTATTAAAATTTGTGTCCCAAGCTTAGTCTACTAGGACTCATACACCCCAACCAAGCCATATGGGTCCTACTTAGCTTGGACCTAATTTTGAATTCAATTTTTGGTGGTATTTTTTTCTCTCAGATATGATATCAGCTTGTAGTGTTGTAATTTCAGAAAATTTGGCATAAACAAGTATAAATACAAGGTTATTTCACATATTTTCTCCTAACAAGATCTAGCAACTTTAATGAGCAAGTGTGATATAAGCATTCAAGAATTCTACCAATTCAAAAGCATTCAAGAGTTGATTATCAAGTATTTTGGAGCTATATTTAAGATTCAAGCATCATGTCAAAGTCATCATGCATCATGTTTGCTTCTGAGCTAATATTTGTGATGTAGGTTCCTATGATTCAAGTGAGCATTCAAATCAAGATCTATAGCATTCAATCAAGAGTCAAGATCTACATTCATGCTAGCCATTACATACAAGTTTGCATGCTTTTGTTCAAGGGTTTGGTGAGTTGCAACATAGCTTATTTGTTCATTCATCACTCCTTTCTATTTCATTTCATTTCATTTCAAGGGTTGATTACCAAAACAAGGTTTGACCAAGGAAAACCCCTATCCACTACCAAAACAATATTTCTCCCTCTCTTTGATGTGTGATTGCAAATCTAGGTGGTTTAGGTTGAAGATTCATTAAGGAGCAAGATTGGAGAAAGTTGTCAAAGTTGTAAATTTGTGAAAGTTCTCATCTACATTGCAAAATCATGAAAAACCACCTACAAATTGCAATTCAGTGTTTCATACTCAGAGATTTGGCAGGAGAAAAGCTACAGGAGAACACTAGAGGATATCAGAGTTTCAGATCAACCCTAATACTAGGACTAAATCGTCAGTTGTGGCGTATGAGTCCTAGTATACCAAATTTCAAATTTTTTTTGTAGATCCTGGTTTAGCAATTCTAGATTTCAGTTTCGGTCTAAAACCCTAAACCAGGACTAAATTTCCCCTACTGGCGTATGAGTCCCAATGTGCATCAATAGTTAGATTTTTAGGATTCCAGATCTTGTTTTCAGAAGCCTCTTTACCTTTCTAGGTGTACCTTTGTTTATCTCCAATTTGTTATTCTGATTTGAGTTCATTTTCTAGGTCATATCATTAGTTTTGCATGTCATTTACATTCCTTTTCTTTCCAATCCTTTTCTTGGTGGAAACCCCCTTATTGTCTTTAATCACACCCTAAGACACGTTATTGTAGATCTTTTTCCCTCATTCCACCTCTAGATTGAGATCTCTAAGGTTTCCTTGAATGAAATTTGAAAGAATAGATTAATATTGTGTTATGAATGCAATGTGTATGAATTGCAAGTGAGGTGACTTAGAAATATTTTAATGAGAATTTAGAATTTGTAAAAATGTTTTTGAAAGAGGAAAAAACAGGTTTTACAAGGATTCGAAACCACAAAGTTTACAAACAAAAGATAAGATCATTAAAGTCACCAAAAGAAAAAAGGTTGTAAAAAATACAACAAGAAAAGTCCACAGCCACCAAAAAAGGCCAGCAAAGGCCACAAAACCAAAAAAAGGACAAAACTCTAACAACAACTAAATTTGGGCCTTTAATAAATCTGTAGTCTTAGCTTCCAAATCATTCATATCTTGAACCCCCCTCTTTAAAATATAAACCATCTGGGTAGTAGGAGGCGCTTTCCTTTTAAGGTTGGCACAGGTCCTTTTCAAAATACCTTGGTCATTGTTCATGTTGTTATCCTTGTTCTCTTCCAGGTCAACGACCAGTGAACCTTGTTGCATTTTTTTCAGCTTTTCAAACATAGCATTGATGATGATGGCATTGTGCCTAGCCATTTTATGGTTTTGTTCCAGAAGAGTTTTCATGTTATTTTTTATTTTGACCATTTCAGCTTCCAAAACCATGTACTTATCCTCAATGTCACCTTCTCTCATACCAGTACTATTCTTTTTCCGTTTCCCTTCTTCATTGCTGAGAGCGGCCAGCTTCAGTTCCAGCTCCTCCAACTTGCTATACAAAGCCCTATTTCTTCAATTAAGAACATTAATTTCTTGATGGGCCCATTTCAATACCCTGAAAATGTCACCAATGCCATTTCTTGCAAAGGCAGGAACATCGCCAGTTTGAACCTGGTCTAAGATGAGGTCAACATCATCCGAGTTGGGGGAGCTCTGAAAGAGGCAGGAGGGGAGGGTACAAAAATTTTGCTAGCTTCAAGGATCTCAGCTTTGTCCTCCAAAGATTCTGTAGAGTAGGAAACCAACTTGTTGGTAGGGGAGCTCTTGAGAGCAGGATTCTTTAAGGGGACAGGGCAGTCGGGGTAGGTTTCGGGGTTAACTTTAGCAAGTAGGGGTTTTCTAGGATGGGTTTTCTTACCAGACATATTAGAGGACGGGTGGGCTTCAACAATTCTCTCCCGGTAAGGCTGATTCTCTGAGCTCACACTATTCATGTCATAGTCCTCAGACGTCGTGGAGGAAACATGTTTGGATAAAGCCGACATGCTTTGATAGTTTTCATATATTAACCTAATAAGACCAGGATGAAGAATAGGGTACCTCCTGGGATTTTTCTTATGGTCCTCAAGGCTATTACTGAACGAACATAACAGATAGTGAGGCAGAGAAATTTGTACCTTATGGCAGAAGTGGTTAAGAATGGAAAAATGATGACCATAAACTTTGGTGAATCTCCCGTCTAGGGTGATATACTCCATAATAACATGAAGCACCTTTCTCCACAATGCCTTGATGGCATCAATTTTGAAATAGCTATTGGAAATTTTAACCAATTTCAATTTCTCCTTATCCCTCTTAGGGAATTTGATTACCACCTCATCAAAAAACCTTCTGTTGTGATAAAAATTCACACCCTCGATAGACATTCTAGTCACCTCCCCTATAATTTTCTCATCTAGTTTCACCTTTCTCCCAAAGAGGATTATTCCACCATTGTTCCAGTTCTTCTCAAAATAGTCCATGGCCATAGTATTAGGTCCATGAAGTTTTTCCAGAAATGGAACCAACCCACCTCTTACAATCTGCTTCCAGACCTTATCATTCCTCGTGTGCACCTCATAGCTTTTTGGCTCAACTCTTTTCCTGTTCCCCCCATTGTCATTGTCACCTTATTGCAGACTCTACTAGTAGCAAGCACCTATTGCAGATTTACGCAGTAATTCCAATGTACCCACAAAGTGTGCCTCTTTTTCTTCCTAGCTAACTAATATGATGTGGCCCCATCAAATCTCTTGATTTCGATGTACTTAGCCCCTTTCCTTTTAATCATTAAATGTATTTTCCTCTTTCCCACGCATAACATCATAATCTAGTAATGCCTTGACTTCAACTCTCAAGTCCCTACAATTCTGCCACGTGTTCAATCCTTCCTTCCTTACCCCTTCATTTGCAAAGTAATCCGCCACGCTGTTAGCTTCCCTGTAGACGTGATACTTTTACTTTATCAAACTTCTCTAGAATAGACCTTGCTTCATCAATCCAATTCTTTATCGACCAAGAGGGGGGTTCCTTCCTAAGAGACAATCAATGATATTTTTAGAATCCCCTTCTAGCCATAATTTTTTTATATTCAAATTATGAGCTAACTTTAGAACTTGAAAAGTTCGTATAGCCTCTGCCACATGGTTAGTTTGATGACCTAGGGATATGGCCACAACCACAATAAAATTACCATTTGAATCCCTTAACACACCTCCATTTCTGGCCATGCCCAGATTTCCCTTCGCGGCGCCATCAAAGTTGGCCTTATATCAACCATTTGGAGGAAAGGTCCAACACACACCCTCCCTACTTTTCTTGGCTGGCTTAGATGCTAAAGAAGAATTTGTAAAAATGTTAGAGAATTGTGGTTCTTATATTTAGTAAACATTTGGATGAGATTGAAACTAAGTATTAGAATTATGACCTTAGTGTAAATGAAGACTTACAAAATCTTGTTATGAATTATTGTGATGATGTATATGAGTAAATCAATACTATATTTAATCATATATAGACATGACCTCCAATTTAAATTCTTGTAATGAACAACAATTATTGTGCATATAATTTGACTTGATTATTATAAGTAAACAATGTATAGATTAGATATGTTTTTTTACTAAATACACATATTCTGGATGTATTTGATGTGTGCATTGTGCAAGTGTTTTAATAGATTGATCGATGGGAGGATACAAATCAGGAAAGCATCCAATTTTTCATTCACAATTCACCTTTTGAAATAATAAGAAATTTGATTGTATACACTAATTAAACTAAGAAGAGTTTTAATGGTAAATAGTTTGTTTTTCTCAATTGAAATTTGAAAAATATTTTACAGCCAACGATTGGAAAAATCACCCAATAACAACCAAAATATGTGAGAATTTTTTAGGAATGTTAGTCGAGTTGCAAATTACAAAATTGCACAAATTGAAAAGAAAGATAAACTGTGAAAATTTTCAGGAATACTAGTCTAGTTGCAAATTACACAATTGCACAAATTGAAATGAAAGATAAACTGTGAATAAAAATGCATTGATTATTAACTTGATTATTAACTTGATAATTGCTTAAGAATGAGTACAATATATATAGAAAGAGATGAGTCATATAGAATGGCAATTGTCAACTAGAAAATAGGCATGCAATTCTATACAAGATTGTACAACTAAACAATCATTATACTCAAAATCTAACAACAAACTTATCTAGAAGAATATTTTAGACAGAATATTCTACACTAACAAAATATGCACTAACAAAATATGCATATACAAGAAATGCCCCATCATTCCCTCCATTGGATGTGTTGATGATATGTGTGGCTTCAAATACTTTCTATATTAAGTTCTGGGTAATCAAATAAACAATCATATTTGCAGGCAGGCCTATGATTGCTGCTCCAGCGCATAGCTCATTTCCTGCAGACAGCAGTCGAGAATTAAAGACAACACAAACAAAAATTATCTGACGTGGAATAAGTCTACCGTGTGATGAGAAATTCAAAGTACCAATAATAAGAGGATCAAAAGTCTTCCATCCACGTTTCTTCTCCATCTTTGCATGAGCTTCCCAGTGCTCTTCTAAATCTTCATTTTTATCAACTTCTGTTTAGATTATTACAATACAATGAATACACTATTAAATATTTAAAAACATATACAATGAATCATCTGGCTGATGCTGGGAACTCTATTATTACCATCACAGCTCTGCTTTCCATTAACCTCTAATGTGAGCCTGTGCTCTGCCGCCATATTGATATTTCTCAGTTTCTATAGTAGTTAGAACATGAATGCTTCTCTTTATAAATCAATTCTGGGTTGGACTGCATGATTACATCTCCAGCACAGCAAGATAGTTGTGGAGACAGTGCCATGCCTAGAGATAAAAGTAAAAAGGGTATCAGATCGTTAAGAATAAAATAAGGCTATCCAACTGTTCCACTAATAAATGTGATAATATATGTTCCAGGGGAAAGCATTTGGCAATGGGGTAGGGTATGACATTATTGAGATCTTTCTCAGCAAAGTTTTCTTCACCAACTAACAAGTTTGGAATGAAGCCCCGCTTTTAAATAAGTTTTTGTTAGCAACAAACAACTTTTTGTCAACCACCAACGAAGCAGGGTACGAGGGCCTTGCTCATAAGATTTTTCTTCACCAACTAAGGTTTTGTTTTGTTAGCAACTAATAAAATTTGATGAAAGAAACTTAAATCTTCACCAAGAGCGCTCATTAGGTTACCTGCAAATAATTAAAGAACTACTAAAACTTAAAAATTGCTCACCAATTCATTAAAAAGTTATAATATAAATGTTGATTCTTTGTCAATAAGAAGATTATAATATGTTGTTGATTATAGGAAAATAGTTATTATGAAATGTTATTATTTATTTATATTAAATTTTGTGGTAGGTGGTTTTAATGTGTTAATCACATTTGTAAATAGCACCTCTTCTTACTTGTTGAATTTAAGAATGTTAATTAGATATTTCAATGTATATTGTTATCCTTATACTAGTATACTTTAAGTTATGATAGTCTCTTAAGTGAACTCTATAAATAACTCATTGATTGAATTTTTTTTTCTGGTTAATTGTTATCATTATTAGAGTTTTGATGTTGTTACTTGATTCACTTTATGGTGAGACCATATACTACTATATCCTTAATTAAACTACATCCATTGTTTTATACACACACACACACACACCTTCAAAACTATAAATTTTCGAAAATCATTGTGATGCTTATGATGATAGTTAATTTAATATATCTTAACTTGAGTATTTGAGTGGTTTACCTAAATTGTGTGATGATCCTTTCCATGTAAATTGTATAATTTCATGAATAATTAGTGACATTGTTCAAATGAATAAGTGCATGAATTTGATTTGAGAATCTTTCATATAGTGAAACTAGTCTAAAGTTAATATTCAATTTCAAATATAATTAAATAGTTTAATATTGTGTTATGAGTGCAATGTATATGAATTGTGAGTGAGGTGACCTACTATCTTTTAATGAGAATTTAGAAGTTGTAAAAATGTTAGATAATTGTGTTTCTTATATTTAGTTAAAAATTGGCTGAGATTGAAACTAATTATTAGAATTATGACCTTAGTGTAAATGAAGACTTTTGAAAGCTTGTTATGAATTATTGTGATGATGTATATGAGTAAATCAAAACTATATTTAATCATTCTTAGACATGAGCTCCAATTTGGATTCTTGTAATGAACAAGAATTCTTGTGCATATAATTTGACTTGATTATTATAAGTAAATAATGTAGATTAGTTATGTGTTTTGATTATATACACATATTTTGGATGTATTTGATGTGTGCATTGTGAAAGTGTTTTAATAGGTTGACTAATGGGAGAATACAAAATCAAACAAGAATCCAAATTTCCATTAAAAATTTACCTTTTAAAATAATATGAAATTTGATTGTATACACTAATTAAACTAGGGAGATTTCTAGTGGTGAATTTTTCATTTTTTCCAATTCAAATTTGGAAAATTTATTACAACCAACAAGGGGTCGTCAAATCACCACAATTTTATGAATTATTGATCAAATGCATGTTTATTTACCACCAATTTATTTATAAGGAATTTATATTTAATGGTTTTTTTAATAGTAACCTACACACATGTAGCAAGAAGTGCCTAAAATATGGAGGCATGTTTTAATTTACCAACATATTCACCAATAGTATTAAAATTTCATTGTGTATGAGGACCAAATTTTCCAATGCCAATACAATGAGAGATGATAATCATATGGCCAGAATTCCAGTGATAATTACAACATATACTTTTTATTATGGCGTGATACACCCAAAATTTATATGGACCATTTTACAATCATATGTGATTCACCATATTTTTACTCCATCATTTTACAATTACATGAGGATTCAACAATTTATGCCCCATATTTTAGAATAAAACATGAGATTCTCTAAATATGAATTCATATAAATATAGTTGAAAATTTTAATTATGCTTTTACACATTGCTCTACTCTTGATTTTGATCATAAGATGTTACAAATATAGGAATTAGTGAGTTAGTTGAAATCAAGTGATAATTTCCTTTTATTTTATAAGGTAAGATTCCTCGTGTTTATTTACCTCTTTATTGGCTTGGTTTCAATGTTATAAATGACATTGAGTAGGAAGACATCTAGGCTAGGTAGGGATCTATATTATATGATTCTTTCTTGTTTATTTAATATGTTTCCTATTTATTTCCATTATTGCATAATATAAATAATACAAAAAATATATTAGTGTTGAGTCTTTGATGGTGAATCATGAGCTTAGAAAAAGGGCATTTTTTTTACCTTTCAATTCATGAGAGATGTTGAGAAAGAAAAAGTCTTTTGAAAGTGGTAAATGGATCTCAAATCAAAATGAAGTAACATAATGTCATAATTTGGTAATATTTTCCATCCATAAGATAAAAATAAAGCTATAACATTAGGATTTGTACCATTTATTAATAACCAAGTTAATACATCAGAGGATGTTTGAAATGATTTGGATGAAAATTTCATAGATGATATTCCATGAGAGTCCTAGGGTAGTAGGAATTCGATAATATTAATATATCAACCTCAATAAAGGGTAAAAAAATAGAGCCTATTTAAAAATGGAAAAAAGGAAAATAAAAAATGGGCCATGAGTGGGATATGACAATGAATTTTAAAGTTAATTGAGTGTCAAAGTACCCATTCATTGGAATAGGAGAAAATGTAAACAAAGTTGAAACTCCCATAGAATGCATGTATAATATTTACTATTGAATATATGGTAGAGACAAGAAGTTGCAAAAAAAAATTGATAGCATAGAAAAAAAATAGTAAGGTTTATGAAAAATAAATCATAGATGGAAACCAAAGGAAGAATGTCTTGATGTTAAATATACCCTAGAATATGATGCACATATAGAAAGAAAGGAAAAGCTTGTTGTATGTGAGGGTTCAATTGAAGCTCAATTTGGAAGGATGGTGGAAGAAGCACAAGAGGGAAAATTATTCAGTTGAGTGCTATTTTCCCTATTTTAAGTAGAGATAAGTAGAGAGAATAGGATGATAGACTACATAGAATACAATGGTTAATTCATAATTTATTATTTTAAATAACATAATTCATAATTTATTAGTTCATAACTTTTTACTCAAAAATAATGAACACCTTGACATAGATCTCTTTCATATCAAGTTCACATATGTAGACATGTGTCCTCTTAACATATTAAACTAATCACATAAATAATCCATAATTTATTAATATTAAAAGGATAGCTAGATCATAATTTATTAATTCAAATAACCTAATTTATAATTTATTAGTTTGAATATATTTTTTTATTGAAAAATAATGAGCACCTCTACATTGATCTCTTTCATATCAAGAGCCTATCTAGAGGCATCCTCTAAACATCAATACATTTAAACATGTGCACACACACACACACATAGACACACACCTATATGTGTTTTATAGTAATGCGGTGTATGTCAGCAAGTTTTTAGATTATATCATAACCTAAATTGAAAGTTACACAACTGCAATGTAATATGTATGATTGATGGTTTTAAGAAAACAAAGAGTGTTTTGAATATTAAGTTGGTGTTGTGAAAGTTAGAGTAATATTCGGTAAGGGCTAAGGGAATGAAGAGATGAAATTGATTGAGTAGTGAAGTGTAGAATAGTGGTATGAATGTGTTGTAATAAATTGGAAGGATCTTACAAAAAATTTAAGGAGTAGCTTAATGAACTAAATCCTCTTTTAGAAGGATAGGAAAGGTGATATGCTAAATAAAATCTTGATAAGAAATGAAACATTGTGAAAGTTTGGGAAATTTTGTAGGGATAAGGAGTGAAAAATATAATTATCATAATTGCATATTTAGAATACATTTAAATTATGTGTTGGGGTCAAGTAAATAAGTGTTGTGAGATATTGAAATATACACAAAGGTAGCATAAGAAATGGGTTGAATATTATAAAAATAAAGAGTGTCAAGAAAATTTAAGAGGGTGTTGTGAAAGTTATATAGGATTAGAGGTAAGGGATAGTGATAAGAAAAGGTAAATGTGATTAAGTAGTGAAGCTTGATAAAGGGGTACAAGTGTGTTGTAGCAAAGTGAAGGGATGGATCCATAAACACTTAAATTAATTTACCTAACATGTTAAATATTCATTTATATGGTCATGTATATTATTAGTATAAAAAATCCTCATATCCTAAGTAGTCTAATATAAATAAAAATTGATTATTTCAATCTTTAAGAAAAAATAATTACTTCAAATTGTGCAATGAATTTATTATAGAAGTCATACTAAATATTTAATTTAAAAATTATGTAGTAGAAAGATAAATGCATTAATTTACACCATTAATATAACGCATCTAATTGTGATATATTCAATCTTACCATTATAATATTCTAGAAGTAAGAAAATTATATTTATATGCTCATCCTAGTTAACTAGATAAACACAAACATAAATAGAAGAAGCACAAAATAATGACAAAAGATGTACCTTCATAAAATACTCAATGAGGGAAAAAACCCAACCTCCAAAAATATGTCTTAGCATACTAAATTTTAAATTCTCAAACACATTACAATTTGCTACAATGGGTTGCAATTAAGTACACAATAAAACATCATAATCTTCACACCCACCACTCATAGGATTGTACTTTTTGTCATACTCCTTATCACTCTAATTCTCACAATAGTTGTAGGAGCCCTTAAATAAAAATGATTAAAAGTATTACATAGAATTCAAAGTAAAATATAGAACTAGTATATATAATGAAGTTAAAATAAAGGTTAAAATCTTCAAATTTTATACATACCTACAAAATATTTAATCATTTACTCCATTGTACCATATACAACACTTTTCTTTTAATATATCTATACCTCATTGACTTCTATGGAGAGTTTCCATAACTCTTTTGTAAGAAAATTCCTTAATTCTCTACCAATTTTATATTTTTTGACAACCAAATGTGAGTAGTGCATAATTTTTTGTGTTTTATAATCTTTAAATGTAGGAAAACTATTCATCCTTATCAAATATTTTCATATCCAAATTCCAAGAACCATCTAGAACCTATTGGATACTCATAGTTATCATCATCTAATCTAGATTTTGTGGATGTGAAAATCTGAAAATGGCTAAAACTCTAAACAAGACATTAGCATGATTAGTGTTTTAAAAAAAAAAAACTTCCAAAATCCCTATGAAATAATAAATCATGCTTCAAAATGCAAGCAAATGACAAAGATGATCAAATAACAAGCTAATTAAAGCATATATAGAAAACATGAAGTATACCTATTCCATAGTGGATTGGTGTCACTTTGATGTGAAAAGTGACCCTTTCCCAACCCTTGACAAGCCAATGATGAAGATGCAATGCTATGACAATGGAGTGGAAAAAATTAGCTCTCAATGTGAAGAGAGTAACTTTACATGAATATTTTGGATGATGAGAATGAAGGATAGCCTCTCCATTTATAGAAGAATTTGATGAGAGAAGAGGCAAAATGGATGAATGTGGGACTAACTTTCAACCAATGGAAAGGTGCCACTTGGCAAGAGATGGATGGGTGAAGGATGTGCACATTTTGATGAATGTTCCCATAAATGCCTAAATTTGAAATTTGAAAATCTTGAAATGACAAGGTGGAGGGAGAGTCAAATGGAGTAATGAGCCAAGCCACTTGGCTCAATGCAAAAGGACTTGCAAGGTGAAATAAATTCCTTGTTGGAAGGACTCATCCCACGTGGAGGGAGATTTGAAATGGAGGAATATTCCACTTGTATGCCTTGTTGAGAGAAAATGAAGATTTAATAAATTAGTTAAATTGATTTATTTGTGTAAGTGGGAAAAGGTAGAGGATGTGGCATGCATTAGATTTAACCTTAATCGTGATTTGATTAACTTAAGTGAAGATTAGGTGATTTAAATTTTTGACTTAGATTTATGGATTAAAATAAATCAAAAGGAGATGGAAAATGATTTAGACTTAGTTAAATAAATATTTTGATTTATTTAACTAAAGGGGATGATGTACAACATGGAAGTGGGAACTGGTGCGAGCGAGTGGGAAAAGGCAGGTTTTGAATCTTCGAACAGCATAGGGGGTGGAGGTTCGAGGGAATCTCAGGCGAATGCGGAGACCTCTTCGGGTTCAGAAAAAGGTAAGTCGGGTTCTAATGATAAGGACGTCCACGAAAAGGTCCAGGTGGAGCCAGGTGGAAAGGATGGATCCTCAGTTCCCAAAGTTGTTGTGGATATGTTGGTCAAGGGGGATGAGAAAGGTAAGTCGTGGACTTCATTGTTTGGCTTTAAGCCAAATGAAAAATCTTCTTTTCCCCTTGTGCGTATCCTTTCTGATTAGGGGTCTGGAAAGTTTTCTATCTCTGTGTTGGATGAAATCATAGACCACAATATTGCTAGGATGAAGAATGTTTTGGTTGGTAATTTTTTGGGTCCTAGGCCTAATATTGAAGTGGTAAGGGAGTCTGTTAAGAATAAATGGAAAACCAGTGGTCTGGTTTCGGTAGCGGCGCTCCCTAGAGGTTTCTTTGATTTTTAGTTCACCTGTAAAGAGGATTCTAGGGTTGTTCGTAGTGGTGGTCCTTGGATTATCGGAAAGTCTTCCTTGGCCTTGAAGAAATGGTCTTCTAGGGTAGATCTATCTGATTCAATCTTTGAAATGGTGTCAGTTTGGGCTAGATTGCCTGGTCTTCCCTTGGAGTATTGGAATACTGATATCTTCAACGGGATTGCTAGCTCTTTCGGAGAACTTCTGTCCATTGACTCAATGACTGCAGCAAGAAAGCGGTTGGTCTTTGCTAGAATTTGTGTTGGGGTTTCTCAAAATGTTGTTCTTCCCTCTTCGATTGACATCCAATCTAAGTTAGGGGTGTGGAAGCAAGCTATTGAATTTGAAACAACACCCTTTGTTTGTTTCAAATGTCAAAAATCTAGGCATTGGGCAAAGAAATATCCGCTAAATAATAAAAGTGAAAAGGAGAAAGTGGCCAACCCTAAGAATGTATGGAAAAAGAAATCAGAGGAGGTGAAGCATGTGCCTGCTCCAAATTCGAAGGAGAATCTTGAAGGATATACCTCTCCTCAAAACTTGAAGGAGACCCATAAATGCTTGAACGAGGATGCTTGCCCTGAGTCAGAAGGTACCTATTCTCAGATTCCTAAGGATCCTAAATATTTGTTCTCACCTCCTAAGGAAAGAAAGGAAGGCATTCCTTTTGAGGAGGGAACTCGGGAAACTCTGGAGAAGGATGCTTCTAGATATGTAGATACGGGTTTAGTTCTGTCCTCTCCTCTGTTGTCAGATGGATGTATGAGTGCTCCTGGGGTGGAGGAAATACCCATTATGGGTTTATCCCTGGAGATAGGAATTTCGGCCCCTTTTCCTAATAATAACCTTTGCTCTAATGGGGTTCAATCTCAGGAGCTTGCCAATTTGAAAGTTGTGGAGGACACTTATGAGTTCCAAAGCATGAATATGAAAACATCTAATTTCAATACTCCAGAAACCAAGAATGGTTTAATGGATACCCTCCCTTGGGACCAGAGGTTGTTATCTGAGAAGGATCGGGAATTAGGCAGAGAACCGGAAAGCCAAGATGAAACTGAATGGGAGGAGGTCATCTCACATTCAAAGTCCAAAAAAGAAAAAAAGAAGGTGAAGGAATCTTCAAGTGGTATGGTCACTAGAACTAGAGCCAAGGCCGATTGTGGGATGTCCAAGCCTTACCTGGGAAGAAAATGTGAAAAATGGCAAAGGGAGCAAGGTAGCCTTCAGGATATTGCGGATGGTATCCAAATGACCATCCCGGAGATACTTCAATCACTAGGTAAGAAATGAAAATTATGTCTTGGAATATAAGAGGGCTGAATAGCCGTCATAAAAAGGATGTTTTGCAAAATTTTGTTAGGGATCATAAACCCGATATTCTTCTTATTCAAGAAACTAAAATGCCTAAAGATAAAGTAGAAAATCTTAAAAAATTTCAGAACTATGGGGTTCATGGAAATAGCTCTGCGGGAGCTTCAGGGGGTATAGTTACTTTTTGGAATAAGTTGTTTATTAAAGGTGAACCCTTAATAGAGAATGGTAATGTGGTGGCCACTAGATTCACCCACATAAGAGACAATTTTTGCTGGGTCCTATCCAATATATATGCCCCGAATTGTAAGAATGCTAGAAATTCCTTTTGGCTAGAGTTATATGGTTTTCGTAGATGTTTTGCCAATGATCACTGGCTGGTCATGGGTGATTTTAACACTCCCCTCCTGAATGCTGAGAAATTTGGGGGTTCTCAAATCAATTGGGACAGTAAATCTGGCCTATCCGACTTCATAAATAACAATGCCTTGATTGACTTAGACCTACAAGGAGCTTCTTATACCTAGACTAATAGGAGATTAGGGCCTGACCTGATCCAAGTGAGGCTTGATAGGGCCCTTGCTTCTGGCCAATGGTTTATAGACTATTTTTGTGCTTTGAGAGCCTTGTCAAGGGTAGGATCTGATCATTTTCCCATTTGTCTTTTGGCAGATCCTACCAAGGTGAAAAAGAACTTCCCTTTCAGATTTGAAATTTTTTGGCTTTCTCATCCTCGAATTTTTGAGGAAATCCGTAGTTGGTGGAATATAGATATTTTTGGCACAGGTATGTTTAGGATTGCTAAAAAATTAAAGGAAGTGAAAACAAATGTGCGAAGGTGGAAAAAGGATGCCTTTGGGAATATTTTTGGATCCAAAATGGAAATTCAGGGCAAAATTCAGGAGATTCAATTTAAAATCCAGAAATGGGGATACATTGACAATTTTAGAGAAAAAGAAAATGAACTCCTCATTCAATTGCATGACATAATTGCTAAAGAGGAAGTGTTTTTGCGTCAAAGATCTAGGGTGTCTTGGATGACTGAGGGAGATAGGAATTCCAGATTTTTTCATCTGACTGCTTTGAAACATAGGGTTGCTAACAAAATCACTCATACTGTTTCTAATGGGACTAGTTTTGAGGAGGAAGATGATATCAGGGAACAAGTTGTCCTTTTCTTTAGGAACCTTCTTTCCTGTAATGGTGAGATTGTTACTAAAGCTCAAGATTCTTTGATTGAAGCTATACCTCAAGTGATTGGTCATAATGAAAATTCCCTAATCACTGCTATTCCTTCCAAGGCTGAAATAAGGAAAGCTGTCTTCTTTTTTGATGGTAATAAAGCTCATGGACCTGATGGTTTTCCTTTATTCTTCTTCCAAGTGTTTTGGGAAATTGTTGAGCTGGATGTGGTGAACGCTGTCAAGGAATTCTTTGGATCAAGATGTTTGTTGAAAGAATTGAATGCAACTTTTGTGGTCCTTATTCCTAAAAAACCTAGGGCTTCAGAGTTTCAAGCTTTTCGGCCAATCAGCCTATGTAATTCTACTCACAAAATTATTTCAAAGGTGTTGACTTCAAGAATGCTTTCTGTGCTTCCCCAAATTATTGCTCCACAACAGAACTATTTTGTGCCACGTAGGTATATTATGGATTCAGTTGTTACTGTTCATGAGGACTTACATTCGTTAATGGTTTCGAAAACTGAAGGGTTCATTCTTAAATTGGACATTTCCAAAGCCTATGATCGGGTTGATTGGGATTTCTTGTTTAAAATTCTAGACAAGTTTGGTTTTAATAACAGAGTCATTCAGCTGGTGAACCGGCTTGTTTCGATAGTTTCTTCAGCTGTCATTGTGAATGGATCACCATCAAGGTTTTTTCAGACGTCCAGAGGCCTCAGACATGGAGATCCTATTTCTCCTATTCTGTTTACTATCTTGGCTGAGAGTTTAGGAAGAAATATTAAAAAGCTTATTGATCAAAGATCCCTTGTTGGCTTAAAACCTTCCTCATCTCCTCTTACCTGTTCCCATCAGCAATTTGTTGATGACACCATCCTTATGGGAAGATCTACTGTGACTGAAGCTAAGACTTTTAAATTTTTTTTGAATCTTTATGAATCTGCTTCTGGACAAGTTGTCAACAGGGACAAGAGTTCAATTTTTTTCCTCAATACTCCAGAGTATAGACAAGTCAAACTTGCTCGAATCCTTGGATGCCGTGTGGAATCTCTTCCGTCAACCTATCTTGGCCTACCTCTTTGTTCTAAACCTTCAGAATCGTTTTGGATTTCTTTGGTTGAAAAATTCAATAAGAAGCTATCGGGTTGGAAAGGAGCTCTTCTTAGTCAAGCTGGAAAAGTCCAGCTCCTTAAGGCTTCTCTGCAAAATCTTCCTACTTATGCTCTTAGTATATTTAAAATTCCTGCTAAATTTGCTGAGGCCATTGAAAAAATTCAGAAAAGGTTTCTATGGTTTGGAGTGGAGGACAAGAAGAGAATGCCACTTGTCGGATGGGATCTGGTTTGTAAACCCAAATCAAGGGGAGGCCTGGGTTTAAGAAAAATTAAAGTGTTGAACATGTCCCTTCTTGCTAAACAGCTGTGGAGAACTCTTACTTTAAATGGAGAATGGCGTGATACCTTAAAGGCTAAATATTCTAATAACTATGAGTCTTTAAATGAAATTATAAACTCTTCTTCCTTACCTCGTGGGTCAGTCTGTTGGAATGATATGGGTAAAAGAAGAAAGCTATTGGAAATGGGAATTGGATGGCTGATTGGAAATGAAAATTTTGTCAGGTTTTGGGAAGACAAGTGGCTTTTTAAAGATCCTTTAATCAGAATAGAGAAATTTAGTAAATGGATGAATGATTGTAAAAAGGAATTTGGAATCATGGTTAAATATTATTGGAGGAATGGAGATTGGGTTGATTTGAAGACCATTAGTCAGGATCTTGGCCCTGTTTAGTTGGCTTTCAGAGCCCTTAGACTAGCTCAACACTAGGTGGAGGATATTGCTGTCTGGTTAGACAACCCGTCTAGTTTTTTTTCAGTTGCCTCTGCCACTTCTATGTTGGTTAGTAATATGGAGCCTCCTCCCTTCTGGGCTCAGGCTTGGATTAATCACTTGACTCTGAAAATCAATATTTTCTACTGGATAATGCTACAGAATAAGATTCTCACTTTGGACAATCTTGGAAAAAGAGGAATTCAATTACCAAACAGGTGTTATATGTGCAGGAATGAAGCCGAGACTGTTAATCACCTTTTTCTTCATTGCCCTTTTGTGTCGAATATTTGGGATAAATTTCTGGGGTTTCTTGATTTGGTGTGGGTTTTCCCTGCTTCTGTCGAAGATTTTTTCAATCAATGGAAAGCTCCTTCAAAAAATCCTTTTGTGAGAAAGCTATGGTCTTTTATTCTTCCTTTTGTGTCTTGGAATATTTGGAAGGAAAGAAACAATAGAGTGTTTAGGGATAAAGAGATGTCGGAAGGGGACTTGTTTGCTAAAATTGTAAGGGCTATAAAGGAAATTTTCTCTTTAATTCCTGGAAAAATGTTCGAGAATGCTTTCTAGTCTCCTTTTGATGTTGCTATGGCTGAAAAGTGGAATTCAAAATTAGTTGGGTCAAATATTCTCAAACTTGGAGTGAGTGGGAGAGATAATGCTAATTGGTCTATGCCGCCTTTGGGCTGGGTGAAAGCCAATTTTGATGGTGCGGCTAAAGGTAACCCTGGGAAAGCTGGTAGTGGGTGTGTGTTAAGGGACAACACGGGGGCTTTTATTGTGGCTTTTGCTGTGGACATCGGAATTCAAACTAATCATGTCGTGGAAGCAGTTGGGGCTTTTCATGCGGTCAGCCTAGCCCTAAAGATCAACACGAAACATCTTTGGTTGGAGGGCGATTCCTTGAATATAATAAATTGTATTCTTGGGCTTACCCCCCCCTCGTGGACCATAAAAAAATGGATCGAAGACACGAAAACTTTATTAAGAAAATTTGTTAAAGTGAAAGTTTCCCACGCCTATAGAGAAGCCAATAAGGTGGCAGATTTCTTCGCCAACGAAGGGGTTAGGAAGGGTGGGGAAAACATGTGGAGGAAGAATGACAACCTTTATCCTGAAGTGAAAGCACTCATTTATTATGATTCAGTGCATGGAAGAGAAGGCAATCTTAGTCATAATGAAACGGAGAAAGATCAGGTACATCGATTTCATTAGATTTGATGGGACCGACATAATTTTATTTTTTAAGAAGGGTCTGAGGCACGCTTTTTGGGTGTTCGACAAAAAATACCTAAACGGGACCCAGGGCAACTGTTTGGTGTTTGTTGATAGTGAGCTGATTATGGGCGGAGAAAGAAAACGAGTGGAGCCGAGCAATTTCCAGGAGCACAGAAAGAATGCTAAAGCGTGGGAAAGAATTGAAAAGGGGGTTTAGTCCCATATATGGAGAAGCTCCATGGTATGGATGAGGGGATATTGAACTATTTTGTTAAAAACTGGAAAAATGGTGAGATCGTATTGTTTGGCAGGAATGTTGAGCTGAGTGAGAACTTAATAGGTGAGATAACAGGTCTTTCAACTGAGGGTGTTAAATTCTACCGGGACCGACGATTCTCTGATGAAGCGGTCATTAAATTTCCCAAAAAAGATAAGGAGAAAGCGAAGATGGTGAAGGTTGCTAATAGCTACTTTGATGTGGAGTCCATCAAATCTATTTGGAGGAAAGTCTTAAGAGTTGTTATGGAATATATCACAGTTGACGGGCGCTTTACCAGAGTCTATGGTTACCACTTTGCCATTCTGAACCATTTCCGGCATAAGGTTCGTATATCTCTGCCTTTTTACTTATTTTCTTCTCTGAAGAATTTCCTTGATGATGTGGAAAGAAACCCTAGGAGGAATGCTATTATTCACCCTGGTCTTGTTAGGCTCATTTTTGAGTATTTTCAAAATTTACCTACTTTGCCTAAAACTATTGATATTGAAGAGTTGGACGATGAGGAGACATAAAGTAGTAGGGAGATCGAACCTTAGGCCCCCCCAGCTTGTGTTCTTGTTGGCCCTGATTCCATTGCTCCCCAGTCCTTGTCTTGTCAGAAAACCCTTAAGGGTTCTGCCCCGCTGTCTTATCCTAAACGACAACCTCTGCATGAGTGCCCTAGTCCGGGTTTTACCTCCCCGACCTGTCTTAATCCCCATCCGTCTCCTGGTTGCCCTACTCCAGGTTTGTCCCCAGGTTTGAAAGGTAACCCTATTATGAAACTCATTTCGTATTCAGGGAATTCAATGGAAATCCTCTCTGAAAAGCCCATGGTTAGTAAGGAATCAGCCCCTAGTGCCCTTGCTTCTGGTAATTTTGGGAATGATCATTTTGAGTCCCCTATTCAGGATGAAATTAATTCTGCTTTGAATAAGCTTAAGCCTGAGGATTTGGTTAGTATAGCGAAAAAAAGTACGGATGGCCTTTTTACCGTTCTCAAATGGACCCAGAAAGAAGTCTGTAATTTGAAAGGTCATGTTACTGATCTCAGCAACAAGGTCATGGATTTGGAGTAGAAAATCAGTTGGAATAGTAGAGATAATGATGAACATGAAACTCCATTACCGAGGAAAAGACAACAATTACAGGAGGATAGATTGGCTAGCATCGAGTGCAGCATGTCCAAGATTGAACAAAACATCAGGGCTACTGTTGCTAACAATCACAAAATTGCAAGGCATAACACCATCATCATCAATGTGATGGTGGAAAAGCTTGAAAAAAACCAAAAGGGTTCACTGATTGTGGATTTGGATGCGGACAGAGGAGGCAGCAGATCGGCTAGTGAAGGGATTTCAACTCGTACCAGGGCTAACATCAAGAGGAAGACCTCGACTTCATCTCATACGGTCCAAATTCTCAAGTAGGGGTTACAGGACATGCAGAATGTTGAAAAGGAAGCCGAGGATTTACCAAACACCTTGGAGTAATGTGATGTATTGTTTGCTGGTTTTTTGGGCGGTCCTTTTTTAGGGCCCTGTTGTCTTTTGTTGCTGTCGTTTCCTTTTTGGGAAAACTGTCCGGTTGTTTGTACTTTCTCTATTTTTCTCTTGTTGTTTAAACTTTGTGGTTTCAGGTCCTTGTAAAACCTATTTTTTCCTTTTCAAAAACTAAAGGGGATGATGTTAGTGTTAAAGATGGATTTATTTAATTTAAATGGATGACTTTATAGATTAATCATTTGAATAAACTTGATTTATTTGATGAATGGATGAATATGATTTAATTAAATGCATGATGCCAATTTTGCATGTCTACAAGTTCTAACAACCTATATTTTATCTTAACATAGCTAGTAAACCAATACTTAGGTTCCTTTGCATTTCCCTTGAGTGAAACAACAACATACACATATTTTGCATAAACCTTATAAATTTAGTAAATTAGTTTAGGAATGATACATATAATTCATAAAAATATATAAGCATATATAGAATTATAAATTACGAAAAAATATATATTGAAACTAAATCTTAAACTAATACACCTTCTTGTACGAGGTCTAAAACATGATCATAGTCATTTGATGCTATCAATTGATTATCCTCTTTAAACCTTGTCTCATGATGATCATGTTATTGTACAAATGTTAGGGATTTATGTTTCTATTCATCAACATATTCTATATTTTTACATGCTTTCCATCACGTCATTTACAAAATTGACAAAAAAGGAAAGTTACCAAGCCCACATAGTCCATGTGATTACATTTGAACTCCTTAATGAATGTCATTTTTCTAATCCAGTAATTGTTTGACATTCATGCTGGGGAATTTTGGTGTGAATAAATTCTTCTACCTAGCTAATTCCTAGTAGGGGGACTTATTCAAATGTTATGTTTACTTACCTAGTCCTAGGTGAACTTCTAGAAGCCCTAGTTGTCTAGATAAGATCTTATCACATCTTATGTTTTTGAATTTTTTGTCAAGTTAGTTGTCCCATGACATAGGATTAGAAAACTTGTCATGATCCTATATAATCCCATGTCTCACCTTGTCTATATAACCAAGGGGTTCTCATTTGTATCTTGTTCCAATCTAATACCATTGCAATCTTGAGTATTTCATATTGGCCATGTTAATTATCTTGCATCAATTATTGCAAGGTTATGCTCTTGTTGTTGGAAATTTTCTTTTTCATTGATGTTAGCAAATATTTGTTGTTGCATTGATGTCAACCTATGGATATTTATTGGTTGCATTATGTTGTCATTAGTAGTCTCATTGATGTCAACCTCTAGTGTTTCTTTGATGATCATATGTGTGTGGATATTCAATCTCTTGTGAGGTTGAAATGCTAAGAAAGTGTTGTAGATAGTGAGATGGTGTTTGTGGTGCTTGGTTTCCAAGTACTTTTGAGAAAATTTGAATAAAAGAGGAAACAATGTGGTAAGAGTGTTTAGTGTGGCAAAGTAGTTTTTAGTTTTTTTCTCTACATTTCTTCATGGTTGAAGATATTCTTGTGTGGTTCATATGTGTTGATTAAAGGTGTTTAGAGGTGTTATATCTAGAATTTCTTGTTCTAGATCATTATTCAAAGAAAACTTTAAGTTGAACAATGTGTGAACCATGTAAACAGTGTTGTCTAAGAGAAATGATTTTTCTCTACATTTCTCTAGAGTATGGTTTTTAGTCTTGCAAATTTTGGAAGTGTGCCTATTTTCCTCATATCTATCTTTCACCTGAGTTTTTTGAGTTTTGGTGCTATGCAACCTGGTTGGATTCAAGTGTTATAGTTTGTGGAAGGCTAACTAGGTGTACAAAATGATCATGTTCTTTAGGTGTATGATGTTGTGAAGGATTTGTTGGATTTTAGGGTGTTGATGGAATATTGTAGATTATGTTTAAGTGTTGTGCGTGGTATGTGATTCATCTTTATATTTGGTGAACCTTTTACTTAAATGATTAATGGTGTTAATATAGGTTTGGTCAACCTTGGGTTTTTACACTAATTGTGGATATACGGGTGATCCCACAATAGTGGTTTACACTTTTTGTGACATCTTGTTTTTGCTAAAATCAAATATTTTTAGAAAATATAATGATTTAAGCCTTGAAAAGTTCCATTTAAAGGATTCAAATTGAGGATGATTTGATAAAACCACCTTAAATCAAACCCCTTTGGATAGAACCCCGCTAGTTTTAAACCATACCCATAACATAGTCTCCTTTACACCTATCAAAATGTTGATAAAAAACCAATTTTGATTTACCTTTTGGGGAATCAAATGAATTCATTTAAAATTTATTTTTTGTAAGTATGTAGTCCTTATGATAAGCTTCCCAAAAAGTATAATTTTAAATATATTTAATTTGATTATTATATTTAATTTTTACTTTTAATGAATGCAGGGTTTTCACTGAAAATCAAGCTCTCTATTCTGCACATGTGGAAAAATAGTAGATTATAAAAAAAAATCTGAAAAAATATCTATGCACTTGATATTGATGTCCTTGATCCAACAAAAAATAATAATTGAATTTCAATACATACAATTTTTTTGTGTTGGCACTTGATATTGATATCCTTGATCTAAAAGGCATCCATAAGCATCAATAATTGAATTTTGATACATACAAAAAAAGTTATGTTTCAACACAAGTTTGATACATCAAAAATGAATTTATATTTTACATTTTGTAAAAGGCATTAATAAGCTCATTGAATGAGTTTATTGTGTTGTTTGGTGAAGAGAAAAACCACTCTAAAGCAATATCCTTCAAGGACCTCGAGAAGAGTTTAGCCAAGAGTTTATCTTCGAAAATAAAGTCACTAAATAAGGTGGCATAAGAGGAAACGTGACTAACGAGATCTCCTTTCCTACAATATTTCTGAAATCTAGGAACTTCTATACCTTGTGCATTTTTTCTCTAAGTATCTCCAAGGATAAGGATTGGTTTTGATTTATTGTGAAGGTTGCCCATTGTTTTGATTTAGGGTGGTGATTTTTTGTTGAAGGGATGACATGTTTTTCAAAAGTGTGTTAAGGACTGGCTAATTGTTGGTATTGTGAGATGGAGGGAAATAAGGTGGAGTGTGTATGTTTGTGGAGGGAAATTTAATTGTAGATTTGTGAGGGGGGATGATTGAGGAGATATGAGATTTGAATGTACAAAGGTAGAGGGATTCCTAGTGGAAATACCTAAGGAAGAGGACATTGCTATTAGGATGAATGGTTGTGGTAACATGAGTACTATAGTATGTAGGAATAACTTGGTGAAGGTTGTGGAAGGAGGAATGGAATTTCCACCTTGGCTTTGAGTGTACCCCAAATCTTGAGCACAAATAGTCATGGTAGAGATGTTCTTATTCATAAGATGACCAAGACTTCGCATAATCTCTATTCCATGTTTTCCTTCAAGCATTTTCGTTAGATTATCTAAAGTAGGAATGATACTAGTGTCAATGTCTTCAGTATGCACAAAGTCTTGCAACTTTTCTATGCCTTCATCCATTCTTCTTATGTTTTCTTGTAGGATATGAGCAATTTCATGCACATTGGTTGTAGGTAAGGAAGTCATTTGAAATGAGGTGTGAAGGCTATGATCCATAGAGGGTTTATTATCAAAACTATTAGTGAAAGAGTTGGAAAACCCAAGATCCACAGTGAATGGGGTATCATGGGATGACATGAATCTCAACTACATCTCACAATAGTATCGCTAATAGGAAACCAAGTTGTAAAGCTCATACAAGTTTCACAAACTTAATGTAAACCCAAAATGGAAAGAGGGTGAGATGCAATGCAATGACCTAAAATATAATATGTAAATACAATTTTTAGATTCTAAATAAGGTAATTTTCTAATTACAATATGCAAAAACCTCAAAATTATGTTTTGTAAATACAATTTTGAATTCAACCAATTCACTAATTTTATCAAATGAAGCTAAATATGATCAAATTGAAGAAACAAAAATTGTATAAACAAAAATAGAGATCCGAGAACAACAAATAGAAATGTAGAATTAAATGTTTTAATTCCTAGAAGATCAGAAAATGACCTTGATCAGGAACTCATTCAACCTAGGGTGAATGGGTCTTGGTTAGGGTTTTGAAAAGTTTTTTTTTATAGATTTATGAGTTAATTTTAGTGGTTTCCAAATTCTGATTTGAAACAATGAGTTACAGTTTTAATTTTTATAAAATGACTTGGTTGAATACAAATGGAAGATGTGACAAAATGACATCCTAGAAAACCTAATTTGATATGCTATTTTGTTTCAATTTTAAAATGAAAATGAACATGATGCAATGCTATGTAAATCATATGCAAAATGATTTTTTTTTGTATTTTTTAGATTTTAAAAGATGCAAAGATGCAATCCTAAAACCCTAAATGAAATGCAAGGTTAAATGAAAACTAGACACCCTAAGCGAGACTCAATTCAATGCAAATAAATTAAAATGAATGCATGATATAAATTTAGGGTGAAAAATGACTCCAAAATCATAAAATGCAATGATACAACATAGGTTCACCAAAATGAAATAAAGAAAAATAGGCGGGGGTTAAAAATTTTATGGAAGGGGGTTCACCACAACAAAGGGCATATTTTAACTTAATTCATTCAAGGAAATGAGATCCAAATAGTGAAATGAATAACAACCAAAAGATGAGTGAAATTAAGGTATGAATCAACAAATTTCCTTTCTATTCAAGGATGGGGGTGATCCCACAATACTAGTTTACAATTTTTGGCCAAACTGGAAACTAAATTGATTTTTTCTAACTAAATCTTCACTTTTGGGCACATATAGCGGCTAAACCGTGAGTAATTTGAAGATGATGCAAACTAGTGATTTGTGTCATTTTTTCTATAGATTCTAAATATATTTTTTTCAAAATTTTTGGAATCATATTGCATTTCTTTTTCCATCTCCTTTGAAAACAATTTTTTTTAGTAAACACCATTTTTAAGGATTGATGTTCACCATATACAACAAATTTTTTTTCCATGAAGAATAAAATTATAATTTTTTCGAATTTAGATTTGTAACTATGATATCTAGTGGTTTCATTTGGTTTCATTTTGTTTTATTGAATTTTTTTTCCTTAATTAAGTTTCAATGTCAAACCAATTGCTATTCAAACATAAGCAGATTGTATACAACATAAAAAAATTTGTATGTATCAAAGAATTTTTTTTTGGATCAAGGACTTCAACATCTACTACACATATATTTTTCAATTTTTTTTTGATAATCTGCTATTTTTCCACATGTGCAGAATAAAGAGCTTGATTTTTAGTGAAAAACCTACATTCACAAGAAATAAAAAATAAATATAATAATAAAATTAAATTTATTTAAAATCATACTTTTTGGGAAGCTTATTATAAGTACTACATACACAAAATAAATTTCAAATGAATTAATTTGATCTCCCAAAAGTTAAATCAAAAGTGGTTTTTTATTAGCATTTTGATAGGTGTAAAGGAGACTTCATTATAGGCATGGTTTAAAACTAGTGGGGTTCTATCCAAGGGGTTTTGATCTAAGTTGGTTTGATAAAACCCTCTTCAATTGGAATCCTTTAAATGGAACTTTTCAAGGTTCAATCATTATATTTTCTAAAAATATGTGATTTCAACAAAAATTAGGATCTCTAGAAAACTGTAAACCACTATTGTGGGATCACCCATGGGGGTATGAGTCAAATGGAAATTTGGGGAGAAAGATTAAAACCATCAATTACAATCCAAAATGAAAGCTCTGAAGTGTAAGTGAAAGCCTGTACACAAAACTAATGGATACTGTTTCCTACACTACAAATCATAATATAAGTAATAGGAAAACCAGTAGAAAGGCTCACTGCCAGAATATGACACACTATCCATAAAGGTTAACAACCAAGGCTCGCTACTAGAGTACAAAAATAAGATAGAGAGGAAATTTTGCATAGAGAACATGATCTCAATGCAAGAAAGATTCCACCACAATAGCTCCAACACCCTAATAGATTGTTTGAATAATTGTAGTCACCTTCTGCTCACTGCATTTGGTGATCCAACACTTGAAAGTTTGCACTTCTCTGCTCAATTTCACTTCACTCACATCATACACTTCAAAAATTCATCTATCTTGCATCTATCTTAACCTCCTTCATCAACTCAACTCAAACTCATACTGATCTCAACCTTGACACCCTCTCAAGGTCTATAATGCACCTCAAATGTGCAAATTCGAATTAGGTTGGCTCTAAAACACTTTTGTGGCTGGATAAAAGTGAATGTGTACCACATAAAATCTTAATTGGGACCCAAATAAACAACACCACTTAATCACATCCTATGAAAGTTAATATGTATCCTTCACATGTAGTGTAAACACTAGGTTAGTTGTTACCCCTACAAACATCATTAATCAATTAAGTACGTACTTCATCAAAATCAAAGACAACATGTGAACCACACTCTATGCTTGAACACAATCTAGAATATTCCTTCAACACCTTGGAATCCATCAAACTCATTTGCAACAACTTCCACTTGAAGAATGTACAAATCTAGTACATCTAGACAACACTATCGACACTATTACTTGAAAAATGATCTTCCGAAGAACAAAACATCAAATCCTCTTGACACAGGAAAGATACCAACACCATAAAAACACCTTCAAAATAACAAGACCTGAAGCATAATTGCAGAGAAACACGGAGCCAAGAAATTTCTCCCAGACACCTCTACAATGCTCAGCCACACATTGGTGAACACAACTTCTACTATACAATGATCTAGCATACCATCTCTTGAATATAACATCTTTGAACGTCTCTTAACACATATTTGAATGACACAAGTAGATCTTCAACCTAGAAGAAATGCAGAGAAAAAAAAGAACACACCTCTACAACATAAAACAATACTGCAACACACTGTTTCCTCATTTTATCAAATTTCTCAATGTCCACAACACCTTCAGTACATACAACAACAATATCTCTCAACCACTACATATTTTACATCAATTACAACACCTTCATACTTGTAACATTGAGAAAATATCATTTGTGCTTCGAAGATTCCCAAAACTTCATCAATGTGCCATAAGTACCCCTCCTAAATTTTATTGTAGATGAAAAGTTCATCAAAGAATACAAGGATAAAATTTATCAATTTCTTGTAGAAAATTTTGGTTCATAGAAGAATGGAACATTTTTGGAGTGCTTATTAGACCAAACAACAACTAAAAATTCATAATTCTCATAATGATAGTGAAATGTCTTGTCTTGTGAATATCCTCCTCTCAAAATCTGATCTAATGGTAGCCCAATTTGAGATTTACCTTTGAAAAACTAAAACATTTGTGAATCTCAACTATCAACTAATTTTTCTTGAGGATTAGGTACCTATTTTATGGTCTTCTTATTCAATGATTTCTAGTCAATGCACTTCTCCATTGTGCCATCTTTCTTGTTTACCAAAACCATAGATGAAGCAAAGGGACTTGAGGTGTGTGTGATGTTCCCCATTTCTAGTAGTTTATTAATGTCTTTTTTAATATCCTCCTTATGTCTCTTAGGGTGTATGTAGGGAGTAAAGATGATGGGATTAACATCTTCCTCCAACTCACTGACATGCTCAAAAATTCTATTTGGTGGTATCCCTAGAAGAATACTATTGAACACTTTATTGTGCTCATCCAAGATGCTCTATACATTCACATGATATGCCTTCTTTCCTTTAGTGGGTTTTCTTACATTCACCAAACATTAAGTTTCTTACATAAATTTCTTGTGATGGAAAATCCTATTCATTATCTTATCCAATATAATACTTGGTGCTTTATTTTTCATTCCTCACAATATCAGTTCTTTTCCCTTTGATTGAAACTTCAATTCCATGGTTTAGATGCTTTTCTGATCTCTCTTAATGAGTGTATCCATTGTATGTTGTAGCATAGAAAAATGTATCTCTTTACATTTTCACACTTGTTTAGGCCCACCTTATTCAAATTTATGCTTCTTTATGCCTTAAATGGTCCTTTTCCCCCACTTTTGAATTAAATATTATTTTAATTAAAAAGTTAGCTTTTCCCTCTTCTTCTATAATTAAATAATTATTTCAATTATTTAATTATTCATTAGCCTTTTCTCTCTATAATTAAATAAATGTTATATTCATTTAATTATTTATCCTCTCTTTATCTCCCCAATTCCCTCTCCATTAAATAATTGTTTTTAATTATTTAATCATCTAATTATTTGTTCTCACCTTTCTTTTTAAATATATAAAATCATTTTTTTATTTATTTCTTCTATATTGGCCACCTAAATTAAATAATTTTTATTATTTAATTCTCTCAAACAACCTCTTTTTCTTTGCCAATCTTATCTTCCACCTGAATTCTTTATCTATCCACGCCTTTGTTCTCTCAATTAACCTCCACCCTTGATTAAATTATTATCTAATTTAATCTTGGCCCTTGATCGTGATCCTTATTCTATCCATTCACTTAACTCTCCTCTATAAAAGGAGACCTTTCATCCTTCCATTATCCAAGTATCAAGTCTACATGCTATCAAGTCAATTCATCACTTCTAAGGCATTCAAGAGCAAGATTGTTCATCCATTGTTGCAAAAATTCATGATCTATCATCATGGAAAGTTTCTAATTCCATTGTTTCATGTTTCATGATTTATTATCTTATTTCATAATTTTGGTTTAGTTATCTAAACGGGGTCTGACCAAGGCAAACCCCCAATCCCTAACAATCAACATTTTCTCTCTCTTCCTTTGTGTGATTGCGGATTTAGGTGCTTGGATGGTCTGGACATGATTGAAGAATAAGTTTCAAACTTTTTGAAGTCATCTCCCTATTGATAAAGTCAAAATCTACACAAAAAGTCACTTAGAGTCTCAAAAATCAAGGTTTTAGATCCAAACACCTGGAGGAACATAAAGAGTAGACTAAGAGCTACAGATTTCACTTTTGAGTTTTCTAAAAAGCTAAAGTGGACTCATTCACCATTAGTTGTGAATGAGTCCTACCATACATTTTTTTCATAATTTTCAATAGATTTGTGTACTTAGTTTCCCGAAACCTATTCTAGCATATTTTCCCTAAAACAGGACTATGTCGCTTAGATTGGCATATGAGTCCATGTTGTCCTGTGCAGTAGATTCTCAGGATTCTAGAGCTCCATTCCATCTTTTTCCAGTCTCCAGGTGCACACTTCAAATCTCATAAGTTTTTGTTACAATTTACTTGCATTTTTAGGTCTTTTTGCATATCACAGCGTGTTTTCAAACATCATGCATTTCCTTGATTTACATTTAATAGTTAATCTCTTTTATCAGTTTTTAGGATTGAAGACATTCTTGTTTGAAATATTTCAATCATCTTTGCAATGAAATCTCAAGGGCTTATTATTGAGTGAGCCATTAAGACTTTTGGATACCTCTCTCCTTTTAGGTGCAAAACCCTAGAAGTGTAGGAGCTCCCATATCCAAAAATCTTTGGTTCATATGCCTAGGATCATTTTTGGGTATCCTATTTTGTTGACATATAAAATTATTGTATCCTCCTAGATTGATATTTAGATGGTGAACCCATTAGGCACCAAATTACTAAATCCTTTAAATAAAGTGTCTCAAGGCCTTGTTTGGCCAACAGTACCTCATCAATGAATTTATGAGTGACACTAATGTCAATGAGTGCATTAACTCTTTGAACTTGTATGGTCTCATGGATGTAAAATGGAATATATATTAGCATACACAAGAGCATATAGAGAGTTCCTTCCAAGATGGCGTCTTCCCCTTTTGGTTGATCTTCTTCTTCTCCCATCTCTTGTTTAGGTTCTTCTTCACTCGATAGATTTGGTTGAACACAAGTGCTCAAAATATATTATAAAAGGAATTGATTAATTGTAGATGATGAACATGAATGAAAAAAAAAGTCTTTTATATCCTTCACAAAGAGAACAAACTGGAAACTAAGAACACTGACTACTTCAAATATTAATATTGAACATGGATAAAAAATATTATATTTTGAAAGTTATGGTGCAAAAAACAAATTGCTAGGACCAAAATGACATGTGACATGAGTTAGGGGGAAATGGAAACATAGAATTGAATGTAAGGGATTGAGGTTCAACCATACACAAGAATAAAACTATAGGAAGAGGTATTGGGGGTTGAGAAATGAACATGATAGGATGGTGAGGTCTAACATATAAAATAGTGTGGTGAGAAGCAAACAAAAAGTGTGATAGAACGGAGAAGTTTGAAACTTTGATAGGTAGAAAGGAATAGTGGAGCTGGAGAGAAAGACATAATAAGGAAAGGAAAACACATAATAAAGAAAGGGATGACACAAGTATATACCTAATATGTATAGACTTAGATTGACTAGAAACAAGACATGGCATAAACCAACTTTTATCATCTAGGTATTATAATAAATTATATATTTAAAAATTAAAAATAAAATCCTGCATTTTTTCACCATGTTAATATTATGTGTAAGTGCTTTAAATTTTCATCCTGAAACTATGTCAAGCTTTCATTTGAAGGAAAAATGCATCTGCATTTGGCCAAAATATGGCTCACCTTTTTGCACTTACCCTTTAACCATAAAAAATATCAGTGAATATTTTCAAAAATACTCTAAACCTCCCATAACCTCCCACATGTAATAAAAAGTAGATGAAACACTAAGAAGAGGGTTTGAAATAGAAAAACCTTTTATATTCCATGATTTTCTCCAATTATGATATTATTGCTACTTTTGATAGAGCCATTTTTCATTTTCATCACTTTCACCAAGCAATATTTATTTTCCATGATCATGACAAAATAATTGAAGAAGATAAAATCATCACTTGAACAAAATGATAATTTCTCCTACTTATTTTGAAGGTCCTCACTTCAAGTTTAAGTCACCTATGAGATGAGATAGAACATCCCACATGTCTTTAACCAAAATATAGTTTCTCCTACTTCACAACCAACTAAAAAGCAACGAATTCTATAAGATAATGCATAAGATATTTCTAAATGATTAATGATGGCATCATGGCCCCAATGGTTTAATAACCATATGGATCATCCTACCTAATAGGGAGGATTTTGGCCCCAAAAGCTTAGGGACTCACCACATAAGGAACTTCTTTCCCACATCCTCTTTGTAAGGCCTCTAATTGCAAGTGACTAATACAACCTTAATTTGTTATATATTTCTCCTAAATAGATGGTTAGATATATTACGAATGATATGAAGGCGACTGTCTAACAATGACCTTATAGTTTATTTTTACTTTATGTTATATCATTGTTATTTTACTTAATGAAGATGTATGTGCATGCGAATTATGGTATGAGATTCAAACTTATAAGATGAATTTGAAATAAGATAATTGTTGTGTCGTATTGCATTGAAAGAGTAATTAGCTATGTAAATGATTCGAGAATAAAGTTACAAAGATTCGGTTTGCAATTAATGTGGTTTATTATTATATCTAACTGTGCTTAATTATGTTGTGTAGGAAATTAAGTGAGTCGATGTGGGATTAACATTAAAGGAATCAAATATGCAAATAGGAGGTTGGATAAGTATTGGAATCGTATCAGATACATCTTTGGGAAGTTCTAAGTGTAGCCCTATTTGACTTAGAAGGGTTTGAGGTTTGATTATTGATTGGGTGATCATGTTTGAGTAGAATCCTATTGTAGGTCATGTGATATGAGTTTGGTTGGGGTTGGAACCCTTGGTCAGGATCAAAATTCGTATGGATTCTTTTGTGGGTTTTAAAAAGGGATTATTGAGTCAATTTCCTCAGTTTTTGAACAAGAATAGACCCCTAGGACCTATACCTATGGGTTTGGAACCTTTTTGACATGTGAACTTGTCCTTGGAGTGTGAAAAGACCCCTCAAAAGTCAACATTCATGAATGTGGCAAACTCAAAAAGTGTTGGGGCTTGGGAAAAGTGACTTGTCACTCTCAACTTCCCACTCCCCAAAAGTTCTTGGAATTGGCACAAGACTCACACATGTGTGAGAGCTTGTGGAAAAGAGTGTAGGTTTGGAGGATTCCTATATATCTCAAGAAGATGGAAGATTTGGGCATTGCCCACTTCTCCTTTTGGAGAACTTGTGAAGTGAAGGAAAGAAGGAGAGAGTCAAGGATGGAAGAATAGGAG
>VDFB02168118.1:79547552-79633142 GCA_007258455.2 Sequoia sempervirens
TATGAATAGGTAAATGTCAATTCGCTCGCGCGAGCCTTCTATCAAACATTAATGGTGATATGTTCCATGCCCCAACCATAAAGAAGGTAGCTAGCTTATTTTTTCACACATTTGGAACTACTCAGGAGTAGAGAAGAAAGCCAAAAGTTGAAGAAGCAGTGTGGAAAGCTCCAACAATCAATTACAACAAAAATTGTATTAGTCGCTCACCCGGGTAAGCAAATTATTGTGCCTATTCCTATCCAAAATACCAATTTATGCTATTCTGAAAGGGTAGTGGAAAATTTGGGAGGTAGCTTGCTTACAATTTATTCATTTGAGTATCTTCAATTAGGGTGATGAGTATTGTGTAAAGCCTAGGAATACTCTGTTTTGTAAGTTGTGTCTTGAGTTTTCATACCTAGGTAGGTCTTTTCAATTGAGACAACTGTAAACCCTTGTCCTAGGACCACTTTGCAAATATGAGTGAGCCAGAACCCAGTGAATCTAGTATTAGACTTGAGAGGAAACCAAAGAAAAAAAGGGTTAAGAGGCTTAAAACCCAAGATGTTTCATCCGCAGTTAAGCCAAAACCACTTGCAACATCTAACCCTATGCCAAATACCTCTGCAGTGTCTACTAGGACCAAAAGTGCAAAGAAAGAGCAAGAGAGGTTCATGGAGAGGGCCTTTGGAGAAGTAAAGGAGGGAGGGGACTCACGAATTGGAAAGAGACCTACGGGTCAGGTTGCCGTGATAACTAGACTAATTACCAATGTTGGTGAAATTGGAGAATTGGCCCATTCTCAGAGTGGATGGCAATTATTCCTATATGATTTTAACAGGAAAAATTCTAAGAAGCCGACATGTTACTTATGGGGGCTCAACCTCAGGAAGCTGGTGGTACCCAATGTGTTTGTGGAAGTGGTTGTGATGATGGAGTTGGACAAGCCTATGATCCCACTGATAGATTAATCAAGAGTGAAAAGGGAGATGTAATCCTTGAGGTGACAAGGGATAAGGTTGTGGAAATATTTCGGTTGAATCCTAATTATACTGTGAAAATTAAGCATGCAGGTCTATATGGTGAATATGAACATAAGAAATTTGTATACATGAATAGACTACTTGTTCAACATAGAAAGAGCAAGGAAGGATTTCTCCCTAAAGATATTGAGCCCTTTGAATGTGAATAATTTGTGGATTAATTCAAGAACACCTATTATTTCCTGAATCAAGTTTTGGCTCAAAATTTTGAAGCGAGAATGGCCCCTAACCTATTGGTGATGACATCGAATATACAGGCTCATAATCAAAACACTGGTTTTGATTAAATGTTGCTTGAGTTATTGAACAAATGCATGAGGGTTTCATTAATCTAAAGAAAGAGGTTTTCCCTTTGCATTTCCCACATTATTCTCTATTAATGCATATGCTTTTGTATGAGGGTGATTATAGCTAGAAAATAAAGTTGAAATTGAGATTGAGGGACAATGAGAACAATGTTTTTCCAGTCCAAATGTGGACACATATTTGGGATCGGGATTGTCCCAATTCCAACTATTTCAAGTTTTTTAATGTCATAAGGTTTGGTATCCTGGAAATTTTTAGTGTAGCAACTACTCACAGGCTCTCTCTAGCAATCAAAAATATCATGCCCAAAGGATATAGTGGGATCAACTACAAAGCATAATTGGGGAGATTGATTTCTGCAATCATAAGTATACTTTGATCAGGTCTTATGGATCTAAGGTAGCACCACACTGTTTACCCCTATATATATATGATAGATTGGCATTCATGGAGTTAATGTGGCAAGTTTATTTTATGGATTATGAAATGTTCAAAAATCCTAGGAAAGGTACTGTGGTGAGTCCCCAATGTTCTTTTGCTTACTTTAAGGTTACTACCCCGGAAGGGTATGAGAAACTTGGAATCATGGCGAATAACCTTAGGTAACCTTTTAATGAGGTTAGGAGTTTTGACCCTAAAGAATTTGTGCATGCAAAGAGAAGGGAGAAAAACTTATCAGGAATATATCACCAGTTCTTGTACACAGATGATATATTGAGAAACTTGACAAGTGATGAGATTGTTAGATATAGAAAGAAAGAATGGACATTGAAGAGATCATCATAAGGAGGAATGCTTTCTATGACAGCCCCTATGATGTAATTGAAGATCGTTTTGAAAGAGATTTTACAAAGTTAAGGGAATATCAAAATGGTGATTTCAAGGTAAAGGAGAAAGAAGTTGCTGAGAGAGCACAAGCTCTCCTAAAACAACAAGCTTAGGCTATGGATGTTCTAGAGCAGCGTGTGGATTTCCAAGAAGTTAGGGAGGAACAAATGGCAGAACATGTTATCGATGATGAGGAGGTGGAGAAGAAATTCCCTCCCCCTCATATTGAAGAAACTCTTGATTCAGAGGTTCCCCCATATAGAATTTTTCCATGGCAATATGATGATGATCCCAGGATTAAGGATTGTGATGAGTTCTTTGCAGATGATAAGTTTTTACAGTCTAATGAATTCAAGGAATTTATGGTTCAATAGAGGAGAAAAGAGATAAAAGAAAGGCTTGAGCAAGCAAGGGCTAGTGTTGAACCTTCTCAATAGGAAGATGTAGAGAAGGCAGAGGAAGAAAAGATCATGGCTAAGATTGCAGCTATCACTCCCACTAAAGCTAGGAAAATTGTCAAAGATAATGGAATCATGTTGTTACCAAGATGCACTATCACCTTAGATATTTCATATGATGCAGTAAGAAGAGACCCTCAGGCTGCAATATCTAAGGAGTAGTTTGAAGACAAGGTGTTTGGATATGGGTATAGTCTGAAGTTGCATACTCTTTCACTTTGGTCTATGACACCTAATACTGGAAAGCATGAGGTCTCTAGGCCTATTGAAGAGGTTATGGGTTCCTTGGTGGTGAAGAGAGCCACAAATATAACTCCTATCCAAGTAGCTAGGTTAACTATCATGTTGCAATGGTCAATGTGGACACAACACACATTTCTTAGAAGAAGTATGATTCTTTGGTGAGGGAGTATAATAAGGCCTTGGATGAGATAAACAAGATGAGAGCCATTATTCGGGTTGGCTAGTCAGTGAGGACACTATCTGTGCCATCTTCTTCTTCTTTAGACTTGTCTACACAAGACAGAGAGACCTTGGCTTTGAGAATCAATGATTTGAGTAATCGGTTGAAGATAAGAAAGGAAAATGTCAAGAAGGCAAATTTGAGATTGATAAGGTGGAAAATGAAATTTTTGAGGATGTATTGAAACATAGGGTGACCAAGTTGGTAAAAAAAGTTGATGATGTATGGGATGCCTATAAGAACATTCATGAAACAAACATAAAATATTTACAGGTCCAGGAAGCCTTCAGGAATGAATAAAGAAAATGTAGCACTAGGGTAGGAGCTTTAAAAGAAATGATTCCTAAAATGAGGGAAGATCATGAGAAACCTTCTAATATCCCTGAGATCTTGCAAACTATTGACTTGGTTAATGAGATAACAACCTTTCAAGGAAAGCTTGGTATGTAGCTCCAAAGTAAGCTGAAAGTATCCAAAGAGATGGAGGAACGTGGTATGCCTTTGATATTGAATTGCAAAGATAAATTATAAAAATTTGATACATGGGGAAGCGATTTGGGAGAATGCTCAAATAAGCTATGATGGCACTAATTGTGACTGATTACATTCCCCTGAATTCAAATGTTGACATGTTTGTGGAGATTGAAACAAAAATGGATACTTTTTTCAAGGAGGCCCGAGTTCTAATTGATGCAAGATATATCCAATATAGTGCAAAGGTACAGAGTTTATTGGATATCAAGTGGCCTACTGAAGAGGATTAAATCACCTGGTTAGAGAGGTATACTGAGTAAGCTTATATGGGGATGATCATAAATATGGTGAATAACAAATATGAGGGAAACAATGCATAGCCTAGAAATAATACAGATTAGGATTTTGTTAAAATCTTGCAAAGATATTGTTCCCTCCTCAACATGAAAAAGGTGGCACAAGTGTTGATGTGGATATATGATCAGCTTTGTTTCTTTATTTTCTTTTTTATGCTTTTTAAGTTTTGTTGACTGGGTGTGCCCATGGTGGACACTTTTTAAGTGCATGGAGGATATTTTGAAGCTATTGTAACAAACAAATGATACCTTTTAAAGGTGGGAACAGATCCTAGCAATGAATGAAGGTTATTTGTGCCTCGTGTTTATTCCCACCATCTGAGAGCTCGAGCATAACTGAAAAGGGAATACTTGTTACAGTGGTCCAATGGGGTTTTTACATGTGTGCTTTCTAGCTTGAGGATTTTTTTTCTCTTTCATTTCTATAAGAAAGAATTCAAGGCCAAAAGTATGGGGTTCATTGAAATGCAATTGACACAGTGAATTGTAAAGGGAATACAAAGCATATTTTAAGTTTTTTCTTAAGTTCTGAGTATGTGGTTGCTTATGTACTTTTGATAACAGGATAACAAATACTATACCGAATGATACTTATTTCATGGATATTGTCTCTCCTCTATAATTTTTCTACGAGTTATGAATGAATCAAATCAAGTATTATTTTGTTTGTCTCCATTTCTTTCTGGTGGATGTGTAATTTCATTCTTGCTTATTAATTCAATGAATTAGTGTAAGTGCTTGAATGAGAGTGTTGACTCGTATGAATTATGTGCTAGGATATCTTCAAGAAGTAGTAGTCAAGAATGTTATGAGGGAGTGTTTTAATGCAGCGTTTCTTAAGCTATATGTTGTTGTTGTTGAATTATTATCAGGTTGCATAGGTTAATATTGACTCGGCACTGGTTTTCTAGTAAATTACTCACAATTTAGTTCCTGGGTTAGTTAATCAACTAATCCCTCTTTATTTACAAATCTTTTAGATGGGCTACCATTGTAGTCATGCTACGATGAATTTCACTCTTCTAATGCTCCTAGTATAAGGTATTATTTTTAAGAGAATTGCCAACTCTTTTGATACACTATATTGTTGAGTAGATATATGAGAACTATTTTTTGTTTACAATGTATCTAAATATAAATCACATGATTTCTTAAATATATGCATTGTGGGATACCTTCATGGGTTTCACAGAGCCCAAAGTGTAGGAGTAAAAGTTTTGCAGCTTTTACTAATTTGTTGGCCAATCCCTTTAGATTGATAATTACTGGAAATGGAAAAGTCCACTAGCAATTCTAAAGACCAACTCGGTTCTTAAAAAACAAACATAAACTACTCTTGAAGTAATGGAAACAAGTGTCCTAAACATTATTGAGTGGATGGTTCAACACCTGTAATAAATAAGAGGAATCATTAGCCATACAACAAAGTCAGTAACAAAGCAGTCAAAAGTAAAGAAATTGTAAAGTAGGAAACATACTCCATTCTGAGATAGAGGTGCACCATCTTGGGACATGGGTGCCACTTTGGGACTGGGACAACCAAAGTGGACACTGTTGCCTAGTTTGGATAGGTATGCCATGAATTCTAAGAAAACCTTGAAAAGCACACAAAATAATGAAATAAACTATAGGGAAAAGGAATAGGCAACTCACCACTGGTGCCACTACACCTCATGCAACATCTGCTACCACGATCTCGAGTCTTGGGGGCTGGTATGATCATCAAATCAAAATCCTCACTCCTCTGTGCAATAGTATCTCTCTCTAAGCCTTCAAAAAGTATAAGTGAAAATGATTGTCAAAAAGGTGATTTTGCACTAACATATAGTTAAATTGAGTACTAGAATATCTCATTCAAATCACTATAATGGGGGCTAGCGAACTTCAATTTTGATGTTTTCTATTTTGTTAGATTCATAGTTTCATCACCAATCATATCCAATGTTTGATGATAGTTGGTGTTGGGATCTCATGACCCTATTGCAAGCAATTCCTTCACCAAGCTTGGCAATTTGATGTGGTTAGATTTTATACCTAACAAATTGGTTTTGCAAGATGTGGTTCCTAATGTTGTAGTTTTATAGATGACTACATTGGGGGCTTCATTCTCCTAATCATGAATGATTCATAATATACAGATGAGTCATTTTTATACATGATTTACTTTCAGTACTTTACCTTGCATATGCACGTAGTGTCATATGGCTGCTAAATTGGGGGCTAAATGTAGCGTTAGAAATTGTACTCCCTTGTTGGTGATAGTACAATTTCATGCTTAGTTTCGACCTATTTTAGTGAGCCTTGAATTCACACATTTTCAACATCTCCTTTAACTAGGCCCCAATCTCCTAAATTATGCATTTTGAGGCCTATTTTATCATTCTTCAACAAATCACAAGCATTAAACAAATGCTCTAATTATTATTCTACCCTTGACACTTAATATCCTAGAAAATAGGGCCAAGACCCATTTTCCCTAAGGCATATGGGTCCCCCTATTCAGTCGGGGACCAATTTTGGATGTCATTTTCGGTATTTTGACATTCAAATTTCAAATTGTAAATGTCATTTATCAGGATCTAATCTTTCGAAAATTAGAGAAATTTCTATAAATAGCTAGTATTTTCATGATTTTAAACTAGAAGAACATAAGAAATCAATAGACAGGTATGTGCAGGATCATCATGGAAAAAACAGGCCCTTAAGTGGCAAAAAAATTAGAAAAATCAGAGTTAGGAAACTTGACGTATAAATTTGAATAAGTTATCTATATTATTTCAAAAATATGTAAGAATAGAATTTGTAGAAAATTGAATTTAGTTTCTAAAATACTAGGTTTATTTTTTAAAAAACAAAATATATTTGGTGAAAATTTGAAATTTCAATGCAGTAGTACTTAAATTTCAGGGAAATAATAAGAAGTAGGTGTCTATCTAACCACCCTAACCACAATAAAATGATAATATTTTTTTATAAGATTTTAGATATAAGTAGAGGACTCATGTCCGGATGTGATGCATATTTTTTTGTAATTATTTTCCAAGTAAATAATTAATTATGATTTTTTTAATACAACTTTTAAAAAATATAAAAAATCGTACATCTAACCACCTTAATTTGGTCAAAACTTCATGAAATTCAATTTATTTTTTAATCCTATAGTATACAAAGCATAGAATGTGACACATGTTTCAGATTCAAAAAATGTGATACCGTTTGAAATCTATAGTTTTTTTTCAATCAACCTATCAATCAGGACTTTAGTGTAATTCAAATAGAAAATCAATAATAATTATTTATTAAATTCAAAATAAAGCATAATTTATATTGGTGGAAAGCTGAGAATCTCCTTTAAAAACCCTTTTCATTTCATTAATTTTTCCTAAAAAAAAAGTTGCCAGCCACATACCCTACAAATACCCATCATATCACCACTTTTTGGCCCATCATGATTTTGCACATACCCAGATGCAAGAATCATTGCATTCCACCAAATACATTTCAAGTTACAGAATTTCAAGCTCATTTGTAGATTTGATGAAGCCATATTCAATGATTGAAGGTAGATGCAAATATAAGAGCATGATGGATTCTAGGTTTGGGAGATGCATTTGGTCATTTCCTTCAACTAGGTAATGACTTGTTTCCTAGTGTTCTCATCTTCAAACTTTATTCAACTTGCAGCCTAAAAAAAGTCATCATTATATTTCAGATTTCCTAAGGATGTTTTGACTTCCTCTTAGGTAGGTATTATCATTTTCATATAGGAATACTTCTCTAATCCACATGAGTAGGTTTTATGGATTTTTAGCTCATAACAACCTTAGATGCACTTAAGGTTAGGACACACAAACTGTTATCAATCAATTTTATTGGCTATTATGGAGGTAGAAATACCAAAATAGGGGTTTGACTGAGGAAAACTCCTATATAGGCACCCTCATCTTTTTTGTAGATTTAATGCATGTATGGATCTGAAAATGAAGGTTTACAATGCAAATATTAGAGAGCATATGAAGAGCTACAAGATAAAATTTGAAGTTTTAGAAAAGGCCTACAAGGACTCATATGCCCTTGGGTGACTTTGTCCTTCATTTCATGCCAAATCCAACTTTTTTCATAGGTACACATCACTCAGTACTTCCTAGACCTATCTTCAAGTCGTTTCAATTTCTTAGTCATCGAAATATTCCAATTTTCATATTAGGGTACATAGTTGAATTAGGTTAATCATAGAAAATCAATTTCAATCCATTTTTAAGGCTCAAAATGGTCAAATCTAGGTCTAATTGACTCACCTTCATGGTTGAAATTCAATCTTAACATAGGTTGTTGATTTACATATTAATGTACCTTTGAAAAAGGAGCATAAATAAATCCTCGGTTTGGACATTAAACTTAGGGTATCCTTTTTCTATGATACACATATCCATAGTATCCCCATTCATTTGTGTGTCCATTTTAAGAGAATTTCTTAATACACATACACACTTTGATGTAAATGGTGCAATATTGTGTGAAGTTGGGTTCACATCCATAACATTTATCTTTCTTATACACACACGTCTTCACAGAATTATCCACACCTTATTTTTACATACAAACATTTTGAAAGATTCATCTAGGTTATATGTTAATTATGTCTAGTTGCACACCTATCTTGATACATCCATTACCCACTTGATTCTAACCATTTCCCTATCCTATGAAATTTTCATGGATGTAAGGTTGACTTCACCATTGTAGACTTGACCAATAACATTCTAAAACATAAATTTGACTAACTCATGCTTATTTTGCTAGTCGTTGTAAGTCAACTAAACATACATTTATAGGATTTGATGCTATATAATTGCATTTAAAGGTATTCATTTCACATATTATCATATTTGATCATGCTCTCTTATCCTAAATGTATTCAAGAAGTTATTAATAGCAAAACATTTTATCTTGGTGTATTAAAAGGGGTAACAAATCTACATACATCATTCTATGACACTTTCTCATTGCCTTGAATCTATTAAATTTATTTTTTAAGGTTGAAATATGTGAACATGATTGCTTGTGTCACAAAAATGCTTCCAAGGTGTTTTAAAATACTATCAACCCTAGCTATAAAAAATAGCAAGGTATATAAAGATTACTTAATCATGTCACAAAGAAAAATGCACATTGAGCAAGGTCGAATCAGTAAGTGCCAAAAAAATCCAAACCCATAAACTTGACCTCACAAAAAACATAGGTTCAACATAAGATCCAATAGATTTCACTAACAAAGAGGTAGCTTTTATGAGGCTAGAAATAGTCAAGTTCTAAATCTACACTTAATGGACTTGGTCTTTGATTATAGAATCAAATAAAATCATCTATTAGATTTACTTTTGTAACATATAAAAAGGGAACCCTAAGTTTAATGTATAAAACCTAGGATTCAAATCTCTTCCTTTTTCAAAGGTGCATTAGAATGCAAATCAACAAGGTGAATAGATTGGCTTTCAACCATGAAGGTGAGTGAATCAAACCTTGATTTGTGTCCTTAGGGCCTTGGAAATGGATTGGAATGATTTAAAATTGATTAACCTAATTATACTATATGACCTAATATGAAAAGTGCAAGACCCTAACAATGCATTGACTGAAAAAAAATTTGCAGGAAAATCTGGGAAGTGCAGAGGACTATGTACTTACCCAAACAAATTGGTCTCAGTGTGCATAGGACTTATATGCCCAATGGCATATGAGTCTTTGTAAGGATGTCCTGCTCAACTTTTGGGGTTCTTTGGTGGTAGATCTAAGACTTTTGTTTCTGCTTGCAAAGTTGGTGGAACGTTGTCAGATAATTGTGTAGGTGAGTTTCCATGACTTGAAAAGATTTGGGGATTTGAATGCAACAATGGACAACTTTTCTGCAATTTTCCTTTAATCCTATTCAAACCTAAAACTTACACATTCAAAGAGAGGGAAAATGTTGGGCCATTTAGAGGCTTACCACAGTTGAACCTTGTGTAAGTGTTCCACTTACACAATGGCAATGCCAATGATGAAATGATAAATGATAGGAAAGGAATGATGAATCAACAATGTGTTCCAACTCACCACCCTTCAATGGCTTTCTTGAAGGACTGAAGTCATACACATCGCCTCAAGGTCTTGGATCTTTTTTTCTTGATTTTCTTGAATGCTTTAGAGACCTACAAAAGGGGTTAGCCTCAAAACAATGATAAAATGACAACATGAACTCACATACACTTTGACATGGTGCTTGGATCTTAAATTGATGCAATTTACATCACTAAAATGTTTCTCTTGACTTGCTCTTGAATGCTCTTAATGTTCACATCTGGCCTCTTAGATTTCAAGTGATGCAATAACTATGTATTTATACACTATTATTCTAATTTCCCAAAAAATTAGATCCTGATATCCAAACTTTGCAAGTTGGGATTGTAAATGTTAAAATGTTGACACCAACATATTAAAAATTGGGTCTCGACACAATAGGAGGACTTAGATGCCCTAGGGAATCCCACTCTTAGCACCATTTTCTAGGACATGAGGTGTCGGGGGCACAAAATTAAATGGATGCATTTATTTAATGCTTGCAATCTCTTGGAAGATGGTAAAAATGGGCCTCAAAATGCATAATTTTAGGAAATTAGGAGCTTAATTAGGTCCAATAAATTAAGGGGGTAAAACATAGAGTGAAATCGTAAAGGGTGACAATTTACGATGCTACAACTTTTTTAACATGTAATATTTAATTTTAAAATAAATTAACCCACAAAATTTTATACTCTTCATTGTTACTCTAAATTTATTTATATTAAATTATAATCAGTTCATATGATTGACTTAAAATAAGCGTAAAGAAAAATTAATTTCCTTTATAAATATTAAGTACCTAAATTATAATAACTAAGTACTATAATGTATGTCCACATTGTTGATGGGTGTTTTAGCACTTTCTCAACATAGGTAGTGCATAGGCGCACTACCTCTCTTGAAAGGTAGAAATTCGCAAGCAAGTTACCAATCACTACCCCAAGGTCTCTCGAGTGTCAGGTCATGGCATGCATCGAATCTATCAGTTGATGCTTAATTTGATTTTGTTGGTAATCACATGGCAGCTTACAGGGTTTTGCTGGATACGAGGTGAATCTTAAAATGGAGTTCCTGAGATGGGAAGTTAGAGTGCAGTTTGTTGTAGGTTTGAACAACAATCATAAACTCCTACTTTATCTTAAGATCTGGGTTTATAATGTTCAATGAACCTTAGCATAGGCTACTTATTAAAAAATAAATAAAAAAGGGTAGGGAAGAGAGGAGGTTCCTAGATCTGAAACTATCTATGAACAGTGATCATGGAGGGTTCTACTGTGGACAACTTCCTTAAAACAAAATTTCACTTAACCAGAATAATTCACAGTATCATGAAACTTGTGCAAACTTCTAAGGACTACAAATATTCAACCATTCATTCACCATAAACATGCATGAATAAAAGATGGAAGTTTGGAGCAGATTTCAGTTTATGCCCATACTAACTTTACATAGTTGTCTACCATCAGTAAACAACAAAAACTATGGACAAGAAAGGCATCAACACAATAGAAATCTACACAACCATTGAACAACATCAACTAATCTATCAAAGTAATCTAGAACATGAAGAACAACAAAGTAAATCTATCTAAATCAACTAACTATGGGAGATGAACCATGTAACATGCAATATAAACTTAAGAGTCCACCAAAAGCCAATGAACTTCTATTAAAATTTATGCAGCACGCCTTTACAACAACTCAAATCCCTCTTGAAAATGAGACTAGACCCCCTATAATTTATAGTTTTCCAAAAGCAAAATGAATTGCCAAGATTGATTTGCATTGTGTGGCCAAGATTCACTACAAACTATGGTTTCACCTACCCCCAAATATATTACAATTTAAAATACATTCTTTTATTTTTCCCTATTTTGTCCTCTTGTGGCAACATTGTAGCACTTTGTCTTCTAGCTGATTTCCTTTGTTGCAGCTATTCTGTGAGGAGCTTGTCATAAATGATCGGGTTCCCTTCCTACTTCTTCAAACTGGCATATTCTATGAACTTGCTGATTAGTGCCTAGAGCTTATCAATCTCCATTATATTAGACTGAAGCACTTGGTAATTCCATTGCTTAGACTAGCCTGTAAGTGTATCCCAGTCTCCATCATATTTAGTTGTATTGTCCCTGACCTGTTTTGATTGGGAAAAATCCTGAGAAGTAAAACTCATGAAATTTGTGGTGAGTTCACCTGACATTCCATCTTCCATCTTCTTATGGAAATAAGGCTTTATCTTTTCTGGATCAATCTCAACAGCGGGCATATCATATCCTGCCATTAACTTCAAGTATTGAATACAGTCAATCCTAATTTCCTTGGCCCAGTCAATGTCTGGCTCCACTTTATGGAGGAATTTCTCCAATATTTCTTTCCTATTATCGAAGTCAAGCTTCCACATATCTACCAGCCAATTATTGTCCTCCACGGATGCAAGCTCCTTTTCCCATGTTTTCTAAGGCAGCTTGAGGATGACCTCAATTTTAGGATAAGTGGACCCATATATCCTCGAGAAGTCAGTGGAGAACTTCCTCATGCCCTCAAGGTATTTTTGTACATCCAAGAGCTTATTTGTTATCCTGACAACATGATTAAAGCCCATGTTTCTAGCATACAGGACCTGTTGGAACCAATCCTCCGTAGTTTTATTCCAGCTCTTTCTTTTCTCAAGTTTGTCAATTTTCTCCTTGGACAACAGTTGTGGTGGAGCTGAGGATGTTGTGGGCAGTTCCTCTGTGGATGACCATTACTGAATATAGTCGGTCAAATCAACCACCTGTGTCTTTAGTTCTTCTTTTGAGACCTTATCTTGGTTCATTTGATGCATCACCATGGCAACTGACTCCTAGAGGTGATCAATTGTGTGCTCTCTTGAAGCAGTTCTTAGGTCAAGGGTGGAAATTTTATAGCTCACCCCCTCTTCATTCACTACTGGGGTGGCGATCTGCATGGTCCTAGATCCAAAAGCATCCATTGTCAGTCTAGATCTAACTTTAGGCTTCTTCTCTTTCTTTGTGCCTATCTGGGCTCAAGCCAAGATGGCCTCCAACCTTGCCTTAGATCCTTTAGGGTAGGGGTATTCTTTTCCAATTATTTCTCGAGCCACTCAGGCATCCAAGATTCTTCCTTGGGTGATTCATGATCACCTTCTTCTTCACTCCTCCTGACTTTAATCTCTTTATCACCTAGAGCCTCTTGCTTTATCCTTGAATCTTCGTCTTCTTCATCGGAGTCCTAGATGAACACCATGTGTTTGATGGGAGATTTAGTGGGTGTGCATTTCTTGGGGTTGTCTTCTTCATAGGTTTTCTCCTCTTCTTCAGCCTCATGCTTATGTTCCTTAGGATTTTATTTCTCTCTGTGAGACTCTATCTCAGGCTTACCTGTCTCAAACTCTTCTTCGGGTCTATCCTCTTCTTTATATTCTTCTTCCTCGTGCTGAGGTGGCACATCTTTCTCTTTCTTTTCTTATTCTTCTTATTCTTCTAAGAGAGGCATTTCTTCATCAGGCTTAAAGATTTCTTCCTATTCCCCAGGTGGAGGTTGAGTGCCTTCCTCCATTTTGTCACTTGATTCCCCTTCTTCCTTAGAAGGTGACCTTTTTACTTCCTCTTGAACATCTTTTAATTGTCAAGCCAATTCCTCCTCAAGGTTTTCATCAAAGGTCTCTATAATGTATTTGGCACTGGAATCCTCTTCTTCATCACCTTCAGAGGATTTTGTTTCTTCTCCTTCATAGACTACCTTATCAATTTGTAAATGTTGGTGTTCTGGGTGTTCATGGTAGTTGTCTGCTTCCTCCTCAATCCCTTTTGTGGCTTCTTTTTGTTGTCGTTCAAATTCTTCGGATATTTGCATTGTAGCTTTCATTTTCAGTGGTTTTGTTGGAGGAGTTGAGGTAGGGATGTTGGCAAGAATATGTGCCAAGGTTGCCTGAATAACTGGGTTCGTTAGTACTCCAGATAGCTCTAAAGGAACATTCTGCATATGGCAGGAGAATGCTTCTAGAAGTGAGAGTGTAAGCATTGGTATTGTTGTTGCTGCTAATGGAAGAGATGTAGTCAGAGACATGGAAGCAGAGGAAGAGTCAATCATTACAACCTGCATAGTAGGAGGAGACAAGGCAAGGTGGACCGAGATTTCCACCGCAGGCGGGGAAGTAGAAATCATCACCTATGAGGAAGGTGGAGAGGCAGTAGTAGTGGAGGCAGCAAGTGGAGATTTTGGTTGCTTAGCCTCTATTTCCTCTCCCTCATGGAGTGGATCTTCTTGAATGGCAGGCATCTCTGTGAAACTACCTGATCTTTAGTGTTTCTTGGAAGGCTCACCATTTGAAGCCTTTCTAGCATACACCTTGGGATTGGGTTGTTGCTCAACAACCTCTTTTCTCTTTCTTGATATGGTGGGCAGATGAGATGGAGAGGCTTGACCTGATGGGGTAGTAGCTGTCCCACTACATGTTTCACTTGGTTCATTCTCGAGCCCCTCATAGGTCAAAGAAACCCCTTGTTGCTTTAATTGGGAAATTTTCCCATCAATCCACTCTCTTGTTCGAGCCTCGATGGGCTTGGTTAGAATGTCGAGGTCGTCAACCTCCTATTCATCCCAGTTGATCAGTGGTAGTGGGAGATTGGCAACTACATTGTACCGAGGATCCATGACTATACTTTCATCCTCTTCCACTGGTCCAGTGCGAGGAATAGATTGACCTTTTTTATGAAATATGTTGTCATTCACATATAGTACCTCATCTGCACTTCATTATCATCTTTGCAATTAGCCTAGAAATCCTTGACGCTATGTAGATAGGCATAATCAGTTCCAAGTGCCTTCTTGATATGGCCATAGGGATCCATCTGTGACCGGGTAGTGTGGAGTCTCAAATGGTATTCTGCTAGTTCTTTCTCTAAATTGTTGGCACACTAAGAGGTATGCAATTAGTATAACCCTTGACCAAAGGAAAGGGGATAAGGAATCCTTGCCCTATGTTTGCTGCTTAAAAGGGCGTGCACATGTTGTAGCTGCCCGGAGAGCTCTAATAGTATTATTCAGTCATTGGGATACCAGGGCAGCTTGTAGGGTCTTTATGAGAAGCCTTCAGTACAGATGTATGCGAACTTCGGATACTAGATGAATAAAAAGGAAAACTACTTCAAAAATGCATTGGTACTGTGGGAGACTCCTTTTGAAGTCATCCCCAAGCAGTCTGATGGTATGACCTATGAAAGCGTCATTGACCCTACAATACTCCCTCTTGAAGTTTCTGAATTGTAGTTGAGGGTACTTATCATAAACTTTCAGCTCCCTGCCTGGTTCCCCATCTGGAGCTCTGAACAAGCCTCTATATTGCATCCTCTCGACCAATGAATAGACCAAGTAAGAGGTCATGTAAAATTTAGAGGTTTTCTTGACAGCCATAAATTGCTCATTGAAGTAATCACTGATTATTCCTGCCTAATACAACATGGCCTCACCCCAGAGGATCTCCTCAACAAAGTACATCATCCATTTCTGGAAGAAGGCCGCAGTAGTAAGGCCCATCACCCTGCTCAACAATGTCACCAGGTCATGATAGTCTTCATAAAAGTTGTTGCGAAAGAACTCTTGGGGAACCTTTGCAACACTTCCCCTCTTCTCTTTCAACCAATGTTGATTTAGAAGCTTCTTGCATTTTAGGGGATTTTCGTCCCACGCTGCCTTGCAATCATTTATGGTTGGTACTTCCATCTCCCCGAAGGTAGGGATATCAAAAATCTTTGTTATTGCCTTGGTTGACATGTCAGCAAAAATATTTCCATCCCTATCCACTATTGTTCAGGTCTCTGGTTGATATGCCTCCCTACAGGCCATTACTAGTTAAGGGACAACAAGAGCGGGAGGGAAGCCCACTGCTTTGGCCAACCCACTACTTCTGATCAGTCTTGCATTCTCCATGGTAGGGTTGATTCTGACTCTCTACTTGAACTCGTCGATGTCTATATGTCTGATGTTTGTGTTTGTGACCTCCTTCCAGGTTGAGGTGACTTTGGATTTCAGGGGTTCCCCTTGGAACTGATACTTCATCTAGTCCATATCTTCTTTTCCATGGGGTGCCTTAGTTTTCTTTCCTTTGTCTTTCTCTGCGGCTGCCCTCGAAGGTCCTGCACCTGATTCCATATATCTTGCGAGCAAAAGAGAGGTGAGCATTTTCGAGCATGAAAACATAGAAACGTTAGTTAGATCCCTGTAAACTGGGTTAGATTGGATAATTCAGCATTTGAGAAATCTAACATATAATCAAAATTGTCATTAGTAGTTCATAGGAGGGAGTTTGGATGATTCGAGCCCCATGGGTCGGACTTCCCTGGCCTGATGGTTGTTTTAGAGTTGTTGTAGGAGGGATTACAATCAGGGCACGATGGCCTGCCTGTCTCGACCCACCTTCAGATTTGGCCACTTGGAAAGGTCTGAGGGAAATGCCTTATTTTAACATGTGGGTCGAAGTCAATTTTCTGATTGGAGGGAATTTGGACCACCTTTTGGGTGATAGGAACCAAAGAGGAGCTTTGTCGTTTGGAGTTTTCCATTCAAAATCGGGCGGGAGCTACAACTCTGGAGGGAAGTCAACATCATACTTTGGTGTTTGGGCACTTTGGGCCAGAGGGGGTGGAAATCCATTGGATAATTACCATTAGGGACAGTGAAAGTTGGGAAAAGTTCCAACGGAAGAAACTCGATGCCTCAGGTTTGAATGAAGTCATGGTCATTTACCTTATGTTTATCCTATCATTTGAAAGTTTAGTAGTTGGGGCAGGGTTGGGTTCTGATGGCTAGAAGGACGAGGGTGGTTTTCCCTAAGGCTACAACGATGATGGGACGGAGTCTCGCTCACGGAGACCCAATGCCAGGGGTCTGAAGGAGGTTAAGTACTTAGCAGTTTTCTCTTCATTTAATTCATGCAGCCATCATGGAACTAGGACCTGAATGGTGGGAGGATGCCACTTTGAAGTTGTAAGAGATGGCAGGACTGACACAACATCTCGAGGATGAAAGCCCATGAGATGGGACCCGAGGTGGCCATGACTTAAGATTTTGTTTTATATTTCGGCCGTTATGATGGGATTGGGTTCCGAGGTTCGGAACGCTAGAAGTTGATGGCCGCAAAGGGACGATAGGCTTGGCACGGTGGCCCGCAAACGAACGTCCACAAGGCCGGGCCCGAAGGATACTAAGAACCCGGTCGTTTGTCCATGAAAGCATTCGATGAAGAGTCGGGGTCTGAAGTGTCAGAGAGCTAAGATCAGAATGCCATTTGAAACGGCAGATCATGAACAACGCCCCTCAAGATAGAGTCCCATGGACGCTGACCCGAGTAGCTCTACTGGACTCAATTTCAGTTCATAAGATATTCGCCAAGTTTTCATCGGCGAGGGGCCGGAGTCTTCCCGCAATGGCGGGCCCAAAAGATGGGTTTGTCGTTTGCAAGTTTGGTTTAGTTCTCAAGTGACGACAATGATGATAAGGAGGCCTACGCCCGCAAAGCGTGAATGCTCTGGTCAAAGAATGACGCCAGGAGGACAAGGTTCCACAACCATCTAGTAGACAAGTTGGATAGTTTTTCAAGTTTCTATCACATGGGTTTTGTGTGCCGCAGTTTTCTCTATCTAGTTCTTGAGTTCTTTCTTTTTTAAATTCATCATTTTAGGAAGAAATCAGAGAAAAACATGAAGCGAGGTGGGGCGACGAACTCACCTCAAGAATCCGATGAATGTTGATGACGAATCAGCCAATAAACGCGTTGAATCGGCTGTGAGGCTTGTTGGGCTCGAAGGCAGCATTGGGAGATAGCTCTTTGACTTGCTTTGATTCACTTTGATCGATTTGACATGTAAAAATGATAGTTTAGAGCTAGCTATATATAGTCTTAAGTGCATTTAAAGCATGTATGACAGGTTGGAGAGTTGGTGGGTTGCAATTTGAAATCGGTTGTGAGAGCACTGGGGTCTAAGGGTCAGAAAGCCATCGGCCATTAGACGTCAGGAAGCTCAGTGCTAATCAAACAACACCGGGGATATTGGATCCCGACAAGCGGAAAGCCGGTAGGGAATAGCTATTGGGAAATGACAAAGAAGTGACAGAATTCTGGGAAGGGCGACCCGGCAGGGCGGGCCCGGTGAGCTCGGTGGATGCCAATCTTAAAACACAAAGGAAAACAACAACTTGGGACCCGCCAAGACCAAGGACTTAGAAAATTTGAGGGGGTGAAACATGCTCAACTCAAGACAAACTCTTTGGGACTTAGTGACCATTTTGAACACCAAACAAGGGGGACGCAAAATGAGACGACAACAAAACGACCTGGTGAGGTAAAGGAAAGAGAAGGTCCCCGTTCCGAATGGGGCATGTGTGCTAAGGGCACAACACACATGTACTAACTTAGATTTTTTTTCCACTTTTTATTAAACTTATGATTGGACAATTGACTTAAAGAGGTCCTTATTAGTCCATACCTTTGATTTGGAAAAACATGGGTGATATTGATAATATGATCTTAATGTGATTATAAACACAAAATTTTAAAATTACAAGATATTTTAAAAAAATTTAAAAAATGATGGATTAATTAAACTATTTAGGATTGCTTTTTGATGAATAAGTGTCTAGATTATCATTTATAAAATAATGTTACATATTTTATAAAGGTGGTACAAAAAATCACACCTTTAAAATCAATACAAACTAAATCCCAACATTAAAACATAAGCAATCTGTTATTTTATTAACATTGTTGACTTTATTTTGGTAATTGTGCTATCATACAATTTTGAGTTGCTTGTCTTGTGAGAAATACACATATCATTAAAGAATGTAAGAAAAATTGTAATTATTCGAGAAGAAGATACTTAATTAGAATCGTATATCTTTGTCTTGTTACGTTGAGAGGCGCTCTTACAGTCACAACACGATGGAAAAGACCTAATTAGAATCATATATCTTTGTCTTGTTACGTCGAGAGGCACTCTTATAATCACAACACCGTGGAAAAATTCTGTGTACATAAAAATACACATGATTTAAATTGAGACGCATTTAACCATTTTGCATGCACAACCTCCCACTCTGTAACAGATACAAGAGAACTGTTTCTTTTTCATGAATTATTTCTTTTTCCTAAACATTTTTTAATCAGTTGAAATTTATGAGAAGTAATGACTTTTTCTTTATAAGTGTTCAGAGTAGCGAATTCCCATGCCCAAGCTCTTAGATGTGATGAGCAGTACCCTTGTATGAGAGATGTTTCGTCCTCTCTTTCAAGAATTTGCAGATATGTGTGCGCCTCTTCAATAGGGAAGATATTTACCCACGAGTTGGTTCTAATGAATCTCAAAGCAAGTTCCATGGAGAAGGAAATAAAATAAAATATTTATAGGATTTATGTTGAAGAAGTTGACTAACGAGTTTATTGCGTTCTACTTCTACTCTAATGAGGGAGGTGATGATACACAAGATGTAGAAGAAAGTGACTCAGGATTCCAAAGGTGAATTTGGGGAGGATCAATTTTTTATACCGTAGATTTATGGGTATCTGGTAAATTCATCGTCAGTAATTCATGGAAGGAAAATTCACTGCCAGCAATTCACGGACGGAAAATTCACTGTCAAGTAAAATTCACCGCCAGTAATTCATCAAGTTTTTGAAGTATATATTAAAAAATCTTGGTGAATTGGTGGCGATGAATTTTACTTGGCGGTGAATTTTCCATGGTGAGGAATTGTTGGTGGTGAATTTTCCTTCTATGAATTGATGGCAATGAATTTTCCTAGAGCCAGATTTATGAACATGGTTTTTTTCTTTCTTAATATGCAAGATGATTTTTACAAAAAGAAACTGAAATCTGGAAAGAAAGTGATATTTTTTGAAGAAATTGAAGAGTATTTAAAAAAATAAATTGATATATATTTCGCAAATTTAACAATGTACAAATATGAGTTCTTCATGGATTGTGGAAATCTAGTATCACTAATATGAGTTCTATCAAAAAGTTTTAGTTTAATTGATTTGAGTCTAATAATATGTTTCTTAATTTTTTATTCATCGATATTCAGATCTCTAAAAAGTATGCTATAAGAAATATAAAATAATTCATTAAAAAAAAAATTATAAGAAAATCCATTTCTTAATGAATAATTCAAGAAATCTGAAAATAGAACAGTGAATAATCTAAAATATTAAATGCATGCAGAAACATGATTTATTGCTATTATTTTAATTTGTACAATAATTAATTAAAAGATAGATTAATTTGTAGACATTATATTTTGTTAAAATGAAATTTAAATTAATTATTATTTTAAAAAAATAAAAAATTAATTATAATTTAATGGTATATTTTTTTGTAGTAAAAATTGATTTCTAATATCATTTTATTAATTTCTATTATTGTATTATTTATATTATTTTTCTACATTAAAATTGCGAAATAAAAATTATAGAATGCTTACATAGATTAATATGTGCAGTTTTAGAAAAAAGATTTATTGATAGAGAAATAGATTAATATATACATCTCCACAAAGATGGTGTTTACTAGAATAAATAAATAAAAGATCTTTTGCAGATTTTGATTACATAGATAATTCTTATAATAATTAAATCAACTGTGTTTTCTCTCTTTTAGGCATTCAACAAATTTATTTATGTTTTTATTATAGATTTAAAATACTACATTGTGTTTGGGCAGTTCATAGCTCTTACAAAATTCTTTGGGGGATTAAACTACTGTAATTTCAAGAATACTAGCTGCATCCAAAAAAAATTAAATTCTTAAAATTCATTAATTGATTAAGTTATTCACAAAATTGCAGACGAAAATTGAATAGTTTTGTAAACATAGAATCTAAAATGTGAAGATTGAAAGTTGAGCATTTTAATTTAAGCATTGAAAACAAACAAATCTTCAAGAAGTGAAAATTGAAAATAGAACAAGATCTGTAAATACTTTTCTCATATGTTTAATAATTTATTTAGAGGATATTTTATAAATAACTCAGTCATATATATTATTTGATATAATTAAACGTATAAATGAACATTTTATAAAATATATTTATTTTTTAAAATTTTAATATAAATTTTAAGAAAATTTAGATAAAAAGATTAATTAAATAATGGAAATTAGAAAGAAAGGCATTTCTACAATCTATGAAAATTCTCTAAGATAGACTGCAAAAATCTAATGGTCCTGAGGAGGAAGATTGATTGAATTTTATCCTAAAGATTTAACCGAATACTGTCATCCAGTAATGAAGTGCACATGACCTACGGATTTTTGCAGTCAGTACCTTAATTACGAAAAGATTGCAAGTTTGTTTTACACTCGACACAAGATATTTGTCTAGTGAAATGCGTTCGATTTGAGTTGTGGTCCAAGAATTGCTGAATTGACATGCATTATTATTTTTGTATTTTATAGATGTCTGAAGACAAAAAGTTTAAAGATATTTGATGGTATATTTGTTTTTTTTTGTGAAGTATTGATTTTTTTCTATTTATCAAATTGTTTTTTTTGAAGCATTGATTTTTTTCTATTTAATTTGATAATGAAATTTCTCATGTCTGATTTATTCTACGATTTAAATGCATCTCAAAGTGTGGCTGAAATATTAGACCGAAATTTACATATCTATATCATTGTCATGCATTTATGTGTCCATTTAGGAGAATGTCTTAATACATGTACACACATGACAAATGGTGCAATCTTGTATAAAGTTGGGCTCACTTCCTTAGTCTTTATCTTTCCCCATACCAACACATTTTCATACACTTATCCATGCCTTATTTTTACACACATTTTGATACATTCATCTAGATTCTACATTAATTATGTCCATTTCTGCACCTTTCTCAATACATCTATTATTCACTTGATTTTAACCATTTCCCTATCCCAAGTCATTTTTATTGATGTAAGGCTGACCTCACCATTGTAGGCTTTGCCAATAAAAGTTTAAAACTTAAATTTGAATAATTTGTGTCTATTCTAGTAGTCATTGTAAGCCAACTAAACACACATTTGCATGATTTGGTGTTGTATACTTGTATTTGAAGACATTCATTTGCACTCATTTTAAATCCTCTCATATTTGATTGTCATCTCTTACATCCTCTCATAACTATTTTGCATGCACAACCTCCCACTTTGTAATGGCTACAAGAGAACCGTTTCTCTTTTATGAATTATTTCTCTTCCCTGAACATTTTTAATCGGTTGAAATTTATGAGAAGTAATGGCGTTTTCTTTATAAGTATTGAGAGTAGCCAATTGCCATGCCCAAGCTCTCAGATGTGATGAGCAGTACCCTCGCATGAGAGATGTTTTGTGTTCTCTTTCAAGAATTTGCAGATATGTGTGAGCCTCTTCAAGAAGGAAGATATTTACCCACGTGTTGATTCTAATGAATCTCAAAGCAAGTTCCATGGAGAAGGAAATACAATGAAAAATTTATAGGATTTATGTTAAAGAAGTTGACTAACGAGTTTATTGTGTTCTATTTGTACTCCAATGAGGGAGGTGATCATACACAAGATGCAGAAGAAAGTGACTCAGGATTCCAACTAGTAACCTAACTACAAGGTGAATTTGGGGAGGACCAATTTTTTATACTGTAGATTTATGAACATAGTTTTTTCATTCTTAATATGCAAGATGATTTTTACAAAAGGAAACCAAAATCTGCAAAAGAAAGTGAGATTCTCTGAAGAAATTGAAGAGCATTTTAAAAAAAATTTGATGTATATTTCACAAATTAACAATGTACAAATATGAATTCTATCAAAAAAATTTAGTTTAATTTATTTGAGTGTAATAATATGTTTCTTAATTTTTTATTCATCAATGTTCAAATCTCTAGAAAGTATGCTATAAGAAATATAAAATAATTCATTAAAAAACAAAATTCTAAGAAAATCCATTTCTTAATTTCTATTATTGTATTATTTTTCTACATAAAAAAGTGAAATAAAAATCATAAAATGCTTACATAGATTAATATGGGTAGTTTCAAAAAAAAGATTTATTGAAAGAGAAATAGATTAATATATACATCTCCACAAAGATGGTGTTTACTGGAATAAAGAATCAACATGGATTAATGTCACATTTGCCTGGTAGGCCACTTTAATGAGTAAAATAAGAATAAATAAATAAAAGATCTTCTACAGATTTTGATTGCATAGACAATCCTTATAATAATTAAATCAACTGTGTTTTCTTTCTATTAGGCATTCAACAAATTCATTTATGTTTTTACTATGGATTTAAAGTAATACATTATGTTTGGGCAGTTCATAGCTCTTACAAAATTCTTTGGGGGGTTAAACTACTGTAATTTGAAGAATACTAGCGGCATCCCCAAAAAAAAAATCTTAAAATTCATTAAACTTTTGTTGATTAGGTTATTCACAAAATTGCAGACAAAAATTGAGTAGATTTTGTAAACATAGAATCTAAAATGTGAAGATTGAAAGTTGAGCATTTTAATTTAAACAATGAAAACAAACAAATCTTCAATAAGTGAAAATTGAAAATGGAACAAGATCTATAAATACTTTTCTCATATGTTTAATAATTTATTTAGAGGATATTTTATAAGTAATTCAGTCATATATATTATTTGATATAATTAAACGTATAAATGAACATTTTATAAAATATATTTATTTTTTAAAATTTTAATATAAATTTTAAGAAAACTTAGATAAAAAGATTAATTAAATAATGGAAATTAGAAAGAAAGGCATTTCTACAATCTATGAAAATTCTCTAAGATAGACTGCAAAAATCTAATGGTCCTGAGCAGGAAGATTGATTGAATTTTATCCTAAAGATTTAACCGAATACTGTCATCCAGTAATGAAGTGCACATGGCCTACGGATTTTTGCAGTGAGTACCTTCATTACGAAAAGATTGCAAGTTTGTTTTACACTCGACACAAGATATTTGTGTAGTGAAATGCGTTCAATTTGAGTCGTGGTCCAAGAATTGCTGAATTGACATGCATTATTAATTTTGTATTTTATAGATGTATGAAGACAAAAATTTTAAAGATATTTGATGGTATATTTGTTTTTTTTTGTGAAGTATTGATTTTTTGTTATTTAATTTGATAATGAACTTTTTTATGTCTGATTTATTCTATGATTTAAATGCATTTCAAAGTGTGGCGAAATATAAGAGTGAAATTTACATATCTATATCATTGTCATTCATTTATGTATTCATTTTAGGAGAATGTCTTAATACATGTACACACATTGACAAATGGTGCAATCTTGTATAAAGTTGGGCTCATTTCCTTAGCCTTTATCTTTCCCCATACCAACACATTTTCATACACTTATCCATTTCTTATTTTTACACACATTTTGATACATTCATCTAGGTTCTACATTAATTATGTCCATTTGTGCACCTTTCTCAATACATCTATTATTCACTTGATTTTAACCATTTCACTATCCCAAGTCATTTTAATAGATGTAAGGCTGACCTCACCATTGTAGGCTTTGCCAATAAAAAGTTTGAAACTTAAATTTGAATAATTCATGTCTATTCTAGTAGTCATTGTAAGCCAACTAAACACACATTTGCATGATTTGGTGTTGTATACTTGTATTTGAAGGCATTCATTTGCACTCATTTCAAATCCTCTCATATTTGATTGTCATCTCTTACATCCTAGATGTATTCAAGAACTTATTAATATCAAAAATCTCATCTTGGTGTATTAAAAGGACTAACAAATCTACATACATCATTTTAGGACATTTGCTTGTTGTCTTCAATCTATTATACTCCTTTTCAAGGTTGGCCTAGGTGAACACACTTCCTTTGGCATAACAATACATCCAAGGTATTTTTAAACACTGTAAATCCCCAGAGATAAAAGGAGGGGAAGAATAGACAAAGATTACTAAAGTGAGTCACAAAACAAAAATACACATTGAGCAACGCCAAATCTATATATAAAGGAAAAATTAGCAACTACAAAAAACTTGAAACTCATAGACTCAATTTGTGACAAAATAGAGGTTCAACATAAGATCCGGAATATTTCAGTTATAGATAGATAACTTTTACTAGGCTAAAAATAGTAAAATTCAAAATTTGCATCAAATTACATTCATTTTTTTATAATAGAATTAGATACCATTATCCATTACAATTATTTTTTTAATCTGATATTTAATTTTATAACATATTAACCCACAAAAAATATTATAAATTATAATCAATTCATTTGATTGAATTAAAAGAAACCGAAGAAAATTTATTTTATTTTCTTTTATAAATATTTGAAGTACCTTGAAATCAGAATAGCCACTATAATGCATGTCCATAAATTAGAATAACTAATCACTATAATGCATGTCCATAAATTAGAATAACTTGCCGCTATAATATATGTCCATGTACTAAGTTATATTTTCTTTTTGCACTATTTTATTAAACTTATGATTAAAAAGCTTGCTTAAAGATGGTCTCCCATAAGTCTTACCCTTGATTTAGAAAATGAAGGGTGCTATTGATAATATGATGTTAATGCGATCATAAACATAAATTATAATTAATAATTAAAAATATTGATAAACAAATTAAATTATTTATTTATTTTGATGAATAGATATTTAGATTATTATTTTATAAAATACTACTACACATATTTAAAAAGATGGTGGAAAACATCACACCCCTACAATCCATACATAGCCTGCTAAAGCCGAAAACATAATATTTTATTAGGGAACATTGCTGGCTTTGTTTCGGCAATTATGCTCCCATGCAATTTTTAGTTGCTTGACTGGTGAAAAGACAAAGATCGTTTCGGAAAAACTCGTATTTTTCAAGAAGGGGCGACGCCATTGGAACCATATATCTTTGTCTTGTATTTATACCAGCGAGCGCATGCTGAGAAGTAGGTGAAATTCACGACCCCCATTACGCAGAGAAGAGCGTAAAAGTAATCAAGACGACCCTCGTTTATGTTATCTGCAAGCCAATCGCTGTTTTTATGAATAACACTGATCAACAAACTGCTGAAATAGGAGCCCGCCGCAGCCCCTGCAGCGACCAAAGCTGTGGCTGTGCTGCGCACTGTTTCTGGAAATTCAGCATAGAAGAAATCAATTTTCCCTACGCTCAGAAACGCTTCCGCCAACCCAATTATCACTTGTTGAGGAACTAACCACAGTGCCGATTCCTCTGCAAGACGGTTCTCATGGACTGCATTCAGACGCTTTCTTTCCACCATGGCGGCTACTGCCATTCCTACTGTGCCAATAACCATGCCTGTGCCTATTCTTCTCAGCTGTGTTATTTTTACCCCCTTGCTTTCTGCCAAGGGAACTACGACTTTGTCATAGAGGGATAATGTTATTGCAGAGGCCAGGAGATTGAAGACAATGTAGGAAGCTGCTGGTATTTTGAAATGGGAACCCAGATGCCTGTCCATTGTCAGCGCCTGTAAGACTGAGAATGTGGCCTGCTGTGAAGACATAATGGCTGGAATGACTATACAGGACCAGATTGTCAATGTTTTCATAATGGATTTAAGCTGTTCTACTTGCTCAACTGCGGAGAGTCTCCATGGGTTCTGGTTTATATGCCCATCTGAGGAAAAGTCCTCCGGTGTTTTTATGGCTGCTTTGTTGAGAAACCTGTTTGCAGTTTGTAAATGGTTGCTGTTATTAGTAATCCAAAATTCAAGAAGAATCATTCACAGGAAGAGTTTAATCAATCCGAATGCTTTATTTTTGATTTTATGGGATTGGGCACACATTTTATAAATCTCCATAAACAGCTCATACATTGACCTACAATAATAGGTTAAATAAGATGGGCCTTGCTTGAAAATTATCTGTCCTTTCTAAGCGTCCCATTAATATTAGGGTATTGGGAGCGTGCTGAATAGCGTACTTTAACAGGAATGTGTCAAACTTTTCATTATCAGTCTAATTTTCCAAATGCAGAAGACCTGTGTATGATAAGAACTTATCACTCTTATATTAAACATCAGCTTTTAGACTCTAAAAGCAGACAGAACAGCAGTGAAGTGCTATGTACAAGTTATCAAAATGTTGGAACCACGCAATAGCTGCAACAACTGCTCCTTGTACAGAAAGCAATGAATCTCCCAGCGTTCCATCGACTTGGTGGAGGAGTACTTTTATAATCCTTTTAAGCGATAGAGAAAGGACGATGGGTGTGGACCAGTTTATTTTAATAATCTTTTAATGATATGTTATATTATAGTAGCATGTCCATGAAATGAAATCATAAGCACTGGAGAAATTTTTCTTAGAAAATTAGGAGAAAAATTATATCAGTGTCTACAATGACCAAGGACTTTAAAAGTACAATTATCTTACAGAACGTAGGGGCATCTTGAATCTAACTACCCTCTACTGTTAGTCGAAAAGTCTAATCACTCCATTTGTATAGGTATCTTTAACTTTTCATCACTTCTGTTTTTATTAAAATCTAAATTCAACTGTTTAAGCTCTTCCATCTCCACCTGGTTGGAATTTAGAGTCTTGAGTCAAAACATTAAATTTCTGACATTATTTCACATCTGACAAATATCTTTTGGATCTTGTAATCTCCATTCCTCTTTTTGGAGCTTTGTTTCTGACGGTCAGATTTGAGAAATTTGAATAACAGTTCAATTTTGTGGGAAATTTATTGTTAGTAGTTGAATTTGAAAAAGATGAGAAAAACAAAAACAGAAATGACAGTTAGAAAAGAAGTGTTGAAAAAGGAAAACTAAAGAAAACTGCTGCAGCAGCAGAGGTGTGGAAAAGAACATAATAAAGTAGAAAAAATAAGAGTATATACAGTGAGAACAATCTTTGTAATCAATTTGTAACTCTAAATAGAAAATATATTTCTGTGGGTTTTATTCATCACTCTTAACTAACGGAGACTACTGCAAAACTTATTCTAAAAAAAAATTTAGAGGCAAACAAATATTGAGGTCAAAGGTAAATACCTGAGCTGCTGGGTAAGGGGAAGCCCTGATTCAATTCTCCCTCCATTGTATAAATCCTCTTCATTAGAAGGCAATGGCAGATGCCTTTTTCTGAGGCACGCCACTACCACTTGGGCAAGCCCTGTGTAAGGACTGCCCTCTGGACGGACACGATTGTATAACTTTGTCCCCGAGAAGAAAAATACCATGGATATTCCTGTCAATATCACACACAGCGCAAATCCCATTGCCCAGCTTACACTGGATTGAATATACACAATTACGGTCGAGGCTATCACGATTGAAACAAACAGCACACAATAATACCAGTTGAAGTAACTCTGAATCTGTCTCATTCCTTTTGCACTACCCTTTTCAAACTGATCTGCTCCAAAAGTCGCTGAATTGTATCTTATTCCCGCCGATGCTACAATTGTTAAGGCGAAATAAAGATACAGAACTGCGTACTGTCCCCTGGTGGGAGCATCGCATGTTCCCAAAGCTTGTAGCTGGGGGCCACACGCAGGTGGTCTTAAGGAGTCTATAATGGCTGTTAGCATTAGAATGATCATTGCCTGAGACAAACACACAGTTAATACAAAAATTTGGAGAAAAAAAGGTAAACTTGAGCTCAGATGATACAACTCTTAAGTTAATTCTAACTCAGACTTCATGTTCAAAAGAAAACAAAACTGTTTCGGAAGTTGAAGGTATTTGAAAGATTGCTTCTGAAATCAATCGTGTGTGTTTTTATATCAACATTTCATATTATAATTGGAGGTCCTGTGATCTGAAACATTGATATAAATACGTACACAGTTGATTTCAAAAACGATTGTGATATGAAATGTTGATATAAATACGTACACAGTTGATTTCAAAAACGATTGTGATCTGAAATGTTGATATGAAAACATACACAATTGATTTCAAAAACTATTGTAATTTTAAAACTATTGTGATCTAAAACATCGACAGAACAATCATTTGAATACTACATTGACTGTGAAAGACTCATGGTGTTGGTGTACCTTAAAAGGACAGACAAAACACCCATGGTAAATGATAGATCAGAGTCTAACAAATAACAGCTCGTGGCCATGCAATACAATGCAGCACTTACACTAAATGACAGAAATGAACCTATGGAAATAGCCCAATAACGGCCAAGATATGCATCTGAGAGAAATGCCCCAATCAATGGAGAGAGATCATTCCCTCCATTGGATATATTGATGATGTGTGTGGCTTCAATACTTTTTATGTTAAACTGGGTAATCAAATAAACAATCATATTTGCAGCAAGGCCTGTGATTGCTGCTGCAGCGCATAGCTCATTTCCTGCAGGCATCAGTCGAGAATTAAAGATAACACAAACAAAAACTATCTGAAGTTGAATAAGTCTACCCATGATAAGAAATTCAAGTACCGATAATAAAAGGAAAAGTCTTCCATCCTCCACGTTTCTTCTTCATCTTTGCATGAGCTTCTGAGTGCTCCAGATCTTCAGTTACATTAACAACTTCAGATTTAGATTTCCCAGATGAAAAGCAATGAAAAGGAACAGCACAATGAATCATCTGGCTAATGCTATGAACTCTTATTACCATCACAACTCTGCTTTCCATTAACGTCTAATGTGAGCCTGTGGTCTGCCGCCATGTTGATATTTTCTCAATTTCTATAGCAGTCAGAACATGAATGCTTCTCTTTATAATTTAATTTTGGGTTGGATGGAAAATCCCCAGAAATGAAAAAAGCGTGATAATCGTGTAGATTTACTATTGGGAAGTCAACGAAGGTATGGCCCAGGCTCTCCCACCAATTTATTGCTCCTGATCACAATGGACTGCATGATTACATCTCCAGTACAGCAAGATAGCTCTTCAGATTCTGCCATGTGTAGAGATAAAAGTAAAAAGGGTATCAGATCGTTAAGAATAAAATAAGGCTATCTAACTGTTCCACAGGTAAGCATTTGGCAATCAGCAACAAACATTATTTTGTCAACAACCAAGTAGGCAGGGTACCAAGATCTTAGTCATAAGATTTTTCTTCACTGGAGAAAAGTTTTTGTTTTGTTAGCAACTAATAAAATTTGAAAGAAACTTTAATCTTCACCTTGAGCGCTCATTAGGTTACCTGCAAATAATTAAAGAACTACTGAAACTTAAAAATTGATCATCAATTTACTAGAAATTTATAATATAAATGTTGATTCTTTGTCAATTAGTAGAAGATTATAATATGTTATTGATTATAAGAAAATAGTTATTAGTTTCTATGGTAAGGCAGGTTACTATTGAATTCATTCGATATGCATTTGGTATGCAGCATCAGAGCCAATCACATTTTTTTATTTTAACATATTATTTTCTATTTGTATAGTTTGAATTTTAAAATTTACTTTTTATATTTGAAAGCTAACATTTATCTCTTTTTCTATTCGTGCGAATAGTTCTATAAATCATTTTTTGTTTAAGAAAATTAAGAAAATAGGAAAGTATAGATTGATTAAATAAAAAATGAAAGATTAAAACTAGGGGCTAGGGGTAAGAATCAATTAATGCATAGTTAATGCATTAAATGACACGTGGTTGGAGGAGACGCAGCTGAACTGCTTGATGTCTAGAGTGGTTAGTGTACTTTGATTATTTAATATAGATTAAAGTCTAGCAAGTTGCTATGGGTTTCAAACTATTTTTTTTTAATTAAAAATTTACAAATTTTTAAATCGTACAAATTTCCAGTTAATGCAATTGACAAGGGCGAGATCCCACTATGCAAATGAGTACTTTGGGATAAAAATTTTAATTTTTAATTTTAAGATTTTTTTATAATTATAATTGCAAGTAAATATTAAAAACATTAAGTTTGAAAATTATAATTTTCAATTTTTTTATAATTAATTTTTTTTTTAAATTATTTAAAATTTTAACAAATTATTGTAGCTTAGTTTAATTTTTATAAATTGTTTATTTGTACAAAACTTTTTTCCCTTTTATATTTCATTTTAGTCTACAATCATTCTATAGTGCATTTATAAGAGAGTTAAATAAATTTTTTTATGATTGAACAGCATAAAAGTGGAAAGTGTGATCATTAATGAAAGAGAAAATTTATAAATTTTCTATGATTAAAGACATGAAGATTCAAAAAAAAATTCTTCCTTATTTTAAATGATTTCACATAAATTTTAATTTTCATCTCAAATTTTAAAATAGGGAATAAAGGTTGGTTACACTTTTGTGACACCCCTCCAATTTGTTATGTTTTCTTTGATAGCCCTGATACTTTGTTAGACCTTATTTTATATTATTGTTACTCTATTGCTGACAGTGGAGCGATGATAGACTATATTGATGTGATGATACATTATATGCATGGTGATTATGTTTGATATGCTTTATGTTTTCATAGATGCTTAGTTGAGATGACATTACTATGTATGCTCATTGTAGTTTAATTGATATACTATCTCGTCAGTTGATGTGACATTGTATTCGTGAAGAGGACGGTATTGCATCACTTGTTTGCAAGTGCCCTGTGATTTCTGCGATTCTCTCTTCATAGTGTGTATGAATTATTATATGGATACATGTACGACATTTCCTTTGTTTGTAGTTTTGTAGGTACCAGACAATGGCTTCACCTGGTTTCATAGGTCTGAGCATGTCCACTAACCAACATTAATGTTGATTGGGAGATAGTAACTAGTTAACCTTGACAAACCTTTACCCTAGTACAGAGTGTCATCAGTCCGTGTTTTGGTCATTTTCTTTATCCATGTTGGTCTTAGTATTTTATTTATCGTGCAAGTTTAATTGTGATGATTAAATTATATGTTGTGATTAAGTATTTAATTAATATGGAGACTTTATAATAAATTAATTAATTTAATTAATTTAAGTTATTATAAAAAAAAATTAATTATTACATTAAATGTGGATTTAAATAAATAAGTGATTTAAATGTGATTTGAATTAAATAAATTGTTTTTAATTTTAAATGCATATTTTGGGAAAAGATCTTAAAAATATCTTGGTTGTTAAAAAAAAGATATTTGTTGTGTTAATTGGAAGTTAGAAGGTTTTGTTTTCTAATTGTCTTAAAATTGATTTCCGGAGAGATTGATAGAAATTTGTGAGAAAAGAGGAAGTTGTTTTCATGGGAAAAAAGAGAGAGGTTTTTGGGAATGGGGGAATTGTTTTGTGGTTTGAAGAAATTGTAAATCTTAGAAGCTCTCTAATAATTTTAGGAATCTAGTTTGTTGTATTCTTGGCTGTGGATTGTTTTTGTTCTCTGGGAAGTGGCAATTCTTCTGGAGGAAGCTTTGGCAACTTTGGCAAATTGAAGATTAAAGGGAAGCTTGGCATAAATCTCTGAATCATCTGATCTTCTGGAATAGGTTCTTTATTACTTCGTTAATTTTAATTTGAAAGAGATAAGTTAAATTATTATTGTATAGCAAATTGGAAAAGATTAGAAGAGGAATTATTTTATGTTAGAAGCTTTTGTTTTTGAAAGATTGGCGTAAATGTTGAGCCTATGTAGAAAAACAATTTTGATTCTTTGTGTAAATTGATTATTTGAAATAGATTTATACAAAAGGAAATTATAGATAAATCTTAGAACCTCTGTGAAATTAAATCGAAACTATAGGAAACTCTTTTTATGTGAAAATTGGAAATATTCCTCTGTAGAAAACCTCTTCTGTGAAAATTGGATATGTTCTTTTGTAGCAAATTCCTTCTTTAAAGTTGATTAGAAACCATCATCTTTTAATTTTTGTTTATATATATATATAATTAATTTTTATATTATATATATATATATATATTCTTGTGAATTTGTGTATTGCACATAATTGAGAAAGTTACTGTAAAATTATTTCTTTTAAGCCTGAGCCGGATCGAAATCCATATGAAAAATTCTTGGAATTTTATTAAGTTAGGAAAATGTATGGGAAGGGGCAGTGCTGGCTACCCCAACGCCGACTTCCCTTTGGGGAAGAGTCGATGCTGGCCACACTGCCTAGGCTTCCCTATATGGGGAAGGCCTTTAGTAAGCTGCGGCTATATTCACATAGCCTGCGTTTATTTCCGTTCGCCTTCGATTATGTTCTTTTAAATGTTTTTTTTAATATATAATATATATATAGTATATATATAATATATATAGTATATGTTTATAATATGTATTATATATATTATATATATATGTATGTATATATATGTGCCATTGTTTTTATATATAATATATTTAATGTATATATATTATATGTATAATATATATATATTAAATAATTAATATATATTATATATAATGTATATATATATTAAATATGTTTATATATGGTTAATTTAAAAAGCATGAGTAGATATTTTAAATGTTAATTGGAAAAAGAAGTATAAGTGATTTTATAATTGAATATATTTATTTAATTTGTTTGATAATTACGATAGGTGCATGCAAGCACGTGTAGTTAAATAGAAATGATTAATTATTTTAATCATGAAGTTGAGTTAGTCAATATGAGTAGTTGTGAAAACTGAAGATTAAACATTTAGTTTTAATTGGTTGTAGAATTATTAATGAGAGTTATGCTTGAACATTATTTTTTTAATTATGAGATATTGTTCTACTAGATTTAGGAAATCTGAATGTTAGTGCTTTTAATTATAAGAGCTTGTTTATTTTATTACAAGTATTTATGTAATTGTGTATTGTGGGGGGATATTGTTGCCGATAAAATGTAAGTCTTCCAGAGATTGTAATTGTGGAAGGGTTGTTGTTCTGTTATTCACCCTTTGAGATTTCCTTGGGTAGTGCACGTAATTGGATTCAGTATTGGACATCCATAGGGATGTGTTATCATTTGTTTTATATTATTATCAGTTTTGGTGCATTGTCTACCCTTGGGTTGTAGAATGAGTTATTGTGTTGTTGATAGGGGAGTGGCTTTCAACGGGGGACGGGACACAAAGTGGTCCTAGGATAACTCGTGTGGAAGTTAATTTAATCAGTGGAAATTAAATAACCTATATTAGAGGAAACGGTAGTTAATACATTTAACTTGATATTTAGCCTCGCTCATTGGCTCAAGGGTTTGTGTTAGACTTGAGATGAGTCAAGAAGGCCTGGAATGACAAGATCATTATCTCGTCTTCTCGAAAGATAATCAATTTCGTACTAGTGTGCATGTGGGGCTGGAGTTCGTAAGAGGTTACTAGGATAACCCAAGATGGGGCCCGAGACCTAGGAAGATCTCCTTAGGATAACCAATGCAACCTTTGTGATGATACTCCTCCTAGGACAACAGTCGGTTTGTATTGTACAGTGGATGTATTTGATTTAGTGGTTCTGGAAGCGATGTAACCTTATGTTTTGTGTTTATTAGTACAGTGTTGTTTTGTGTTTACTGGTACTGTGTGTTTTTGTATATTTCCTGTGTCTAGAGGTAGTTGGTTTGTCTTGGTTACCTATTACTATCTCCTAGCATGGGGGTTGGGCCTACGAGTACCACATGGCTGGGTGGAATGCACCTTACATTGTTGGGTTTGCTCTTCATGTCCGTGATGGCGGGATCTTCTAGTTTGAGGAGCTCGTGTGTTTCTATGGATTTGTACTTCTCTTATATTCATTGTAATAGTGGGGCACTATATATTTGTATTCCATATTTGTAATCAAAGAGGATTCCTTGAGTTGTAATTGTAACATTATGTATGATCTATTCATTGTTGGATTAAATTGTATATACCATTTTAAGTGGTGTTGTATGTGTGGAAATATGTTCATTACATTTCCATGTTTAATTTATTATGCAATGGGTTAATGCTTTGTTGTATGTTGTTATCATGAATTAATTCCATATGCTATGTTTTAGAATAATTTTGTAAGTTTTGAAATTCACATGTAGATGCGTTGCGTGGCCTAGAGGATGTATGTGTTAGAGTAGCTTACTTCACTCATCATTGTCACTCTTTCTAAGAAAAAAATTGGTTATGCTTTCGCAGTATTGCATCGTCCTCTAGGTTGCGAGACAGGGTTTTACACTTGGTATCAGAGTCTAGGTTTAAACACTGGGAACTTTGGGTTAATGTGGAAACCATTAAGTTATTTGCACAAGATTTAAGTTGAATATCTTGTCTTACACCTTGGTGTGTTTGTACAGGATCATGCCACCTAGGAGAGGTCGCAGTCATGGTCATGGCCGTAGAGGCAGACATGGAGGTAGTCAGCAGAACTCATCTCCACATGTTTCTCATGATTAAGACCATGAGGAATAATAGGCTTCCCAAAACATTTTGAGAGGCGGTATACAGAATTTGGATCCACTAGGGGTCGAAGGCGCTTAGTTGCGTTAATTGTTGGAGGATACTCTTGCCTGTCTTGGACCGAGGCAGGAAGTAGAGCATATTGTTGTTAGAGAGACAGGTGTACCAGCTCAGTTAGAGGAAGTTGTAGTTGCACACATGAGAGATTTACTTAGAGCTCAACCACCCATATTTGATGGATCAGGCAACGGTTCAGAGGCTGAGACCTGGCTGATTGACCTAAACAGATGCTTTGCTATGCACCATATGGTAGAAATACCAGAGCCATATGTGCGATTATGCACCTGAGAGGCTTTGCTTCCACATGGTGGAGATTGGAGGAGCAAAAGCTTCATATTGATATCAGTACTGTATCTTGGGAGATGTTTCTAGAGAGGTTTTGTGCCCGATTTCTCTCTGATCATTAGCAACATCGTCATGGTGATGAGTTCCATACTTTACGAAAGATAACTATGATAGTGGAGCAATATGAGCGTCATTTTTATGAGCTCAAACAGTACGCAGGAATTGGTGATAATGAGGGAATTTTGGTGCAACACTTTCTTAGGGGCTTAAATGCCTGGATCAGTGGAGGTGTGCAGGTTTTCAAACCCAAGACTATAGAGACCGTAGTAGACAAGGAAAAACTTGTAGAGGAGAATTTGGTAATGGAATTGGGTGGTCATGTTGGAGTACAGGTGGGAAACACTTCAGCTATAGGGCCTAGTGCACATAGTGGTCAGACTCACGGAGCTAGACCACCCAGGGGATAGCAAACACCGGCACAGAGTGGACAGTACTAGAACTCACAGGGAAAATGAAAGGATTTTCCACCTAGACAGAGTGACAGTTATCAGTCAAGGGGTGACATGGACTGGAGGCATGCCAAATGCTTCAGTGATGTACAACCGACATAGAGTATTCAGTCTACCTTTAGGGGTAGTGTTTAGCAGTCTAGTGCACCATTTGGAGGTAGTTTTCCATGGTCTAGTGTACCTTCAGGTGATAGAGATTTTATTAGAGGTACAGGTTGTTTCACTTGTAGCCAGCAGGGTCACATTTCTCGACAGTGTCCCAATAAGGACACATTTGGATATACTCAGAGGCTCGCTGCTTTAGAGCCGACCATAGGTGACTCAGGTAGATCACATAGGGTGTTTATTGCGGTGGATACCCGCTAGACCGAGCACCAAGGTGTTGTTGGAGAGGTTTTTGGTGGAGGACAGGCATCATTCTTTTGGAATCGTGCACATCCTTTAGTGTCGGGAGTTGATCCTTAGGGGTCGAGATATTGATACTAAGGCTTCTTAGTAGGATGCGGTTGAGATTCGAAGGAGCTCTACCCTTATTTGTTCATAGGATTCCAGGAGTAAGCCTGATCCTAGGGGGGAGGATGTGACACCCCTTCAATTTGTTATGTTTTCTTTGATAGCCCTGATACTTTGTTAAACCTTATTTTATGTTAGTGTTATTCTATCACTGACAGTGGAGCAATGATAGACTATATTGATGTGATGATACATTATATGCATGGTGATTATGTTTGATATGCTTTATGTTTGCATAGATGCTTAGTTGAGATGACATTTCTATATATGCTCATTGTAGTTTAATTGATATATTATCTCGTCAGTTGATGTGACATTGTATTGGTGAAGAGGATGCTCATTGTAGTTTAATTGTAGTTTAATTGTGAAGTTGAGTTAGTTGATATGAGTAGTTGTGAAAACTGAAGATTAAACATTTAGTTTTAATTGGTTGTAGAATTATTAATGAGAGTTATGCTTGAACGTTATGTTTTATAATTATGAGATATTGTTCTATTAGATTTAGGAAATCTGAATGTTAGTGCTTTTAATTACAAAACCTTGTTTAGTTTATTACAAGTATTTCTATAATTATGTATTGTGGGGGGATATTGTTGCTGAGAAAATGTAGGTCTTCCAAAGATTGTAATTGTGGAAGGGTTGTTGTTCTATTATTCACCCTTTGAGATTTCCTTGGGTAGTGTACGTAGTTGGATTCAGTATTGGACATTCGTAGGAATGTGCTATGTTTTGTGTTATGTTATTATCAATTTTGGTGCATTGTCTACCCTTGGATTGTAGAATGAGTAATTGTGTTGTCGATAGGGGAGTGGCTTTCAATGGGGGCTGGGACACAAAGTGGTCCCAGGATAACTCGTGTGGAAGTCAATTCAATCAGTGGAAATTAAATAACCTATATTAGGGGAAAGGGTAGTTAATACATTTAACTTGATATTTAGCTTCGCTCATTGGCTAAAGGGCTTGTGTTAGACTTGAGATGAGTCAAAAAGGCTTGGAATGGCAAGATCGCTATCTTTTCTTCTTGAAATATAATCGATTATGCACTGGTGTGCATGTGGGGCCAGATTTCATAAGAGGTTACCAGGAACCCAAGATGGGGGTCGAGACCTAGGAAGATCTCCTTAGGATAACCAATGTAACCTTTGTGATGACACTCCTCCTATGACAACAATCAGTTTTTATTGTGCAGTCGATGTATTTGATTCAGTGGTTCTAGAAGCAATGTAACCTTATGTTTTGTGTTTACTGGCACAATGTGGTCTTGTATATTGCCTGTGTCTAGAGGTAGTAGGTTTTTCTTGGTTACTTGTTACTATCTCCTAGCACGAGGGTTGGGCCTATGGGTACCACATGGCTGGGTGGCGTGCACCTTACATTGTTGGGTTTTCTCTTCATGTTCATGATGGCGAGATCTTCTAGTTCGAGGAGCTCGTGTGTTTCTATGGATTTGTACTTCTCTTATATTAATTGTAATAGTGTGGCACTATATATTTGTATTCCTTATTTGTAATCAAGGAGGATTCCTTGAGTTGTAATTGTAACATTATGTATGATCTATTCATTGTTGGATTGAATTGTATATATCATTTTAAGTGGTGTTGTATTTGTGGAAATATGTTCATTACATTTCCATGTTTAATTTATTATGCAATGGGTTAATGATTTGTTGTATGTTGTTATCATGAGTTAATTCCATATGCTATGTTTTAGAATAACTTTGTAAGTTTTTAAATTCATATGTAGACGCGTTGCACGGCCTAGAGGATGTATGTGTTAGAGTAGTTTACTTCACTCGTCATTGTTACTCTTTCTAAGAAAAACAAAATTAGTTTTGCTTCCGCAGTATTGCATCGTCCTCTAGGTTGCGGGACGGGGTTTTACAACTTTTGTGTAAGTGATTTTTTACTAATTTATTTATTATTAAATATTTTTATAATATGTTTATTTTAAATTTATTTATAGAAATGAAATTCAAATATTTTAATAAAATATTTATAATAATGTTGGTTTAAGTGTTTTTTTATATATTTATTTATTATTAAATAATTTTATAACATAATTTTGAATTTATCTATAGAATTGAAACTTAAATATTCTAACAAAATATTTATAATAATGTTGGGTCTAAAAAATTGCTATTTAGAAAAGTGTTAATTCCTTGTCATAGATCTTGTATTTTAACATGAGACCTTTAAATGTTTTTTAATGATAACATACAAGTCTTACGCAAGTTGCAACAATGTTTCACTCATAGCATAACTAATTGCATCCATCTTTTCCTTTGAAGTTATATTTAAATTATGTAAAGTAAGGACTAGTGTCATAATTATCTTTTCTACAACTCTTCAAATACACAATACTATCTATTTCCCTATGGAAGTTCCTTCCTTTTCTCATTATATGGAAGAAATGACAATCCAAACTATTTTTAACTTTGTCTAATTTTGGGTTTCATAGCACCTAAATGAGACTCTTCTCTTTTCCCTCTTTAAGTTTTGGTTTTTATTCAAAGATCACCTATTTTGATTTTAAGCCTAGCCATTACCAAAACATGAGTAGTGGGTGATATGTTAGTTTAATAACTTATTATTTTTCCACAATCTATCTTAGTGTCTTGCTCATATATCAATTTAGTAACTTTCTTTTCCCATCATGTATCTTACAATTGTGAACAATATTAGAGTTTTTGGATCCTAACAGACATGCCATTTATATTATTTTATTAATTTGCACTCTATGTTATTGGGTTTGTTGCGAATCCAGCTTGTGTTGGGATTAGTTTGAACTTGGCATAGATGGATTGATTTAGTGTAAAGCTATATAATATATCCAAAGTGGAATTTAACCTTGAAGCTTTGTTTTGGTTCTTTGATGGGTTGATCTAACATTTCTTTGAGCCACTTTAATTAGCTTGTGATTTAAGCTTTTCTATGCATTTCTAAACCTTAAAGTTTGAGCAATGTGATAGAAGTTATGATCTTGACAAGTGGGATGACTAAAAATAAATGACTAACAACTATATTCAGTCTGCTTCTTTAACAAAACATTTTTCTTTGTTGCTTGCCTAAAAGTTTTTGCCTTGAATTTTTCTTTAATCTCCTTTGCATATAGTAACTGTGTCATCGCTAGAACTCATCAGTCACTAACTAAATTTTTATCTTCTTTCTCCTTTGAATATAAATGCATTACACTCTTTGGCAAGAACTCGACACTTGTGCACTTGTTATAAAATGCTATTATATATTTATGTTAAATTTTGTGATAGGTGGATTTGATGTGTTATTAACATTTATAAATAACACCCATTCCTACTTGTTGACTTTGAGAATGTTTGTTAATTAGATCTTTCAATGAGGCTTGTTATCTTTGTACTAGTGTAATTTTAAGTTGTGATAGTGTCTAAAAAGTGAACTTTATAAATGACTCTTTGATTGCAAAATTTACTTTGGTTAATTATTTTTTAAAGAGGAAAAAATAGGTTTTATAGGGACCTGAAACCATGAAGTTTACAAACAAATGCAAAGATCGTCAAAGACCCCATAAACAGAGAGGCTATAGAGAAGATAACAAAATGAAAAACCCACAGCCACCAAAAAAGCCAGCAAGGGCCACAAAAAAGACCCAAAAAGACCAGAAAAAATGCCAATAGTGACTAAACTTGGAACTTTAACGTCTTCACAGTCTCAGCTTCCATGTCGTTCATTTCTTAAACCCCCCTCTTTAAGATTTGGACCATCTGGGTAGTAGGAGGTGCTTTCCTCGTAAGGTTGGAATGGGTCCTTTTCGATATTCCTTGGTCCTCGTTCTTAATTTTGTCCTTGTCCTCTTCTAGATCAACAACCAGCAAACCCTGTTATGACTTTTCCAACTTTTTAGACATTGCATTGATGATAATGGCATTGTTCCTTGCCATTCTCTGGTTCTGTTCCACAACATTTTTCATGTTACTTTTTATTTTAACAATTTCAGCTTCCAAAGTCTTATACTTGTCCTCAATGTCATCATCTCCCATACCAGTATTGTTCTTTTTTTGTTTTCCTTCTTCATTGCTAAGAGTGGACAACTCCATTTCCAATTCCTTCAACTTGTTGTTTATAACCCTATTTTTGAGATTAAGATCATTAATTTCTTGATAGGCCCATTTCATAACCCTGAAAATATCACCAACGCCACTTCTAGCAGAGGCAAGGATGTCTCTAGACTGAACCTAGTATAAAATGAGGTTAAAATCATCTGGGTTAGGAGAGCTGGGAAATCGAGTACCATCATCTCTGAAAGAGGCAGGAGGGGTAGAGATAGAATTTTTGCTAGCTTCAGGGTTCTCAGTTTTGTCCTCCAGAGAGTCCGCAAAGTAGAACACCAACTTATTGGTAGGGGAACCCTTGAGAGCAGGATTCTTTAAGGGAACCAGGTAGTCAAGGGAAATATCAGGGTTAGCTATCGCTTTCGCGAGTTGTGGGTTTTCTTACTAGACAGAATAGGGGACAGGCGGGCTTTAACAATTCTCTCTGGGATAGGCTTAGAATGATTCTCCGAACCACCACTATCTGTATCATAGTCCTCAAATGCCGTAGAGGCAACTGGTTTGGATAAAGTCGACATGCTTTGATAATGTTCATATATTAACCTAATAAGACCAGGATGAAGGATAGGGTATCTCCTGGGATTTTTCTTATGGTCCTCAAGTCTATTGCTCAACGAACAGAACAAATAATAAGGTAGAGAAATTCGTACCTTATGGTGGAAGTGGTTAAGGATAGCAAAGTGATGACCATAAACTCTGGTGAACCTCCCATTCAAGGTAATATACTCCATTATGACATGAAGCACCTTTCTCCAAAGTGCCTTGATGGTGTCAATTTCAAAATAGTTGTTGGGAAACTTAACCAGTTTCAATTTCTCCTTTTCTTTCTTACGGAATTTGATTACCGCCTCGTCTAAAAATGTTTTGTCATGATAAAACTTCATGCCCTCAGTGGACATTCCAGTCACCTCTCCTATGATTTTCTCATCCAGTTTCACCTTTCTCCCAAAGAGGATTATTTCTCCATTGTTCCAGTTCTTCTCAAAATAGTCAGTAGCCATAGAATCAGGCCCTTGAAGTTTTTCCAAGAAAGGAACCAAACCACCTCTCACAACCTATTTCCAGACCTTAGCATTCCTCATGTGCACTTCGTAGCTTTTTGGCTTGATTATTTTCCTACCCCCACCATTTTTGAATGCACCTCATTGCAGACTCTACCAGCACTAAAAACTTGTTGCAAATTTATGCAACCATTCTAATGAACCCACAAAGTGTGCCACTTTTTCTTACCAGCTAAACTATTTGACACGACCCCATCAAATCTCTTGATTTCGATGTACTTAGCCCTTTTCCCTATCATCATTAAAGATATTTTCCTCTTTCCCATGCATAACATCATAATCTAATAAGGCCCTAACTTTAGCTCCCAAGTCCCTGAAATACTGCCACGTGTTCAAACCTTGCCTCTTAACCCCCTCATTCACAAATTAATCTGCCACGTTGTTAGCTTCCCTGTAGACGTGTGATACTTTAACTTTATCAAACTTGTCTAGAATAGATTTTTCTTTGTCAATCCAATTCTATATAGACCAAGAGGGGGGGTCCTACCTAGGAGACAGTCAATGATGTTTTTGGAGTCCCCTTTAAGCCATACATATTTAATATTCAGATTATGTGGTAAATTTAAAACTTGAAAAGCTCCTATAGCCTCCACCACATGGTTGGTTTGATTTTGGTTAATTGTTATCATTATTAGAGATTTGATGTTGTTACTTATACATTATGGTTACACCACATACTACTATAGCTTTAACTATATATATATATATATATATATATATATATATACTTTCAAAACTATTAATTTTAGAAAGTAATTATCATATTTATGATAATAGTTGATTTAATATATTGTATTCTGGTTTGGATGCTTAACCTAAATTGTTTGATGATCCTTACCACGTGAATTATATAATGTCATGAATAATTAGTGATATTGTTCAAATGAATAAGTGTATGAATTTGACTTGAGAATCTTTCATATAATGAAATAAGTCTAAAATTAAATATTGAATTTCAAATATAATTAAACAGATTAATATTGTGTTATGAATGCAATCATATGAATTGCAAGTGAGGTGACTTAGAAATATTTTAATGTGAATTTAGAATTTGTAAAAATGTTAGAGAATTGTGGTTCTTATATTTAGTTAAAATTTGGATGACATCTTATGACCTTCGTGTAAATGAAGACTTCTGAAATGTTGTTATGAATTATTGTGATGATGCATATGAGTAAATCAATACCATATTTAATCATGCATAGACATAAGCTGAATTTGAATTCTTGTAATGAACAACAATTATTGTGCATATAATTTGACTTGATTATTATAAGTAAACAATGTAGATAAGTTATATTTTTTTATTATATACACATATTTTGGATGTATTTGATGTGTGCATTGTGCAAGTGTTTTTAATAGATTGATTGATGGGAGGATACAAAATCAAAAAAGAGTCCAATGTTCCATTCACAATTCACCTTTTGAAATAATAAGAAATTTGATTGTATACTAATTAAACTAAGAAGATTTTTAACGGTGAATAGTTTATTTTTCTCAATTCAAATTTGAAAAATATATTACAACCAACGATTGGAAAAATCACCCAATAACAACCAAAATATGTGAGAATTTTCAGGAATGCTAGTCCATTGCAAATTACACAATTGCACAAACTGAAAAGAAAGATAAACTGTGAAAATTTTCAGGAATACTAGTCTAGTTGCAAATTACACAATTGCACAAATTGAAAAGAAAGATAAACTGTGAATAAAAATGCATTGATTATTAACTTGATTTTAACTTGATAATTGCTTAAAAATGAGTACAATATATATAAAAAGAGATGAATCATCTAGAATGGCAGTTGCCAACTAGAAAATAGGCATGCAATTCCATGTAAGATTGCACAACTAAACAGTCATTATCCTCAAAATCTAACCACTAACAAACTTATCTAGAAGAATATTTTAGACAGAATATTCTACACTAACATCCCTCCATTGGATATGTTGATGATATGTGTGGCTTAAAATACTTTTTATATTAAGTTCTGGGTAATCAAATAAACAATCATATTTGCAGGCAGGCCTGTGATTGCTGCTCCAGCGCATAGCTGATTTCCTGCAGACAGCAGTCGAGAATTAAAGACAACACAAACAAAAATTATCTGACGTGGAATAAGTCTACCGTATGATGAGAAATTCAAAGTACCAATAATAAGAGGAAAAGTCTTCCATCCACGTTTCTTCTCCATCTTTGCATGAGCTTCCCAGTGCTCTTCTAAATCTTCATTTTTATCAACTTCTGTTTTAGATTTCCCAGATGAAAAGCAATGGAAAGGGACAACACAATGAATCATATGGCTGATGCTGCGAACTCTATTATTACCATCACAGCTCTGCTTTCCATTAACCTCTAATGTGAGCTTGTGCTCTGCCGCCATGTTGATATTTCTCAGTTTCTATGGTAGTCAGAACATGAATGCTTCTCTTTATAAATCAATTTTGGGTTGGATGGAAAATCCAAAGAAAAGAAAAAGCCGTGATAATCGTGCAGATTTACTTTTGGGAAGGCCAACAAGTCAATGAAGGTATTGCCCAGGCTATCCCACGAATTTATTGCTCCTGATCACCATGGACTGCATGATTACATCTCCAGTACAGCAAGATGGTTGTGGAGATAGTGCCATGCCTAGAGATAAAAGTAAAAAGGGTATCAGATCGTTAAGAATAAAATAAGGCTATCCAACTGTTCCACTAATAAATGTGATAATATATGTTCCAGGGGAAAGCATTTGGCAATGGGGTAGGGTATGACATTATTGAGATCTTTCTCAGCAAATTTTTCTTCACCAACTAACAAGTTTGGAATGAAGCCCCGCTTTTAAATAAGTTTTTGTTAGCAACAAACAACTTTTTGTCAACCACCAACGAAGCAGGGTACGAGGGCCTTGCTCATAAGATTTTTCTTCACCAACTAAGGTTTTGTTTTGTTAGCAACTAATAAAATTTGATGAAAGAAACTTAAATCTTTACCATGAGCGCTCATTAGGTTACCTGCAAATAATTAAAGAACTACTAAAACTTAAAAATTGCTAACCAATTCATTAAAAAGTTATAATATAAATGTTGATTCTTTGTCAATAAGAAGAAGATTATAATATGTTGTTGATTATAGGAAAATAGTTATTATGAAATGTTATTATTTATTTATATTAAATTTTGTGGTAGGTGGTTTTAATGTGTTAATCACATTTGTAAATAGCACTTCTTCTTACTTGTTGACTTAAGAATGTTAATTAGATATTTCAATGTATATTGTTATCCTTATACTAGTGTACTTTAAGTTATGATAGTCTCTTAAGTGAACTCTATAAATAACTCATTGATTGAATTTTTTTTCTGGTTAATTGTTATCATTATTAGAGTTTTGATGTTGTTACTTGATTCACTTTATGGTGAGACCATATACTACTATATCCTTAATTAAACTACATCCATTGTTTTATACACACACACACACACACACCTTCAAAACTATAAATTTTCAAAAATTATTGTGATGCTTATGATGATAGTTAATTTAATATATCTTAACTTGAGTATTTGAGTGGTTTACCTAAATTGTGTGATGATCCTTTCCATGTAAATTGTATAATTTCATGAATAATTAGTGACATTGTTCAAATGAATAAGTGCATGAATTTGATTTGAGAATCTTTCATATAGTGAAACTAGTCTAAAGTTAATATTCAATTTCAAATATAATTAAATAGTTTAATATTGTGTTATGAGTGCAATGTATATGAATTGTGAGTGAGGTGACTTACTATCTTTTAATGAGAATTTAGAAGTTGTAAAAATGTTAGATAATTGTGTTTCTTATATTTAGTTAAAAATTGGCTGAGATTGAAACTAATTATTAGAATTATGACCTTAGTGTAAATGAAGACTTTTGAAAGCTTGTTATGAATTATTGTGATGATGTATATGAGTAAATCAAAACTATATTTAATCATTCTTAGACATGAGCTCCAATTTGGATTCTTGTAATGAACAACAATTCTTGTGCATATAATTTGACTTGATTATTATAAGTAAATAATGTAGATTAGTTATGTGTTTTGATTATATACACATATTTTGGATGTATTTGATGTGTGCATTGTGAAAGTGTTTTAATAGGTTGACTAATGGGAGAATACAAAATCAAACAAGAATCCAAATTTCCATTAAAAATTTACCTTTTAAAATAATATGAAATTTGATTGTATACACTAATTAAACTAGGGAGATTTCTAGTGGTGAATTTTTCATTTTTTCCAATTCAAATTTGGAAAATTTATTACAACCAACAAGGGGTCGTCAAATCACCACAATTTTATGAATTATTGATCAAATGCATGTTTATTTACCACCAATTTATTTATAAGGAATTTATATTTAATGGTTTTTTTAATAGTAACCTACACACATGTAGCAAGAAGTGCCTAAAATATGGAGGCATGTTTTAATTTACCAACATATTCACCAATAGTATTAAAATTTCATTGTGTATGAGGACCAAATTTTCCAATGCCAATTCAATGAGAGATGATAATCATATGGCCAGAATTCCAGTGATAATTACAACATATACTTTTTATTATGGCGTGATACACCCAAAATTTATATGGACCATTTTACAATCATATGTGATTCACCATATTTTTACTCCATCATTTTACAATTACATGAGGATTCAACAATTTATGCCCCATATTTTAGAATAAAACATGAGATTCTCTAGATATGAATTCATATAAATATAGTTGAAAATTTTAATTATGCTTTTACACATTGCTCTACTCTTGATTTTGATCATAAGATGTTACAAATATAGGAATTAGTGAGTTAGTTGAAATCAAGTGATAATTTCCTTTTATTTTATAAGGTAAGATTCCTCGTGTTTATTTACCTCTTTATTGGCTTGGTTTCAATGTTATAAATGACATTGAGTAGGAAGACATCTAGGCTAGGTAGGGATCTATATTATATGATTCTTTCTTGTTTATTTAATATGTTTCCTATTTATTTCCATTATTGCATAATATAAATAATACAAAAAATATATTAGTGTTGAGTCTTTGATGGTGAATCATGAGCTTAGAAAAAGGGCATTTTTTTTACCTTTCAATTCATGAGAGATGTTGAGAAAGAAAAAGTCTTTTGAAAGTGGTAAATGGATCTCAAATCAAAATGTAGTAACATAATGTCATAATTTGGTAATATTGTCCATCCATAAGATAAAAATAAAGCTATAACATTATGATTTGTACCATTTATTAATAACCAAGTTAATACATCAGAGGATGTTTGAAATGATTTGGATGAAAATTTCATAGATGATATTCCATGAGAGTCCTAGGGTAGTAGGAATTCGATAATATTAATATATCAACCTCAATAAAGGGTAAAAAAATAGAGCCTATTTAAAAATGGAAAAAAGGAGAATAAAAAATGGGCCATGAGTGGGATATGACAATGAATTTTAAAGTTAATTGAGTGTCAAAGTACCCATTCATTGGAATAGGAGAAAATGTAAACAAAGTTGAAACTCCCATAGAATGCATGTATAATATTTACTATTGAATATATGGTAGAGACAAGAAGTTGCAAAAAAAAATTGATAGCATAGAAAAAAAATAGTAAGGTTTATGAAAAATAAATCATAGATGGAAACCAAAGGAAGAATGTCTTGATGTTAAATATACCCTAGAATATGATGCACATATAGAAAGAAAGGAAAAGCTTGTTGTATGTGAGGGTTCAATTGAAGCTCAATTTGGAAGGATGGTGGAAGAAGCACAAGAGGGAAAATTATTCAGTTGAGTGCTATTTTCCCTATTTTAAGTAGAGATAAGTAGAGAGAATAGGATGATAGACTACATAGAATACAATGGTTAATTCATAATTTATTATTTTAAATAACATAATTCATAATTTATTAGTTCATAACTTTTTACTCAAAAATAATGAACACCTTGACATAGATCTCTTTCATATCAAGTTCACATATGTAGGCATGTGTCCTCTTAACATATTAAACTAATCACATAAATAATCCATAATTTATTAATATTAAAAGGATAGCTAGATCATAATTTATTAATTCAAATAACCTAATTTATAATTTATTAGTTTGAATATATTTTTTTATTGAAAAATAATGAGCACCTCTGCATTGATCTCTTTCATATCAAGAGCCTATCTAGAGGCATCCTCTAAACATCAATACATTTAAACATGTGCACACACACACACACATAGACACACACCTATATTTGTTTTATAGTAATGCGGTGTATGTCAGCAAGTTTTTAGATTATATCATAACCTAAATTGAAAGTTACACAACTGCAATGTAATATGTATGATTGATGGTTTTAAGAAAATAAAGAGTGTTTTGAATATTAAGTTGGTGTTGTGAAAGTTAGAGTAATATTCGGTAAGGGCTAAGGGAATGAAGAGATGAAATTGATTGAGTAGTGAAGTGTAGAATAGTGGTATGAATGTGTTGTAATAAATTGGAAGGATCTTACAAAAAATTTAAGGAGTAGCTTAATGAACTAAATCCTCTTTTAGAAGGAAAGGAAAGGTGATATGCTAAATAAAATCTTGATAAGAAATGAAACATTGTGAAAGTTTGGGAAATTTTGTAGGGATAAGGAGTGAAAAATATAATTATCATAATTGCATATTTAGAATACATTTAAATTATGTGTTGGGGTCAAGTAAATAAGTGTTGTGAGATATTGAAATATACACAAAGGTAGCATAAGAAATGGGTTGAATATTATAAAAATAAAGAGTGTCAAGAAAATTTAAGAGGGTGTTGTGAAAGTTATATAGGATTAGAGGTAAGGGATAGTGATAAGAAAAGGTAAATGTGATTAAGTAGTGAAGCTTGATAAAGGGGTACAAGTGTGTTGTAGCAAAGTGAAGGGATGGATCCATAAACACTTAAATTAATTTACCTAACATGTTAAATATTCATTTATATGGTCATGTATATTATTAGTATAAAAAATCCTCATATCCTAAGTAGTCTAATATAAATAAAAATTGATTATTTCAATCTTTAAGAAAAAATAATTACTTCAAACTGTGCAATGAATTTATTATAGAAGTCATACTAAATATTTAATTTAAAAATTATGTAGTAGAAAGATAAATGCATTAATTTACACCATTAATATAACGCATCTAATTGTGATATATTCAATCTTACCATTATAATATTCTAGAAGTAAGAAAATTATATTTATATGCTCATCCTAGTTAACTAGATAAACACAAACATAAATAGAAGAAGCACAAAATAATGACAAAAGATGTACCTTCATAAAATACTCAATGAGGGAAAAAACCCAACCTCCAAAAATATGTCTTAGCATACTAAATTTTAAATTCTCAAACACATTACAATTTGCTACAATGGGTTGCAATTAAGTACACAATAAAACATCATAATCTTCACACCCACCACTCATAGGATTGTACTTTTTGTCATACTCCTTATCACTCTAATTCTCACAATAGTTGTAGGAGCCCTTAAATAAAAATGATTAAAAGTATTACATAGAATTCAAAGTAAAATATAGAACTAGTATATATAATGAAGTTAAAATAAAGATTAAAAGCTTCAAATTTTATACATACCTACAAAATATTTAATCATTTACTCCATTGTACCATATACAACACTTTTCTTTTAATATATCTATACCTCATTGACTTCTATGGAGAGTTTCCATAACTCTTTTGTAAAAAAATTCCTTAATTCTCTACCAATTTTATATTTTTTGACAACCAAATGTGAGTAGTGCATAATTTTTTGTGTTTTATAATCTTTAAATGTAGGAAAACTATTCATCCTTATCAAATATTTTCATATCCAAATTCCAAGAACCATCTAGAACCTATTGGATACTCATAGTTATCATCATCTAATCTAGATTTTGTGGATGTGAAAATATGAAAATGGCTAAAACTCTAAACAAGACATTAGCATGATTAGTGTTTAAAAAAAAAACAAACTTCCAAAATCCCTATGAAATAATAAATCATGCTTCAAAATGCAAGCAAATGACAAAGATGATCAAATAACAAGCTAATTAAAGCATATATAGAAAACATGAAGTATACCTATTCCATAGTGGATTGGTGTCACTTTGATGTGAAAAGTGACCCTTTCCCAACCCTTGACAAGCCAATGATGAAGATGCAATGCTATGACAATGGAGTGGAAAAAATTAGCTCCAATGTGAAGAGAGTTACTTTACATGAAGATTTTGGATGATGAGAATGAAGGATAGCCTCTCCATTTATAGAATAATTTGATGAGAGAAGAGGCAAAATGGATGAATGTGGGACTAACTTTCAACCAATGGAAAGGTGCCACTTGGCAAGAGATGGATGGGTGAAGGATGTGCACATTTTGATGAATGTTCCCATAAATGCCTAAATTTGAAATTTGAAAATCTTGAAATGACAAGGTGGAGGGAGAGTCAAATGGAGTAATGAGCCAAGCCACTTGGCTCAATGCAAAAGGACTTGCAAGGTGAAATAAATTCCTTGTTGGAAGGACTCATCCCACGTGGAGGGAGATTTTAAATGGAGGAATATTCCACTTTTATGCCTTGTTGAGAGAAAATAAAGATTTAATAAATTAGTTAAATTGATTTATTTGTGAAAGTGGGAAAAGGTAGAGGATGTGACATGCATTAGATTTAACCTTAATCATGATTTTATTAACTTAAGTGAAGATTAGGTGATTTAAATTTTTGACTTAGATTTATGGATTAAAATAAATCAAAAGGAGATGGAAAATGATTTAGACTTAGTTAAATAAATATTTTGATTTATTTAACTAAAGGGGATGATGTACAACATGGAAGTGGGAACTGGTGCGAGCGAGCGGGAAAAGGCAGGTTTTGAATCTTCGAACAGCGTAGGGGGTGGAGGTTCGAGGGAATCTCAGGCGAATGCGGAGACCTCTTCGGGTTCAGAAAAAGGTAAGTCGGATTCTGATGATAAGGACGTCCACGAAAAGGTCTAGGTGGAGCCAGGTGGAAAGGATGGATCCTCAGTTCCCAAAGTTGTTGTGGATATGTCGGTCAAGGGGGATGACAAAGGTAAGTCGTGGACTTCATTGTTTGGCTTTAAGCCAAATGAAAAATCTTCTTTTCCCCCTGTGCGTATCCTTTCTGATCAGGGGTCTAGAATGTTTTCTATCTCTGTGCCAGATGAAATCATAGACCACAATATTGCTAGGATGGAGAATGTTTTGGTTGGTAATTTTTTGGGTCCTAGGCCTAATATTGAAGTGGTAAGGGAGTCTGTTAAGAATAAATGGAAAACCAGTGGTCTGGTTTCGGTAGCGGCGCTCCCTAGAGGTTTCTTTGCTTTTCAGTTCACCTGTAAAGAGGATTCTAGGGCTGTTCGTAGTGGTGGTCCTTGGATTATCGGAAAGTCTTCCTTGGCCTTGAAGAAATGGTCTTCTGGGGTAGATCTATCTAATTCAATCTTTGAAATGGTGCCAGTTTGGGCTAGATTTCCTGGTCTTCCCTTGGAGTATTGGAATACTGATATCTTCAACGGGATTGCTAGCTCTTTCGGAGAACTTCTGTCCATTGACTCAATGACTGCAGCAAGAAAGCGATTGGTCTTTGCTAGAATCTGTGTTGGGGTTTCTCAAAATGTTGTTCTTCCCTCTTCGATTGACATCCAATCTAAGTTAGGGGTGTGGAAGCAAGCTATTGAATTTGAAACAACACCCTTTGTTTGTTTCAAATGTCAAAAATCTAGGCATTGGGCAAAGAAATGTCCGCTAAATAATAAAAGTGAAAAGGAGAAAGTGGCCAACCCTAAGAATGTATGGAAAAAGAAATCAGAGGAGGTGAAGCATGTGCCTGCTCCAAATTCGAAGGAGAATCTTGAAGGATATACCTCTCCTCAAAACTTGAAGGAGACCCATAAATGCTTGAACGAGGATGCTTGCCCTGAGTCAGAAGGTACTTGTTCTCAGATTCCTAAGGATCCTAAATATTTGTTCTCACCTCCTAAGGAAAGAAAGGAAGGCATTCCTTCTGAGGAGGGAACCCGGGAAACTCTGGAGAAGGCTGCTTCTAGATATGTAGATACGGGTTTAGTTTCGTCCTCTCCTCTATTGTCAGATGGATGTATGAGTGCTCCTGGGTTGGAGGAAATACCCATTATGGGTTTATCCCTGGAGATAGGAATTTTGGCCCCTTTTCCTAATAATAACCTTTGCTCTAATGGGGTTCAATCTCAGGAGCTTGCCAATTTGAAAGTTGTGAAGGACACTTATGAGTTCCAAAGCATGAATATGAAAACATCTAATTTCAATACTCCAGAAACCAAGAATGGTTTAATGGATACCCTCCCTTGGGACCAGAGGTTGTTATCTGAGAAGGATGGGGAATTAGGCAGAGAACTGGAAAGCCAAGATGAAACTGAATGGGAGGAGGTCATCTCACATTCAAATTCCAAAAAAGAAAAAAAGAAGGTGAAGGAATCTTCAAGTGGTATGGTCACCAGAACTAGAGCCAAGGCCGATTGTGGGATGTCCAAGCCTTACCTGGGAAGAAAATCTAAAAAATGGCAAAGGGAGCAAGGTAGCCTTCAGGATATTGCGGATGGTATCCAAATGACCATCCCAGAGATACTTCAATCACCAGGTAAGAAATGAAAATTATGTCTTGGAATATAAGAGGGCTGAATAGCCGTCATAAAAAGGATGTTTTGCAAAATTTTGTTAGGGATCATAAACCCGATATTCTTCTTATTCAAGAAACTAAAATGCCTAAAGATAAAGTAGAAAATCTTAAAAAATTTCAGAACTGTGGGGTTCATGGAAATAGCTCTGTGGGAGCTTCAGGGGGTATAGTTACTTTTTGGAATAAGTTGTTTATTAAAGGTGAACCCTTAATGGAGAATGGTAATGTGGTGGCCACTAGATTCACCCACATAAGAGACAATTTTTTCTGGTCCTATCCAATATATATGCCCCGAATTGTAAGAATGCTAGAAATTCCTTTTGGTTAGAGTTATATGGTTTTCGTAGATGTTTTGCCAATGATCACTGGCTGGTCATGGGTGATTTTAACACTCACCTCCTGAATGCTGAGAAATTTGGGGGTTCTCAAATCAATTGGGACAGTAAATCTGGCCTATCCGACTTCATAAATAACAATGCCTTGATTGACTTAGACCTACAAGGAGCTTCTTATACCTAGACTAATAGGAGATTAGGGCCTGACCTGATCCAAGTGAGGCTTGATAGGGCCCTTGCTTCTGGCCAATGGTTTATAGACTATTTTTGTGCTTTGAGAGCCTTGTCAAGGGTAGGATCTGATCATTTTCCCATTTGTCTTTTGGCAGATCCTACCAAGGTGAAAAAGAACTTCCCTTTCAGATTTGAAATTTTTTGGCTTTCTCATCCTCAAATTTTTGAGGAAATCCGTAGTTGGTGGAATATAGATATTTCTAGCACAGCTATGTTTAGGATTGCTAAAAAATTAAAGGAAGTGAAAACGAATGTGCGAAGGTGGAAAAAGGATGCCTTTGGGAATATTTTTGGATCCAAAACAGAAATTCAGGGCAAAATTCAGGAGATTCAATTTAAAATCTAGAAATGGGGATACATTGACAATTTTAGAGAAAAAGAAAATGAACTCCTCATTCAATTGCATGACATAATTGCTAAAGAGGAAGTGTTTTGGCGTCAAAGATCTAGGGTGTCTTGGCTGATTGAGGGAGATAGGAATTCCAGATTTTTTCATCTGACTGCTTCGAAACATAGGGTTGCTAACAAAATCACTCATACTGTTTCTAATGGGACTAGTTTTGAGGAGGAAGATGATATCAGGGAACAAGTTGTCCTTTTTTTTAGGAACCTTCTTTCCTGTAATGGTGAGATTGTTACTAAAGCTCAAGATTCTTTGATTAAAGCTATACCTCAAGTGATTGGTCATAATGAAAATTCCCTAATCACTGCTATTCCTTCCAAGGCTGAAATAAGGAAATTTGTCTTCTTTTTTGATGGTAATAAAGCTCTTGGACCTGATGGTTTTCCTTTATTCTTCTTCCAAGTGTTTTGGGAAATTGTTGAGCTGGATGTGGTGAACACTGTCAAGGAATTCTTTGGATCAAGACGTTTGTTGAAAGAATTGAATGCAACTTTTGTGGTCCTTATTCCTAAAAAACCTGGGGCTTCAGAGTTTCAAGCTTTTCGGCCAATCAGCCTATGTAATTCTATTTACAAAATTATTTCGAAGGTGTTGACTTCAAGAATGCTTTCTGTGCTTCCCCAAATTATTGCTCCACAGCAGAACGATTTTGTGCCAGGTAGGTATATTATGGATTCAGTTGTTACTGTTCATGAGAACTTACATTCGTTAATGGTTTCGAAAACTGAAGGGTTCATTCTTAAATTGGACATTTCCAAAGCCTATGATTAGGTTGATTGGGATTTCTTGTTTAAAATTCTGGGCAAGTTTGGTTTTAATAACAGAGTCATTCAGCTGGTGAACCAGCTTGTTTCGACAGTTTCTTTAGCTGTCATTGTGAATGGATCACCATCAAGGTTTTTTCAGACATCCAGAGGCCTCAGACAGGGAGATCCTATTTCTCCTATTCTGTTTACTATCTTGGCTGAGAGTTTAGGAAGAAATATTAAAAATCTTATTGATCAAAGATCCCTTGTTGGCTTAAAACCTTCCTCATCTCCTCTTACCTGTTCCCATCAGCAATTTGTTGATGACACCATCCTTATGGGAAGATCTACTGTGACTGAAGCTAAGACTTTTAAAATTTTTTTGAATCTTTATGAATCTGCTTCTGGACAAGTTGTCAACAGGGACAAGAGTTCAATTTTTTTCCTCAATACTCTGAAGTATAGACAAGTCAAACTTTCTCGAATCCTTGGATGCCGTGTGGAATCTCTTCCGTCAACCTATCTTGGCCTACCTCTTTGTTCTAAACCTTCAGAATCGTTCTGGATTTCTTTGGTTGAAAAATTCAATAAGAAGCTATCGGGTTGGAAAGGAGCTCTTCTTAGTCAAGCTGGAAAAGTCCAGCTCCTTAAGGCTTTTCTGCAAAATCTTCCTACTTATGCTCTCAGTATATTTAAAATTCCTGCTAAATTTGTTGAGGCCATTGAAAAAATTCAGAAAAGGTTTCTATGGTTCGGAGTGGAGGACAAGAAGAGAATGCCACTTGTCGGATGGGATCTGGTTTGTAAACCCAAATCAAGGGGAGGCCTGGGTTTAAGGAAAATTAAAGTGTTGAACATGTCTCTTCTTGCTAAACAGCTGTGGAGAACTCTTACTTTAAATGGAGAATGGTGTGATACCTTAAAGGCTAAATATTTTAATAACTATGAGTCTTTAAATGAAATTATAAACTCTTCTTCCTTACCTCGTGGGTCAGTCTGTTGGAATGATATGGGTAAAGGAAGAAAGCTATTGGAAATGGGAATTGGATGGCTGATTGGAAATGGAAATTTTGTCAGGTTTTGGGAAGACAGGTGGCTTTTTAAAGATCCTTTAATCAGAATAGAGAAATTTAGTAAATGGATGAATGATTGTAAAAAGGAATTTGGAATCATGGTTAAAGATTATTGGAGGAATGGAGATTGGGTTGATTTGAAGACCACCAGTCAGGATCTTGGCCCTGTTTAGTCGGCTTTCAGAGCCCTTAGACCAGCTCAACACCAGGTGGAGGATATTGCTATCTGGTTAGACAACCCGTCTGGTTTTTTTTTAGTTGCCTCTGCCACTTCTATGTTGGTTAGTAATATGGAGCCTCCTCCCTTCTGGGCTCAGGCTTGGATTAATCACTTGACTCCGAAAATCAATATTTTCTACTGGATAATGCTACAGAATAAGATTCTCACTTTGGACAATCTTGGAAAAAGAGGAATTCAATTACCAAACAGGTGTTATATGTGCAGGAATGAAGCCGAGACTGTTAATCACCTTTTTCTTCATTGCCCTTTTGTGTCGAATATTTGGGATAAATTTCTGGGGCTTCTTGATTTGGTGTGGGTTTTCCCTGCTTCTGTCGAAGATTTTTTCAATCAATGGAAAGCTCCTTCAAAAAATCCTTTTGTGAGAAAGCTATGGTCTTTTATTCTTCCTTTTGTGTCTTGGAATATTTGGAAGGAAAGAAACAATAGAGTGTTTAGGGATAAAGAGATGTCGGAAGGGGACTTGTTTGCTAAAATTGTAAGGGCTATAAAGGAAATTTTCTCTTTAATTCCTGGAAAAATGTTCGAGAATGCTTTCTAGTCTCCTTTTGATGTTGCTATGGCTGAAAAGTGGAATTCAAAATTAGTTGGGTCAAATATTCTCAAACCTGGAGTGAGTGGGAGAGATAATGCTAATTGGTCTATGCCGCCTTTGGGCTGGGTGAAAGCCAATTTTGATGGTGCGGCTAAAGGTAACCCTGGGAAAGCTGGTAGTGGGTGTGTGTTAAGGGACAACACGGGGGCTTTTATTGTGGCTTTTGCTATGGACATCAAAATTCAAACTAATCATGTTGCGGAAGCAGTTGGGGCTTTTCATGCGGTCAGCCTAGCCCTCAAGATCAACACGAAACATCTTTGGTTGGAGGGCGATTCCTTGAATATAATAAATTGTATTCTTGGGCTTACCCCCCCTCGTGGACCATAAAAAAATGGATCGAAGACACGAAAACTTTATTAAGAAAATTTGTTAAAGTGAAAATTTCACACGCCTATAGAGAAGCCAATAAGGTGGCGGATTTCTTCGCCAACGAAGGGGTTAGGAAGGGTGGGGAAAACATGTGGAGGAAGAATGACAACCTTTATCCTGAAGTGAAAGCGCTCATTTATTATGATTCAGTGCATGGAAGAGAAGGCAATCTTAGTCACAATGACACGGATAAAGATCAGGTACATCGATTTCATTAGATTTGATGGGACCGACGTAATTTTATTTTTTAAGAAGGGTCTGCGGCACGCTTTTTGGGTGTTCGACAAAAAATACCTAAACGGGACCTAGGGCAACTGTTCGGTGTTTGTTGACAGTGAGCTGATTATGGGCAGAGAAAGAAAACGAGCGGAGCCGAGCAATTTCCAGGAGCACAGAAAGAATGCTAAAGCATGGGAAATAATTTAAAAGGGGGGTTTAGTCCCATATATGGAGAAGCTCCATGGTATGGATGAGGGGATATTGAACTATTTTGTTAAAAACTGGAAAAATGGTGAGATCGTATTGTTTGGCAGGAATGTTAAGCTGAGTGAGAACTTAATAGGTGAGATAATAGGTCTTTCAACTGAGGGTGTTAAATTCTACCAGGACCGATGATTCTCTGATGAAGCGGTCATTAAATTTCCCAAAAAAGATAAGGAGAAAGCGAAGATGGTGAAGGTTGCTAATAGCTACTTTGATGTGGAGTCCATCAAATCTATTTGGAGGAAAGTCTTAAGAGTTGTTATGGAATATATCACGGTTGACGGACGCTTTACCAGAGTCTATGGTTACCACTTTGCCATTCTGAACCATTTCCGACATAAGGTTCGTATATCTCTGCCTTTTTACTTATTTTCTTCTCTGAAGAATTGCCTTGATGATGTGGAAAGAAACCCTAGGAGGAATGCTATTATTCACCCTGGTCTTGTTAGGCTCATTTTTTAGTATTTTCAAAATTTACCTGCTTTGCCTAAAACTGTTGATATTGAAGAGTTGGACGATGAGGAGACAGAAAGTAGTAGGGAGATCGAACCCCGGGCCCCCCCAGCTTGTGTTCTTGTTGGCCCTGATTCCATTGCTCCCTAGTCCTTGTCTTGTCGGAAAACCCTTAAGGGTTCTGCCCCGCTGTCTTATCCTAAACGGCAACCTCTGCATGAGTGCCCTAGTCCGGGTTTTACCTCCCCGCCCTGTCTTAATCCCCATCCATCTCCTGGTTGCCCTACTCCAGGTTTGTCCCCAGGTTTGAAAGGTAACCCTATTATGAAACTCATTTCATATTCAGGGAATTCAATGGAAATCCTCTCTAAAAAGCCCATGGTTAGTAAGGAATCGGCCCCTAGTGCCCCTGCTTCTGGTAATTTTGGGAATGATCATTTTGAGTCCCCTATTAAGGATGAAATTAATTTTTCTTTGAATAAGCTTAAGCTTGAGGATTTGGTTAGTATAGCGAAAAAAAGTACGGATGGCCTTTTTACTGTTCTCAAATGGACCCAGAAAGAAGTCTGTAATTTGAAAGGTCATGTTACTGATCTCAGCTACAAGGTCATGGATTTGGAGCAGAAAATCAGTTGGAATAGTAAAGATAATGATGAACAGGAAACTCCATTACAGAGGAAAAGACAACAATTACAGGAGGATAGATTGGCTAGCATCGAGTGCAGCATGTCCAAGATTGAACAAAACATCAGGGCTACTATTGCTAACAATCACAAAATTGCAAGGCATAACACCATCATCATCAATGCGATGGTGGAAAAGCTTGAAAAAAACCAAAAGGGTTCACTGGTTGTGGATTTGGATGCAGACAGGGGAGGCAGCAGATTGGCTGGTGAAGGGATTTCGACTCGTACCAGGGCTAACATCAAGAGGAAGACCCCGAATTCATCTCATACAGTCCAAATTCTCAAGCAGGGGTTATAGGACATGTAGAATGTTGAAAAGGAATTCGAGGATTTACTAAACACCTTGGAGTAATGTGATGTATTGTTTGCTGGTTTTTTGGGCGGTCCTTTTTTAGGGCCCTGTTGTCTTTTGTTGCTGTCGTTTCCTTTTTGGGACAACTGTCCGGTTGTTTGTACTTTCTCTATTTTTCTCTTGTTGTTTAAACTTTGTGGTTTCAGGTCCCTGTAAAACCTGTTTTTTCCTTTTCAAAAACTAAATGGGATGATGTTAGTGTTAAAGATGGATTTATTTAATTTAAATGGATGACTTTATAGATTAATCATTTGAATAAACTTGATTTATTTGATGAATGGATGAATATGATTTAATTAAATGCATGATGCCAATTTTGCATGTCTACAGGTTCTAACAACCTATATTTTATCTTAACACAGCTAGTAAACCAATACTTAGGTTCCTTTGCATTTCCCTTGAGTGAAACAACAACATACACATATTTTGCATAAACCTTATAAATTTAGTAAATTAGTCTAGGAATGATACATATAATTCATAAAAATATATAAGCATATATAGAATTATAAATTACGAAAAAATATATATTGAAACTAAATCTTAAACTAATACACCTTCTTGTACGAGGTCTAAAACATGATCATAGTCATTTGATGCTATCAATTGATTATCCTCTTTAAACCTTGTCTCATGATGATCATGTTATTGTACAGATGTTAGGGATTTATGTTTCTATTCATCAACATATTGTATATTTTTACATGCTTTCCATCACCTCATTTACAAAATTGACAAAAAAGGAAAGTTACCAAGCCCACATAGTCCATGTGATTACATTTGAACTCCTTAATGAATGCCATTTTTCTAATCCAGTAATTGTTTGACATTCATGCTGGGGAATTTTGGTGTGAATAAATTCTTCTACCTAGCTAATTCCTAGTAGGGGGACTTATTCAAATGTTATGTTTACTTACCTAGTCCTAGGTGAACTTCTAGAAGCCCTAGTTGTCTAGATAAGATCTTATCACATCTTATGTTTTTGAATTTTTTGTCAAGTTAGTTGTCCCATGACATAGGATTAGAAAACTTGTCATGATCCTATATAATCCCATGTCTCACCTTGTCTATATAACCAAGGGGTTCTCATTTGTATCTTGTTCCAATCCAATACCATTGCAATCTTGAGTATTTCATATTGGCCATGTTAATTATCTTGCATCAATTATTGCAAGGTTATGCTCTTGTTGTTGGAATTTTTCTTTTTCATTGATGTTAGCAAATATTTGTTGTTGCATTGATGTCAACCTATGGATATTTATTGGTTGCATTATGTTGTCATTAGTAGTCTCATTGATGTCAACCTCTAGTGTTTCTTTGATGATCATATGTGTGTGGATATTCAATCTCTTGTGAGGTTGAAATGATAAGAAAGTGTTGTAGATAGTGAGATGGTGTTTGTGGTGCTTGGTTTCCAAGTACTTTTGAGAAAATTTGAATAAAAGAGGAAACAATGTGGTAAGAGTGTTTAGTGTGGCAAAGTAGTTTTTAGTTTTTTTCTCTACATTTCTTCATGGTTGAAGATATTCTTGTGTGGTTCATATGTGTTGATTAAAGGTGTTTAGAGGTGTTATATCTAGAATTTCTTGTTCTAGATCATTATTCAAAGAAAACTTTAAGTTGAACAATGTGTGAACCATGTAAACAGTGTTGTCTAGGAGAAATGATTTTTCTCTACATTTCTCTAGAGTATGGTTTTTAGTCTTGCAAATTTTGGAAGTGTGCCTATTTTCCTCATATCTATCTTTCACCTGAGTTTTTTGAGTTTTGGTGCTATGCAACCTGGTTGGATTCAAGTGTTATAGTTTGTGGAAGGCTAACTAGGTGTACAAAATGATCATGTTCTTTAGGTGTATGATGTTGTGAAGGATTTGTTGGATTTTAGGGTGTTGATGGAATATTGTAGATTATGTTTAAGTGTTGTGCGTGGTATGTGATTCATCTTTATATTTGGTGAACCTTTTACTTAAATGATTAATGGTGTTAATATAGGTTTGGTCAACCTTGGGTTTTTACACTAATTGTGGATATACGGGTGATCCCACAATAGTGGTTTACACTTTTTGTGACATCTTGTTTTTTGCTAAAATCAAATATTTTTAGAAAATATAATGATTTAAGCCTTGAAAAGTTCCATTTAAAGGATTCAAATTGAGGATGATTTGATAAAACCACCTTAGATCAAACCCCTTTGGATAGAACCCCGCTAGTTTTAAACCATACCCATAACATAGTCTCCTTTACACCTATCAAAATGTTGATAAAAAACCAATTTTGATTTACCTTTTGGGGAATCAAATGAATTCATTTAAAATTTATTTTTTGTAAGTATGTAGTCCTTATGATAAGCTTCCCAAAAAGTATAATTTTAAATATATTTAATTTGATTATTATATTTAATTTTTACTTTTAATGAATGCAGGGTTTTCACTGAAAATCAAGCTCTCTATTCTGCACATGTGGAAAAATAGTAGATTATAAAAAAAAATCTGAAAAAATATCTATGCACTTGATATTGATGTCCTTGATCCAACAAAAAATAATAATTGAATTTCAATACATACAATTTTTTTGTGTTGGCACTTGATATTGATATCCTTGATCTAAAAGGCATCCATAAGCATCAATAATTGAATTTTGATACATACAAAAAAAGTTATGTTTCAACACAAGTTTGATACATCAAAAATGAATTTATATTTTACATTTTGTAAAAGGCATTAATAAGCTCATTGAATGAGTTTATTGTGTTGTTTGGTGAAGAGAAAAACCACTCTAAAGCAATATCCTTCAAGGACCTCGAGAAGAGTTTAGCCAAGAGTTTATCTTCAAAAATAAAGTCACTAAATAAGGTGGCATAAGAGGAAACATGACTAACGAGATCTCCTTTCCTACAATATTTCTGAAATCTAGGAACTTCTATACCTTGTGCATTTTTTCTCTAAGTATCTCCAAGGATAAGGGATTGGTTTTGATTTATTGTGAAGGTTGGCCATTGTTTTGATTTAGGGTGGTGATTTTTTGTTGAAGGGATGACATGTTTTTCAAAAGTGTGTTAAGGACTGGCTAATTGTTGGTATTGTGAGATGGAGGGAAATAAGGTGGAGTGTGTATGTTTGTGGATGGAAATTTAATTGTAGATTTGTGAGGGGGGATGATTGAGGAGATATGAGATTTGAATGTACAAAGGTAGAGGGATTCCTAGTGGAAATACATAAGGAAGAGGACATTTCTATTAGGATGAACATTGCTATTAGGATGAATGGTTGTGGTAACATGAGTACTATAGTATGTAGGAATAACTTGGTGAAGGTTGTGGAAGGAGGAATGGAATTTCCACCTTGGCTTTGAGTGTACCCAAAATCTTGAGCACAAATAGTCATGGTAGAGATGTTCTTATTCATAAGATGACCAAGACTTCGCATAATCTCTATTCCATGTTTGCCTTCAAGCATTTTCGTTAGATTATCTAAAGTAGGAATGATACTAGTGTCAATGTCTTCAGTATGCACAAAGTCTTGCAACTTTTCTATGCCTTCATCCATTCTTCTTATTTTTTCTTGTAGGATATGAACAATATCATGCACATTGGTTGTAGGTAAGGAAGTCATTTGAAATGAGGTGTGAAGGCTATGATCCATAGAGGGTTTATTATCAAAACTATTAGTGAAAGAGTTGGAAAACCCAAGATCCACAGTGAATGGGGTATCATGGGATGACATGAATCTCAACTACATCTCACAATAGTATCGCTAATAGGAAACCAAGTTGTAAAGCTCATACAATTTTCACAAACTTAATGTAAACCCAAAATGGAAAGAGGGTGAGATGCAATGCAATGACCTAAAATGCAATATGTAAATACAATTTTTAGATTCTAAATAAGGTAATTTTCTAATTACAATATGCAAAAACCTCAAAATTATGTTTTGTAAATAAAATTTTGAATTCAACCAATTCACTAATTTTATCAAATGAAGCTAAATATGATCAAATTGAAGAAACAAAAATTGTATAAACAAAAATAGAGATCCGAGAACAACAAATAGAAATGTAGAATTAAATGTTTTAATTCCTAGAAGATCAGAAAATGACCTTGATCAGGAACTCATTCAACCTAGGGTGAATGGGTCTTGGTTAGGGTTTTGAAAAGTGTTTTTTTATAGATTTATGAGTTAATTTTAGTGGTTTCCAAATTCTGATTTGAAACAATGAGTTACAGTTTTAATTTTCTATAAAATGACTTGGTTGAATACAAATGGAAGATGTGACAAAATGACATCCTAGAAAACCTAATTTGATATGCTATTTTGTTTCAATTTTAAAATGAAAATGAACATGATGCAATGCTATGTAAATCATATGCAAAATGATTTTTTTTTGTATTTTTTAGATTTTAAAAGATGCAAAGATGCAATCCTAAAACCCTAAATGAAATGCAAGGTTAAATGAAAACTAGACACCCTAAGTGAGACTCAATTCAATGCAAATAAATTAAAATGAATGCATGATATAAATTTAGGGTGAAAAATGACTCCAAAATCATAAAATGCAATGATACAACATAGGTTCACCAAAATGAAATAAAGAAAAATAGGCGGGGGTTAAAAATTTTATGGAAGGGGGTTCACCACAAGAAAGGGCATATTTTAACTTAATTCATTCAAGGAAATGAGATCCAAATAGTGAAATGAATAACAACCAAAAGATGAGTGAAATTAAGGTATGAATCAACAAATTTCCTTTCTATTCAAGGATGGGGGTGATCCCACAATACTAGTTTACAATTTTTGGCCAAACTGGAAACTAAATTGATTTTTCCTAACTAAATCTTCACTTTTGGGCACATATAGCGGCTAAACCGTGAGTAATTTGAAGATGATGCAAACTAGTGATTTGTGTCATTTTTTCTATAGATTCTAAATATATTTTTTTCAAAATTTTTGGAATCATATTGCATTTCTTTTTCCATCTCCTTTGAAAACAATTTTTTTTCAGTAAACACCATTTTTAAGGATTGATGTTCACCATATACAACAAACTTTTTTTCCATGAAGAATAAAATTATAATTTTTTCGAATTTACATTTGTAACTATGATATCTAGTGGTTTCATTTTGTTTTATTGAATTTTTTTTCCTTAATTAAGTTTCAATGTCAAACCAATTGCTATTCAAACATAAGCAGATTGTATACAACATAAAAAAAATTGTATGTATCAAAGAATTTTTTTTTGGATCAAGGACTTCAACATCTACTACACATATATTTTTCAATTTTTTTTTTGATAATCTGCTATTTTTCCACATGTGCAGAATAAAGAGCTTGATTTTTAGTGAAAACCCTACATTCACAAGAAATAAAAAATAAATATAATAATAAAATTAAATTTATTTAAAATCATACTTTTTGGGAAGCTTATTATAAGTACTACATACACAAAATAAATTTCAAATGAATTCATTTGATCTCCCAAAAGTTAAATCAAAAGTGGTTTTTTATTAGCATTTTGATAGGTGTAAAGGAGACTTCATTATAGGCATGGTTTAAAACTAGTGGGGTTCTATCCAAGGGGTTTTGATCTAAGTTGGTTTGATAAAACCCTCTTCAATTGGAATCCTTTAAATGGAACTTTTCAAGGCTTCAATCATTATATTTTCTAAAAATATGTGATTTCAACAAAAATTAGGATCTCTAGAAAACTGCAAACCACTATTGTGGGATCACCCATGGGGGTATGAGTCAAATGGAAATTTGGGGAGAAAGATTAAAACCATCAATTACAATCCAAAATGAAAGCTCTGAAGTGTAAGTGAAAGCTTGTACACAAAACTAATGGATACTGTTTCCTACACTACAAATCATAATATAAGTAATAGGAAAACCAGTACAAAGGCTCACTGCCAGAATATGACACACTATCCATAAAGGTTAACAACCAAGGCTCACTACTAGAGTACAAAAATAAGATAGAGAATAAATTTTGCATAGAGAACATGATCTCAATGCAACAAAGATTCCACCACAATAGCTCCAACACCCTAATAGATTGTTTAAATAATTGTAGTCACCTTCTGCTCACTGCATTTGGTGATCCAACACTTGAAAGTTTGCACTTCTCTGCTCAATTTCACTTCACTCACATCATACACTTCAAAAATTCATCTATCTTGCATCTATCTTAACCTCCTTCATCAACTCAACTCAAACTCATACTGATCTCAACCTTGACACCCTCTCAAGGTCTATAATGCACCTCAAATGTGCAAATTCGAATTAGGTTGGCTCTAAAACACTTTTGTGGCTGGATAGAAGTGAATGTGTACCACATAAAATATTAATTGGGACCCAAATAAACAACACCACTTAATCACATCCTATGAAAGTTAATATGTATCCTTCACATGTAGTGTAAACACTAGGTTAGTTGTTACCCCTACAAACATCATTAATCAATTAAGTACGTACTTCATCAAAATCAAAGACAACATGTGAACCACACTCTATGCTTGAACACAATCTAGAATATTCCTTCAACACCTTGGAATCCATCAAACTCATTTGCAACAACTTCCACTTGAAGAATGTACAAATCTAGTACATCTAGACAACACTATCGACACTATTACTTGAAAAATGATCTTCCGAAGAACAAAACATCAAATCCTCTTGACACAGGAAAGAGACCAACACCATAAAAACACCTTCAAAATCACAAGACCTGAAGCATAATTGCAGAGAAACACGGAGCCAAGAAATTTCTCCCAGACACCTCTACAATGCTCAGCCACACATTGGTGAACACAACTTCTACTATACAATGATCTAGCATACCATCTCTTGAATATAACATCTTTGAACATCTCTTAACACATATTTGAATGACACAAGTAGATCTTCAACCTAGAAGAAATGCAGAGAAAAAAAAGAACACACCTCTACAACATAAAACAATACTGCAACACACTGTTTCCTCATTTTATCAAATTTCTCAATGTCCACAACACCTTCAGTACATACAACAACAATATCTCTCAACCACTACATATTTTACATCAATTACAACACCTTCATACTTGTAACATTGAGAAAATATCATTTGTGCTTCGAAGATTCCCAAAACTTCATCAATGTGCCATAAGTACCCCTCCTAAATTTTATTGTAGATGAAAAGTTCATCAAAGAATACAAGGATAAAATTTATCAATTTCTTGTAGAAAATTTGGGTTCATAGAAGAATGGAACATTTTTGGAGTACTTATTAGACCAAACAACAACTAAAAATTCATAATTCTCATAATGATAGTGAAATGTCTTGTCTTGTGAATATCCTCCTCTCAAAATCTGATCTAATGGTAGCCCAATTTGAGATTTACCTTTGAAAAACTAAAACATTTGTGAATCTCAACTATCAACTAATTTTTCTTGAGGATTAGGTACCTATTTTATGGTCTTCTTATTCAATGATTTCTAGTCAATGCACTTCTCCATTGTGCCATCTTTCTTGTTTACCAAAACCATAGATGAAGCAAAGGGACTTGAGGTGTGTGTGATGTTCCCCATTTCTAGTAGTTTATTAATGTCTTTTTTAATATCCTCCTTATGTCTCTTAGGGTGGATGTAGGGAGTAAAGATGATGGGATTAACATCTTCCTCCAACTCACTAACATGCTCAAAAATTCTATTTGGTGGTATCCCTAGAAGAATACTATTGAACACTTTATTGTGCTCATCCAAGATGCTCTATACATTCACATGATATGCCTTCTTTCCTTTAGTGGGTTTTCTTACATTCACCAAACATTAAGTTTCTTACATAACTTTCTTGTGATGGAAAATCCTATTCATTATCTTATCCAATATAATACTTGGTGCTTTATTTTTCATTCCTCACAATATCAGTTCTTTTCCCTTTGATTGAAACTTCAATTCCATGGTTTAGATGCTTTTCTGATCTCTATTAATGAGTGTATCCATTGTATGTTGTAGCATAGAAAAATGTATCTCTTTACATTTTCACACTTGTTTAGGCCCACCTTATTCAAATTTATGCTTCTTTATGCCTTAAATGGTCCTTTTCCCCCACTTTTGAATTAAATATTATTTTAATTAAAAAGTTAGCTTTTCCCTCTTCTTCTATAATTAAATAATTATTTCAATTATTTAATTATTCATTAGCCTTTTCTCTCTATAATTAAATAAATGTTATATTCATTTAATTATTTATCCTCTCTTTATCTCCCCAATTCCCTCTCCATTAAATAATTGTTTTTAATTATTTAATCATCTAATTATTTGTTCTCACCTTTCTTTTTAAATATATAAAATCATTTTTTTATTTATTTCTTCTATATTGGCCACCTAAATTAAATAATTTTTATTATTTAATTCTCTCAAACAACCTCTTTTTCTTTGCCAATCTTATCTTCCACCTGAAGTCTTTATCTATCCACGCCTTTGTTCTCTCAATTAACCTCCACCCTTGATTAAATTATTATCTAATTTAATCTTGGCCCTTGATCGTGATCCTTATTCTATCCATTCACTTAACTCTCCTCTATAAAAGGAGACCTTTCATCCTTCCATTATCCAAGTATCAAGTCTACATGCTATCAAGTCAATTCATCACTTCTAAGGCATTCAAGAGCAAGATTCTTCATCCATTCTTGCAAAAATTCATGATCTATCATCATGGAAAGTTTCTAATTCCATTGTTTCATGTTTCATGATTTATTATCTTATTTCATAATTTTGGTTTAGTTATCTAAACGGGGTCTGACCAAGGCAAACCCCCAATCCCTAACAATCAACATTTTCTCTCTCTTCCTTTGTGTGATTGCAGATTTAGGTGCTTGGATGGTCTGGACATGATTGAAGAATAAGTTTCAAACTTTTTGAAGTCATCTCCCTATTGATAAAGTCAAAATCTACACAAAAAGTCACTTAGAGTCTCAAAAATCAAGGTTTTAGATCCAAACAACTGGAGGAACATAAAGAGTAGACTAAGAGCTACAGATTTCACTTTTGAGTTTTCTAAAAAGCCAAAGTGGACTCATTCACCATTAGTTGTGAATGAGTCCTACCGTACATTTTTTTCATAATTTTCAATAGATTTATGTACTTAGTTTCCTGAAACCTATTCTAGCATATTTTCCCTAAAACAGGACTATGTCGCTTAGATTGGCATATGAGTCCATGTTGTCCTGTGCAGTAGATTCTCAGGATTCTAGAGCTCCATTCCATCTTTTTCCAGTCTCCAGGTGCACACTTCAAATCTCATAAGTTTTTGTTACAATTTACTTGCATTTTTAGGTCTTTTTGCATATCACAGCGTGTTTTCAAACATCATGCATTTCCTTGATTTACATTTAATAGTTAATCTCTTTTATCAGTTTTTAGGATTGAAGACATTCTTGTTTGAAATATTTCAATCATCTTTGCAATGAAATCTCAAGGGCTTATTATTGAGTGAGCCATTAAGACTTTTGGATACCTCTCTCCTTTTAGGTGCAAAACCCTAGAAGTGTAGGAGCTCCCATATCCAAAAATCTTTGGTTCATATGCCTAGGATCATTTTTGGGTATCCTATTTTGTTGACATATAAAGGTATTGTATCCTCCTAGATTAATATTTAGATGGTATATATTCCTATTGAATTAGATGGTGAACCCATTAGGCACCAAATTACTAAATCCTTTAAATAAAGTGTCTCAAGGCCTTGTTTGGCCAATAGTACCTCATCAATGAATTTATGAGTGACACTAATGTCAATGAGTGCATTCACTCTTTGAACTTGTATGGTCTCATGGATGTAAAATGGAATATATATTAGCATACACAAGAGCATATATAGAGTTCCTTCCAAGATGGCGTCTTCCCCTTTTGGTTGATCTTCTTCTTCTCCCATCTCTTGTTTAGGTTCTTCTTCACTCGATAGATCTGGTTGAACACAAGTGCTCAAAATATATTATAAAAGGAATTGATTAAGTGTAGATGATGAACATGAATGAAAAAAAAAGTCTTTTATATCCTTCACAAATAGAACAAACTGGAAACTAAGAACACTAGCTACTTCAAATATTAATATTGAACATGGATAAAAAATATTATATTTTGAAAGTTATGGTGCAAAAAACAAATTGCTAGGACTAAAATGACATGTGACATGAGTTAGGGGGAAATGGAAACATAGAATTGAATGTAAGGGATTGAGGTTCAACCATACACAAGAATAAAACTATAGGAAGAGGTATTGGGGGTTGAGAAATGAACATGATAGGATGGTGAGGTCTAACATATAAAATAGTGTGGTGAGAAGCAAACAAAAAGTGTGATAGAATGGAGAAGTTTGAAACTTTGATAGGTAGAAAGGAATAGTGGAGCTGGAGAGAAAGACATAATAAGGAAAGGAAAACACATAATAAAGAAAGGGATGACACAAGTATATACCTAATATGTATAGACTTAGATTGACTAGAAACAAGACATGGCATAAACCAACTTTTATCATCTAGGTATTATAATAAATTATATATTTAAAAATTAAAAATAAAATCCTGCATTTTTTCACCATGTTAATATTATGTGTAAGTGCTTTAAATTTTCATCCTGAAACTATGTCAAGCTTTCATTTGAAGGAAAAATGCATCCGCATTTGGCCAAAATATGGCTCACCTTTTTGCACTTACCCTTTAACCATAAAAAATATCAGTGAATATTTTCAAAAATACTCTAAACCTCCCATAACCTCCCACATGTAATAAAAAGTAGATGAAACACTAAGAAGAGGGTTTGAAATAGAAAAACCCTTTATATTCCATGATTTTCTCCAATTATGATATTATTGCTACTTTTGATAGAGCCATTTTTCATTTTCATCACTTTCACCAAGCAATATTTATTTTCCATGATCATGACAAAATAATTGAAGAAGATAAAATCATCACTTGAACAAAATGATAATTTCTCCTACTTATTTTGAAGGTCCTCACTTCAAGTTTAAGTCACCTATGAGATGAGATAGAACATCCCACATGTCTTTAACCAAAATATAGTTTCTCCTACTTCATAACCAACTAAAAAGCAACGAATTCTATAAGATAATGCATAAGATATTTCTAAATGATTAATGATGGCATCATGGCCCCAATGGTTTAATAACCATATGGATCATCCTACCTAATAGGGAGGATTTTGGCCCCAAAAGCTTAGGGACTCACCACATAAGGAACTTCTTTCCCACATCCTCTTTGTAAGGCCTCTAATTGCAAGTGACTAATACAACCTTAATTTGTTATATATTTCTCCTAAATAGATGGTTAGATATATTACGAATGATATGAAGGCGACTGTCTAACAATGACCTTATAGTTTATTTTTACTTTATGTTATATCATTGTTATTTTACTTAATGAAGATGTATGTGCATGCGAATTATGGTATGAGATTCAAACTTATAAGATGAATTTGAAATAAGATAATTGTTGTGTCGTATTGCATTGAAAGAGTAATTAGCTATGTAAATGATTCGAGAATAAAGTTACAAAGATTCGGTTTGCAATTAATGTGGTTTATTATTATATCTAACTGTGCTTAATTATGTTGTGTAGGAAATTAAGTGAGTCGATGTGGGATTAACATTAAAGGAATCAAATATGCAAATAGGAGGTTGGATAAGTATTGGAATCGTATCAGATACATCTTTGGGAAGTTCTAAGTGTAGCCCTATTTGACTTAGAAGGGTTTGAGGTTTGATTATTGATTGGGTGATCATGTTTGAGTAGAATCCTATTGTAGGTCATGTGATATGAGTTTGGTTGGGGTTGGAACCCTTGGTCAGGATCAAAATTCGTATGGATTCTTTTGTGGGTTTTAAAAAGGGATTATTGAGTCAATTTCCTTCAGTTTTTGAACAAGAATAGACCCCTAGGACCTATACCTATGGGTTTGGAACCTTTTTGACATGTGAACTTGTCCTTGGAGTGTGAAAAGACCCCTCAAAAGTCCACATTCATGAATGTGACGAATTCAAAAAGTGTTGGGGCTTGGGAAAAGTGACTTGTCACTCTCAACTTCCCACTCCCCAAAAGTTCTTGGAATTGGCACAAGACTCACACATGTGTGAGCACTTGTGGGAAAGAGTGTAGGTTTGGAGGATTCCTATATATCTCAAGAAGATGGAAGATTTGGGCATTGCCCACTTCTCCTTTTGGAGAACTTGTGAAGTGAAGAAAAGAAGGAGAGAGTCAAGGATGGAATAATAGGAGTTCAAAGGAAAGTAGCTTGTAGAGAGATAAGTCTTTTTCCATTTCTTATTCTTAGTATTGGTAGAGATAGCTTGATCTATGCGTTGAATCATAAGTAAGATTGTTTAAGGGATATATTAGAGTAATGTGTTGTATAATGAGCAAGCTTGTTATAGCACTAAGCTCTCACCATTGAATTACAATGGTGTATAATGTATTTCTTGCTCGGGGGTATGGCTAGAGTCCACGAGGCTCCATGACGCCATTATGGTAGGGTGGAGAGCAAGCCTTAATCGGTCGGGTGTCCGTCACTGTATTTTATTTAAAATCTATTTGTAACATGGAAAGTGAGTGTTTTTCTTAACATAATAAGGAAAGGAGAAAATGAGCCTATTTATTCTTTGATTTGCTGTGTTGAAAATAGATGTAGTAGAGATGTTCAAATTCCTCTCTTGTTGTTTACTTAAAGTTATTGGAGATTGAAAGAAAAATAAATACCCCTATAATCAATCATTTGGTATTATGTTTATTTGAGTGTAAAGGAGAAAGGTTGGAGCACTGTGGTTTATGTTGTGCTCAAAATAAAATTAGGCTTTGGAAGATTGATCATTTGTTTAAAAACATAAAGCTATATGAAAGTAGTTGTGTGCAATCTCTTCATTGTTTCCCCTAATTTGTTCTCTGCAAATAGGAAAATGAGAGCGTGACTGAACTTAAAGATAAATAATAATAAATAAATAAATAGAAGAAAGACTTTCACTTGCTAGCTATACGCTATTTAAAATATATCTCATAGAAACAAGAGACATTTCTTCTAAGTTTGAAATAAGGAATGAAAAAAAAATGTTGTGGATCTACCTTAAATTTGAGTAAATTAAGTTCTGTATTATCACAAGAAAAAAGATGGGCATAAAGTAAACTTGATCAGCTATAACACTCAAATTTATGACCAGAAGATTTCTTTTAAGTTACACCAAAATAATAATAATAATAATTTATAATACTAAGAGGTTTCCAAAATGTGCAAATACATATCTTCTATGTTTAACAACAAATAAAATACCCCTTTAGGCCTATGCATGTGGGCAGTAAATAGATAACGAAATAAAAATACAAAATGGAGATCTATACATGGTTTTATATGTGCATTTTGCAGTTAAAGTTTAAGTTACTGCTTTGAATGTGAATTGCATATAACAGAGACCCACACAAAGTCCGTGCCCTAAAGACCACAACTATGAGAGAGCTTCCAAGTGCAGGCTAGAGACATTCATAATATAAGAAAATCTTTTAACACAAGAACTTGTAACTATTACTTTGACTAAAGGGATAAAATTGACATCTATAAATCTCTGCTTGTATAGTGATCGCTTCCACTGCAAGGTTATCACTCATCCTATGTTGTAACAGACTTCACATTCCTCTAGTAGCTATTCGGGAGGAAGAAAATAAAGTGAAGCTTGGTAAGCATCGACTCTGGTATGCGTCAGAGCAACCATTGAAACCTATCCCCAAGCGCTAGGAAACGTCGTTCACCACTAGAAAATAATAGAAAGAATATAAAAAGACTTCGTAAAGCATTGAAGAGGAGATTATCCGCTGAATCTTTCATATAAGAATATGTCAATAAGAACAGATGCCCTAAAGCGAATGCTAAGTTGATGTCATTGGTTTTGACTTGGGGAGTGACTAGCTGAAAGCTAGAAGTTGAGTTGGCTTCCGTAGGAAATAAATGCTACTTGGTGCTAGTAAGTAGGATAATAAAGTAGGCAAGCTCAGGTTGGGTTTATGCGGGCCGTCCTAATCCGAATTCAATGTCACCCCAAGTTTGATGCACCCCTTGTCTAATAGAATTGTACTACTTTTCCTTTGGGTTCGCCCTATTTTCTAGTCGGTCTGGGAGTACATAGCTTTATTTCTGACCGTATTTGGTGGTCAAAGAGAATACCAGTATTCGTTGTCTCTCCTCCTTATCTCTTAGTGGCGGGCAGGTAAGTGATCCCCAAGTAGCATCCTCAATAATAACGCTGAATTTATTTTCTTCCTTAATCTGTCATGCCTCCCATAAATACCCCTATCCATGTTTTCCCCTGAATTCTCAATTATTCTAGAATACATCATAGACTTATCAGAAAAAAAAAATCTAAATACATGAATGCAATAGGATATTCTGGCATCGTAACACTTTACTAATAGCTGAGGTAGATATGCTATTGCTTAAATGAAGTGACTAGTCGGTGAAAGTAGCAGACTTTTGTAGGTTACCTGTTGTGTTCCAGTCTTCATTCGTTTCATCTTGCTACTGGTTGGTGCATATTTAAATGGACTACTAGATCTTTATCAGGCCTGCCAACTGTACTCAGCTTGCACCTACCCGATACGTATCTTGTTCAAGTTGTATGTTAGATAATTGTACAGAGTTGAACACGTATTTGTTGCAGCAGAACTATAGGTTCTAGAACTAGGGTCTAGAGTCCACACCTATTTTGAGGTCTCTTCAGAGTGCTCATTTGATTTTCCATGATGCTTCACCTGCGATATCCTTCCATTTGCAAATTGAGGAGTTGAAAATCAATATTTTTTTTTGAGATCTTTAAAAAAAGAGTTCTGTAGGTTCATCCTCTAGATTCGTATTTCTTGCGCATACCTGTTCCTTCTTTCGTTTAAGCTATGGCTGCATTTTGTTGATTGATTAATCACCGCAATTTCCCCATACTTGAGTTTTGTGCTGGATATACAATGAGATATCCTTCTTAATAAATAAATTGACAAGGTCGTAATTATGTACGACATGGGTTATGGAAAAACCGAGGAGTACAATCTTAATATGTAAATTTGTTATCTCCATTCTAACCCCATTCGCATTAGCCTGAAGGATTCATTTCTTACGTTTGAATTATTCCCCAATAAAAAGGAAAGAGAATATATCCCACTTCCTTAATAAAGATCTTATCACTTTAAAATATCTGTATGCATAAAGCTAAAGATTAAGTATTTAGTTAAGTATCTCTACCTTTTACTTTAAAAGGAAACAAAAAGAAGAAGAGGGGAGTATTCTATTATTTATTTTAGGTTCTTTTAAAGTATATAGGAAGTGATTTATTTAGTTGTAAAGTATAATTATAACTTTTATAATTCTAAATTATTTTATAAAATGTTATATAACATAAATTCAAATTATTGTAATTTTAAATTATTATGTATTTAAGTGATGAATGAATTTAAATAAACAATAATTGAACGAATAAATAAAACAATAATAATTATTTTCCGTCTTTTTGTTTTTGATGAACATTAGTATCAACAATATTAAGGATCGATGCACTAAGAGTATCGATATTGTGAGATGATATAATCAAACTTAATGTAAGTAATGGTGTTAGTGAGCATGGAATTAATACTAAATGTCTTTTATACATTGTGATTATATTCAATGATTAAAAGTCGATGGAAGTAAATATGATCAATGTGGACACTATTAAGGGTAGTAGTCAATACGGTAATATCATTAATATCAAGAGAAATATCCATAACATTAATAAATATATATAGTAACATTAAATTAAATAGAATCTTTAAAATCTCATGGTTATTTTTAATTTTTCCACTACGGGTGATATTATTATAAATAAGGGATTTGTGGGGTATTACTAGTGGTTCACTGCCTTTCTAGATGTAGCCTTGATTAATTCATTAAACAAAAATATTGTGTAAAATATGAAATAGTGTTATAGACTTTTAGTGTTTAAAGCAGTATTGAGTAATAAAATAATTCGATAATAGGGTGAGTATCACAGATAATCTTAAATCCCCATGCTATTAATACTATTACCATTATCACACAAGATAAGGAGAAAAAGAATAATAATAATAACATGACCCAATGCAATTGGAAGAAGCGTTAACATTGTTACCTTGGGATGAATGTTGAATAATAAATCATTTCATTTGTGTTATTTGGGTTAGAAACATTATTATCATCAATAACATACTTACTATAGACGACCCTTAGTCAAGTAAACACGAACATTGCTTCTTTGGTTATATAATAACACGAGTATTTCTTAGTCAATATAGTAACATCAAATAGTGATAAAATAAGTAGCTAGGTAATGCTATGATGGTGTGATGTGTAAAAATGTGTCGAGTAAGTTAGCCACTTTGAAAGTGGGCATGACAATTATAGTATTAAATAACCTAATGATTGAGTTTCAAAAAAATAAAATGGTTGCATTCTCTAGTGAATTTTTTTGGGCATGACACTCTTTGAGACTAAACTTAACCTTGTTTAGCAACAAGCCCAAGTCAAGCCTACTTATCCTTCAAATAGATGTTGACCAAGACTCATTGGTCTATTGATTGTTAAAATCAAAATATCATGAAAATTTAAATAAAATCTGTTTGCACAAATATTTGAAGGATCCAAATAAACTTTATGACCATTACCACACTATAAGAATCAAACCACTACATAAGAACCAACAACATACTTTAACACATCTATTGTTCTTCTTATTGGTCCTTTTGAGGATGTGACCCCTAGGTACATATTTCTAATCTCAACCTCTTTTTTCCAACTATTGTCCACTTAATAATTAAAGAACATACTTCCCACTAACACCAATTAGCTTCATGCAACTTGAAGTACTAAATGAAGTGACCTTGGAATTCCTAACATGAAAGTATCTCAACCTCTTTTTTCTAGCTATTGTCCACTTAATAATTGAAAAAAATATTACCCACTAACACCAATTAGCTTCTTGCAACTTGAAGAACTAAACAGAGTGACCTTACAATTCCTAACATGAAAGTACCTCAACCTCTTTTTTCCAACTATTGTCCACTTAATAATTGAGGAAAATATTGCCCACTAACACCAATTAGCTTCTTGCAATTTGAAGTACTAAAAAAAGCAGCGAGGTTGACATTCCTAACATGAAAGTATCTCATCATCATTTTTCCAACTATTTCCCACTAACACCAATTAGCTTCTTGCAATTTGAAGTACTAAACAAAGTGTCCTTGGAATTCCTAACATGAAAGTATCTCAACATCATTTTTCCAACTATTGCCCACTAACACCAATCAGCTTTTTGCAACTTGAAGTACTAAACAAAGTGACCTTCAACTTCCTAACGTAAAAGTATAACACAAATTCATTTTCATTCAAGCTAAATCTATATTAGTTCTTTCTCCAAAAATAAGCATCTCTTTCATACACATAAGATATCTTAAAGATAGAATCACACACATTTAATCAAATCATGATTACATCTTTAAACATAATATTAAATCCAAAACATAATTTATATTTCAACTCTTATTTTAACCACCCTAGAAATAGGTAGTTTACAATCGTCCCAAATTTACTTGTAAACATAAGCCAAACATAATATCCCTTTTCTTATCCATTACTCAAAATTTGATATAAAAAAGGTGGGTGAAATCCTCTTCATGATGAAAGCCACCACCCACCAAACAAACAATTTATTTTGTAGTCCTCAATAAGCCAAGACAGATCTGATTATTAAAGAGTGAACAAAAGCCAAATCTAAAAGAGGGCAAATTATAGATGGTCTAATACATCCAAGGACATAGTAGAAGTAAATATCAATTGAAGATATTAGTTGAAACCTAATGTCTTTCCTTCTCAAGACTTACGTATGCATGACGTATGACATTCGAACATTAGGTAGTGGGAGATGATTCTCTCCTTGGCACTCTGCAGACGGAAGAATTACGTCATGAATACCGTCAGCATTCGTAGTAAACATCCAACCTCCCATATGCTTGGAGCATTATCACCTATATGATTTTTTTTAAATTTTTTTTTTTAAATAAAGTTTTCGTTAGTGCGCATAATGATGAGAACCATAAACAGATATTTTAATTATTTTAGGAGGCCGATTATTTTCTCTCAATATTAAAGACCTATTTGTGTTTTATAATTCAAATAAAATATAAGTATAAATATAAAAGGTTCACGCATGAAATACAATTTTTTGTTTTTTTTTTAATAACTGAATTTAAATTTTTTTTTTTTTTTAATAACTGAATTTAATTTCATTGTTTTATTATTAAAAAGTATAGAATATGTTATATAGTATCTTTAATATATTTATCATGAATTATTTCATGTTCTCTCTAATTTTTCTAGTAATGGAGAAAAAATATAGATGATTCTTTGTTTTCTTAAATGTATTTCAAAAATGGTGATATCAAAAATGGGATTGTAATATATTTTTAATATATTTTTAAATGTTTTAATTGTGAAGTGTTAGGAAAAGCATTTAGATAAATGTTTTTTGTTAATTAATTAAATTATAATGAAAAATAAATTTAATTTAAGATAATAGGTTGAGATTTGAATTAATAAATAATTGAATTAAAATTGTAGAAATTAATTAAATTAAATTTGATAATGGATATATGTTATGGAAGATGGTATAAATTGATTTAGTAAAATATTAGAATTTCAATATCTAATCAAATATTTGCATTAGAATCCACAAACTAGTTGTGCCCTATTGTGTTTCAAATTCGTAGTTGCAAGCCTAATATATACCCATATAAAAGGGAAGTAGAATAGAAACCTAAATATATACCCACGATAATAAATTAGTTGAAATTTAGTTCTTAAAAATCATTTTCTTTGTTCTCCTAATGTCTAAATCGTAGCAAGGAACTAAATCCATATTGATAAACACCTTAGGAGAATGTGTTGAATCATGAGGGTCATGTTCTTCTTAGTCAAACCCTTAGGAAAATCAGTTCAATAGATTTAGAAAAATGATTGAGGACATGAACTAACAATACAAGGATGCTAGAAATTGTGTATGCTAATGTACACTTTGATTGTAAAACTATATTCCTTAATGATTTTCTATAATGATGTTCAAGTGCATTAAAGAACAAGATATCAATGCATCATTTCAAATGAATCAATACCCTATAAAATACAATAATATAACACATGAATCAACATAAATATACACTAGGTTGGATCATAATAGCTAGTGTAAGGGAGTCTACAAGATTTTATGAATTTAAATTTTAAAATTTTAGGATTTAGATTCATGACTATGAAATTGAGTTTCATCAATTCTATGTCCATGGATTTTCTCTAGGATTGAAATGGAAAATATAAGGGAGATCAAATCTTGGGTGTGAGTGATGATGGAAATAGAATATGATGATGTCATAAAATAAATTCACTCAATAATATGCCAATTATAGACTTAATATTGCACAAAGGGCAACCTAATCAAAGCAAGCCCAAAATATAATAAAAATGAGCATAGGTGTACAATTTTCACCCTTACATTTCCTCCCCACGTATATTTGAACTACAATGACGATGCATGTCAAAGTAAAACAAGCAATAAAAATAAATGAAATATTTTTAAGCACTCAAAGAATATTGATATGCTTGAAATGTTATAAATATGGTTGATTATTCTTTAATTCCCCTCACAATATGTCTTCCATCAAAAAATATAAAATAGAGAAAAAAATGCAATGAGTATTGGAAATATGGCTATTATTCCAACTACCAAGAAATAACAAATATGTGTTTTAAATCTGAAATTAAAGTTGCATTCAATCCAAATCAAGATTCTTTAACTTGTAGAAACTTAATAATGCATAAAAGATATGAACAAATCATAAAATAACATATAATATATGTGGAGAAACCCTTTCAGGAAAATACTTTAAGAAAGAGGCCAAGATTTTATTTCTCAATCAAGTAAATGATTACAATAGTTCACTCTTCCTCCATGCACTTGTAACTTGTAAAAGTGAACTCTGTTCTTCAAAAAGGAAGCCTCAAACCCTTGTTCAATCCTCCTTGCTTCTCCAATCAAGAGTTTCTATCAAATCCTCACACCTTAGGTGTTCAAACTCTTCTCCATGCAAAAAAAAACAATGTAAAATGCATAAAAGCACAACTTAGGCACCCCAAATAGACTACTATATTAGTAGGGTATGTGCAGGATCATCATGGAAAAAATAGGCCCTTAAGTGGCAAAAAAATTAGAAAAATCAGAGTTAGGCAACTTGACATAAAAATTTGAATAAATTATCTATATTATTTCAAAATATCTAAGAATAGAATCTATAGAAATGTGATACCCCTCATGTTGTTGTTACTCTTATGGACAAATCTTGTACTTGGTTGTGTGGGTGATCAGTTCACCATTTTGGTTGTGCATGGATTTATGGCTTGGTTGATTAGTTGCATTAGATTTTACATATGTTGTTAGATGATACATTTTATGGTGATTATGTTATATGACCTTTTGTGGTGTTCTTTAATAATATATATGGTGAAGTTGTGAGTTTATGCTATTATAATGTTTGGTGTGTTTACTTGTGAGTCTTGGTGAAAGGACAGAGTGGCATCACTTGCTTGCAAGTGCCCTGCTGCCCTGCGATTGCCTTTCACGATGTGTTTTCTATGGAGATATACATGCTTCACGACATTTGTTTTTATGAAGGATGTAGGTACTAGACATCGAATCCACCTACTTGTCAGGTTTGAGCGTGTCTCACAAACTCAATGGGATTGATGTTTAAAAAAAAGGAGTGGTTAGGAAAGAATTCTCGTCCCAAGTTCGTCTACTATGAGTCTTTGGTTGTCTTTGTTCTATTTGTCCCTATATGTATATGTGTTAGTGTTGATTAATATTTTTGTTGTGATTTAATTTAATTTTAGTTAAGTGCGATTAATTACTTTGTTTAATTAATAGAGTTATTATAATTAATTATGGTTAAGTTGATTGTTTAATATTCTAGATTTAAGGGATAGTTTAAATAAAATATAAGTGTTTAGTTGATTTGTAGAATGTTAAATTTGCCATTTAATTTTGGGTTAATTAAATAGCTTATAAAGCTATATTATTATTATTAGAGAAAGAAATAATATGGAATATAAATAAATTAGCTAAAATTGATTTTTTTTAATTTAATTTAATTTATTAAATTTTTATTTATTGGATTTGTATGGGAAGTAGTGGGAAATAATGAGTTGTTAAGGAAATGATTCCCGGAAGAAAAAGAGGCATGGGTAATAGAAGTTCTTCACGGGAAAATTTTGGCTGAGAACAGTGGGTAGCTTTGGGTGTGAGTTTCTTGTTGGTTTTTTGGTGTATGCTTGTGAGAAGATTTGGAAAAGGTTGTAGGGATTTTCTGGAAAGAGCTTCATAGCCGGAGGCTTCGTGGCAAAGCTTGGCTCAAATTTTCTTGTATAGCCTATAGGAAACAAGTTCCTTTCTCTTTTTATCTTGCTTTAAATTCTTTCCTATTTTAAAAGATAGTCTATTTTACAAAAGGCTTGTCTGTACCTTTGTAGAAATTAGAAGTTTCTTTTCTGTAGAGGCTATTGTTCTCGGCTGCTGCCGTTAAAATTTTGTGTTTCCTCTGTAAGAAATTACACATCCAAACTTAGAGAATCTAATTAAATAAAATCCTCGAATTAGAAACTTTGAGGGAAATAGTAGAAAAAGATAACCTCTGTAGATTTTAATTCAAAACCCTGCTGTTGAACTGAGGAAATTTAGAAAATATTTGTGCAAGGAAAATTGTGAACAAACTCATACAATTAGAAATACTATTGTACAACTTCTATATTATTTGTAGTTAGATATGGTATTTTCTCTGTCAATTGATTCTTTTAATTCTTTTAAAGAAAATTTCCTAAAGAAATTCTCTGTAGTCATGTCATGCTATTCTGTAAAATTATTTCTGTGAAATTATTCTATGAAATCCCTGATAAACTATTTATTTTCCGTCCGTACGGAAATATCCCTTTAAATATATATATATATATATATATATATATATATATATATATATATATATATATATATATATTATTGTGAAATTTTGTTGGAATTTCCGTTTTTCAGAATTAAAAATAAAAAATAAAAAAATAAAAATAAAAATAAAAATATATGGCAGGGGGGGAACGGCTACAGCCGTACCCCCTTGTGCAACCCATAAAGGGTTGTGCACAGCAGTCGAAGGACTGTTATACAACAGTCCTTATACTGCTGTACGCAACCCCTTGCAGGTTGCGTTCTCCCCTATGGGGAGGTATGCAGTCCCAAGTGGGTTGGGGTTTTATTAAAAATAAAATAAAATATATTTTATATTTTATATTTAATTATTTTTAAATTTGATATTTAGAATTATTAAAATTAAAATATTTATATATATATATATATGTGTGTGTGTGTGTGTATTAATAATTATCAATATATATATATAATGATATATATATATATATATATATATATATATACAAATATATATATGGTTTAATTGAGGAGTATTATATTCTTGATGAATATTTAATATTTTTTTTTGTATGAATTGTAGATTTATGTTATTAATTGATTCCTTGTTTTTGAGTAATCAATTGATTTATTTTATGGAGTTCATTATCGAGATTTTTGAGTCGAGTTAATCACATGAGTATTCATTTATTTGGTTAAATTTATTATAGGAGATAGGGTTGTCGTTAAACTTCTAGAGGTTAGGGAGTTTGGTATATTTATTTTGGGTATTTAATTCCACTTCCTTTGTGGGTGTAATCGTATGTATACATTGATTTACGTCATTTTGTTGAGTAATTGAGTCATAAGATCATAACGAGATGGTTTTTCCTCGCAAATTTCTATCCTGTGTTTTGTGAACTTGATAGTTCAATCTCTTATGTTTTGTGGTATGTTAGGGATTCTAGGGAGAGTGGCTCTATGTGGGTGCCGACACACAAAGGGCCTGTCAGGATAACCCATAGTAGAGTTAGTGTAAAAAGTGAAAACCTAACTAATTAACTAGGGGATGGGTAGTTAAGCACTAAAAGATAATAATAGATACCTCGCTCACCTATTTGGGCTTCCAAAGACTAAAGGTGGCCGAGAAGGCTGTGGTTGGCATAATCGTGATCTCGTCTCCACGAGGAATGCACGATTCCGCATGAGTCACCCTATGGGGTGACGCCTTGAGATAAGCAGTCATGATAACCATAGATGGAGGCGGCACCTTGTGATAGGATGTCAGGATAATCCATCAAGGACATGCGATGACACTCTCCTCTAGCTTTCCCCTTAGTCGTTTTAACTGGAATCCTTTGGAAGTGGTTTATTATTTTGACTTGGAGTCATTTGTTGTCATGTTTTGTTAATAGACTTTTGTTGTTATGTTCTTATGTGTGTGATTTCTCTTTCCATGTTTGGATTTGAGTCTTATGTGTTACTTTTGACGTCTTGGTCGGGAATCCTTTCTTAACTACTCCTAGCACGAGGGTGGTCGGGTGGAACGTTCTTCGCACCCTGTTGGGTTTCCCATTCAGCAGTTGTACCTTCAGTGCAAAGATTGTGGTGACAGTTTGTTCCACATTTATGTTCCTTTAGTTGTATACATTTGTACTTTATTCATATCTTGTAATTGTATTGTAACTCGCCCATGTGTTGGGATAATGTATCTTGTAACTTGGATAAATGGTTATTGGTATTTAGTTTGTAACATGATGTATTGTTATAACACACTTTGTAATTCAAAACATTATTCACGGATGTAATCATATTTGATGTTGCTATGTTGAGTAAATTAGTTCTCATTGTTCCCAAGTTTTATTGGTTATGTAATCTTGTTTAGCATATGTGGTTCATTCTTATTTTAATGCTTAGCGTTTATCACTTTTATATGAGAACTCATAGATCAGTGAAAATGAATGTTAGACTAGTTAAGTTCGTTAATGGGTAGTTAACGTAATGTCTCTTCGTGTACCCCAAGGGACTTAGGAGTTTAGTATGTATTTGTAATTATGTTAGTTGCAATTAATAACATATTACTTTTACTTTATGTTTTCAAAAAAATTGTTGTGTAGTTAGTTGTCCTTTGGGGTTTGCACGACAAGGTGTTACAACTTGGTATCAGAGCCAGGTTTGCAAACACTGGGTACTCTAGGTAGTTGAGTCCATTAGGCAACCTGGCATAACTCTTGATCTGACATAACTCAATTGTTGTGCAGGATCATGCCTAGGGGTAGAGGTCATGGCTGAAGAAGAGGCCGAGGTGGTGGCCGTGGGACCAATCGCTAGAGTCCATTACTTCTGAGCTCACATGGGTCAGAGCGTGAGGAACTAAAGAGTTCCCAAAGAATTCTGATAGGAGGTGGTGGTTAGAACCCAGAACAACCTGGTCTGGGTGGTCAGTTGCAGCATCTGTTAGAGGAGATATTGGGTTGTCTAGGCCCTAGGTAGGATGAGGGATATAGATTGGACAAGGAAAGGGAGAGATCCCCTAGATGTTGGGAAAACACTGCTGAGTAGGAGGCAATAGTGGCAAGTCATATGAGGGACCTTTTGAGAGCATGACACCCTACTTTTGATAGATCTGGTGGGGGTCTAGAGGCAGAGACTTGGTTGATCGATTTGGATAGATGCTTTGTGATGCATCCCTATGATAGTAACACGAGGGCTAGGTGCGCTATCATGCACCTCAGAGGTTTTGCTTCCACTTGGTGGAGGCTAGAGGAGCAGAAATTGCACATTGACATCAGTATGGTTACTTGGGAGTTATTTATGGAGAGATTCAGGGTCCGGTTTCTTTCCGATCACTGGAGGCGGCATAGAGCTGACGAGTTCCACGATTTAAGACAGATGACTATGACCGTGGAACAATATGAGCGTCGTTTTTACGAGCTCAAGCAGTATGCGGGTATCAGAAATGATGAGGCCATGCTAGTGCAACATTTTGTCAGGGGCTTAAATGCCCGTATCTGCGGTGGTGTTCGAGTCTTTGAGCTGAAGATGATGGAGGTGGCGGTTGCAAAAGCCCACCTTGTGGAAGAAAATTTGGCTATGGCTTTAGGAGGACACACGGGAGTACAGATTGGTAGTGCTCCAGTTACACACTTTGGTTTTCGAGGTGGACAACCTCAAGCAGTAGGGACTTCTAGAAATTTTTGGGCACCTTCTAAGGGTGGTTCGCAGCAGCAACAATAGTCACAGTCTAGATAGTTCAAATCATAGACACAACAGGGTGATAGATCTCAGAGCAGAAGGAACCGTAGTTGGCAACGAGTTAGACAGGATCGCTTTGTGCAACCTGCTCAGAGTACACAGACGACACCATCTCGAGGCAGCTTCTAGCAGTCCAATGCACCATCAGGTGTTAGAGGGTATGGACATGGTACAGGTTGATTCTCCTGTGGTCAACAGGGGCATATAGCTAGACAGTGCCCAAAGAGGAGTACTGTAGGTTTTAGTCAGAGGCCAGCTGCTTCCGAGCTGATAGTGGGAGACGCAGGGAGAGCACATCAAGTATTTGCAGCAGTAGAGAATCGCCAAGCTGAATATCAAGTCATGGTAGTTGAAACTTCAGGTCTATTGAATGGTACTGGTATATCTATTCTTTTTGATTCAGGTGCATCAGATTCTTTCATTTCTCCTTCAGTTGTGGAAGGTTTTAGACTTGTGGCAGCTAGGCAAGGCATTAAATGGTAGGTCAAATTGGCCTCCGGGGCAAAGGTTGTAGTTGAGTCACTAGTTCAGGGTTGCAAATTGCAAATAGGGTCACTCACAACTATGGTGGATCTTCGAATCCTACCCCTTGGCTCATATGATGTGGTTTTGGGTATGGATTGGTTATACACTCACTGTGCTTTAATTGATTGTCGGCATAAGGTAGTGCATTGTGTTGATGATTTGGGTAGTGAGGTGGAGATTATTGGCATTCAGAGACCTATCTCATTACGCTTAATCTCAGCTATGCAATTAAAAAGGTGTTTCAGATAGGGTTGTCAGCTATTTGCTGTGTCAGTTAATGATTTGGACTCTAATGAGAGTCAAGGGATTTCATTGGATGATTACCCTCTTCTTAAGGAATATTTTGATGTCTTTCCTAGTGAAATTCCTGGGATGCCACCAAAGCGTGACATTGATTTTAGAATCGATCTTATTCCTAGAGCTAAGCCTATTTCTTAGGCTCCATATCGGATGACAACACAGGAATTGCAGGAGCTTAGGTTGCAGTTGGAGGAGCTTTTAGAGAAAGGATCTATCCGTCCTAGTGTTTCCCCTTGGGGAGCACCAGTTATATTTGTGAAAAAGAAGGATGGTTCACTCCGATTGTGTATTGATTATAGGCAACTCAACAAGGTGATGATAAAAAATTGGTATCCTTTGCCAAGGATTGATGACTTATTTGATCAAATAAAAGGATCTCAAGTCTTCACTAAGATCGATCTTAAGTCTAGCTATCATCAGTTGCGAATAGCCGATGCTGACATTCATAAAACTACATTCCGTACTCGCTATGGGAATTATGAATTCACGGTTATGCCAGTCGGGTTAACTAATGCACCATCAGTGTTTATGAGCCTGATGAATGTAGTTTTCCGTACCTATTTGGATAGGTTCATACTTGTGTTCCTTGATGATATTCTAGTGTACTCAAAATCTATGGAGGAGCATGAGGTACATCTTAGGCAGGTATTACAATGCTTGAGGGACAATCAGCTATTTGCTAATTTGGCTAAATGTGATTTTTACAAAATAGAGGTAAAATACTTGGCTCACGTCATCTCAGGTGCAGGTATTGCAGTGGATCCTTCAAAGATCCAAGCTATAGTTGATTGGCCAACACCTAAGAATGTTCCAGAGATTCGCAACTTTATGGGGTTAGCGGGCTATTATCGACAGTTTGTACAGGGTTTTTCTAGGATTGCATATCCTATTACTTCTCTTCAGAGGAAAGGGAAGAAGTTCATTTGATCTGAACAGTGTCAAACAACATTTGAGACCCTTAAGGATAGATTGACTAGTGC